>CAJNDS010002734.1:562278-834778 GCA_905221605.1 Symbiodinium natans | reverse complement strand
TACGGTTTAGGGTTTTAAGGGTCATTAGGGTCTAGGGTTATTAGGGCTTAGGGTCTTTAAGGTTATTAAGGCCACTAGGGTCCTTGGGTTCTTAGGGTCTAGAGATATTAGGGTAGTAAGGACCCCCTTGCCCAATCAAAGCTCCCTCCCTCCCCTGCCGGTGTGCCCCCTCTCCCTTTTCCCGGTGTGCACAACAGGTCCGGGGTAATTAGGGGTTATTCAGTCCCAAACCCCTAAACCCTAAGCCGTCATGAGGGTTATTGAGGGCTAGGGTCATCACCCTAAACCCTAAACCCTAAACCCTAAACCCTCAAGGCAGGTGGGAGAAGGGAGTTGGGCCCGCAGGTGAGGCCTGCTTGCCCTTCTGGCGCTTGGAGCGCCAGTGGAGGCCTCGGCTTGCAGACCTCAGCAATGACTCCAACATCCCTTAATGAAGGGTTTAGGGTTTAGGGTTTAGGGTTTAGGGTTTAGGGTTTAGGGTTTAGGGTTTAGGGTTTAGGGTTTAGGGTTTAGGGTTTAGGGGTTAGAGTTTAGGGAATACTTTCCTTAAAGTATAAGAGGGTTCCTCATATGGCTTAAGGAATATCCCTTAAAGTATAAGAGGGTTCCTTACTTCCTTAATTAAGGGGTATTGGAGTCTCTGGGCAACGGCCGAGGAACGGCAAGCGATGAGAATTGAATCCTTTCGGTCTTGCCAGATCCCTGACTTGATAGTTAGGGTTTAGGGTTTAGGGCTTGGGGTTTAGGGTTTGGGGTTTAGGGTTTGGGGTTTAGGGTTTAGGGTTTAAGGGTTGCTGTCTTCAGCGGTGGCGTGCACTTGCTTCCACTTCTGGCACTACTGTGAACGTGACACCATTCGAGCAGCTTGCGTTCAATACACGCAACATGACAGACGCCGGGGCCCAAACATACCTTTACCCCGTCGTATCGCCTTCTTTCTCTTGCACACGTTCCGCAAGTTGCTTGCCTGCAGCTCACCGAGGATCATGTTCAGGTCTAGTATCATCAATGTGATGTCTTGAGTGTTTCCAAGCTCGGGCTCGCACCCAGATTGGGAAGAAGGGCGTGGTCGTGTAGGCAAACCTGTGCGAAGAACGGGCCACTTGTGAACTTGCTACTCCAAGCCATTTCGAGCGGAAAAAAACCTCGTGCCCTTCAAGCACCCATCTGATCGGATGCTTGAGTTCCCATGCCCCGCATGCGGTTGCTGCATCAAGGGCTGCAACCATGCCTCATGCATGGTGGTGGTGCTGCGAACAATAAGGTGGCGTCCAGTTGTGCATCAACTAAGTCCCTGTTTGCTGCTTGATGGGCCGATGTTGCGAAGAATGTTGCGATTGTCCCTGCAGGATGACTTCAGGATGGGAGAGGCAGTGAAAAGGGGTGTACGGAAATAGGGTACCTCATTGGGGTCCTGGTTATAAGGGAATCTTATATTAGGGTTTTTATTAATGTCCCATCTGGCGCCTGCAACAGCATTGCAAGCTGCCACACACTAACAGTAGATTTCAATTCAGTTGGGCCTAGCCTTCCCAGAGCAGAAGCATGTGCATCTAGTGATGTCAGCGATACCAGTACCACACACTTAGGGTTTAGGGTTTAGGGTTTAGGGTTTAGGGTTTAGGGTTTAGGGTTTAGGGTTTAGGGTTTAGGGTTTAGGGAAGGACACTGAAAGAGAACATCTTGCCCACGATGATGCAAGGGCCAATTCCCGAGTCTGAGGGGCGCACCGCAGGCTCATGGGATTGGGCCTGTCGAACAGGGTTTGGGGTTTAGGGTTTAGGGTTTAGGGTTTAGGGTTTAGGGTTTAGGGTGTGGGGTGCAGCCCATTCAGCTTCATGTCCGTCGACTCACACAGTTGAGCTTACCATGTGCGCCTGTCCCTTTGGTGTGCCGTAGTCTTCATGCAGCAGTCTTGACGGGCTGGAGAAACATTGAGTTCACGGAATGAACCGAGGGCGCCAGGGCTTTTAAACAAAACCATCGTCCTGAACTGGGCGTTTCCCAATATAAGGGGTACCCCCCGTTTAGAACCCCCTGAAAGGGACCCTAAGCCCTAAACCCTAAACCCCAAACCCTAAAACCCTAAACTCTAAACAGGGTAGCCCCATTTTTGGAAACGCCCAACTGAACCTTTCATCATCATTGCTGCGCGGGGGATCCCGTCAGTCACATGCAGGGCCCCAACCTCGATCTTGCCGGGACGGCTCCTCAACGTTTAGGGTTTAGGGTTTTAGGGTGTAGGGTGTAGGGTTTAGGGTTTAGGGTTTAGGGTTCAGGGTGTAAGAATGTCTCTGTGTGCTGCACTTCAAGACGACTGGCAGGATTGCCTTACATACTCCAGTCTCGACATCACGGGCCCGAACCCCCTAACATCAGCAAACTGCGACCAATCGCCTTCGCCACAGCTCTCCGAGCGCACCTGCGCAAGCATGCGAGGAGGCCCCCGCCGGCGGGGGGGTCTGTTAGGAACACGTGGGCCTGTTTTGAAGCATGTTGAGGTTGTGCAGAGTTGTAAATCTGCCAGGAATGACAGGCCTCCGCGTTCGCCACCTCTGAGAAAGATCTCGCCTGGCAAACCCAAGAAATGTGAGAAGTGTTCTCCCGGGGCTTCACGGAGTCGGGTGTATCCGGATTGATCTACAATAATTACCCTTATGTTGGGCGTTTCGGACACTGAGAGCCCTTATGTAAGAGGCTAAGCAGTCTGCCCTGAACCGTAAACCCTAAACCCTAAACCCTAAACCCTAAACCCTAAACCCTAAACCCTAAACCCTAAACCCTAAACCCTAAACCCTAAACCCTAAACCCCAAGCCCAAGAAATCCACGCTGCCGAAAGCCTCACCTCTCTGGCGAGGGCACAGCGATGCCAGGCACCGGTGAGCGCAGCCTGTTTTAGGGTTTAGGATTAGGGTTTAGGGTTTAGGGTTTAGGGTTTAGGGTTTAGGGTTTAGGATTAGGGTTTAGGGTGTAGGGTTTAGGGCCCAGGTTTCTGGGTTTATTTCCAGGGTGTTTACCTCATCTTGTCCTGGGGAGGGAACCCTCCCCGGCACTCGCCCTGCAAACCCCGAGTTTGCGATAGTAAGGGACCCCTGGTATAGAGCCCCAAATAGCAGGATCCCCTCATGATCAGGACCCCAACAAGGTACCCCGAATATCGTAAACCCCCATATCGGAACCCGACGGCGGCTACGGCGGCTCCTGCGCATTGGGCGGCGGATGCGAGAGACCTGCGCCGCTGCTCTCTAGCACAGAGAGACAACCCACACTGGGCCCATGGAAGTAAAAAACTTTAGGGTTTAGGGTTTAGGGTGTATTTGTTAGGGTTTATTTTTTTGGGTTTAGGGCCAAACAGGTTGGGTATGCTTCAGCCCCTCTGCTCCTCACTCTCTGCCTCGAGCAGCCCAGGAGACCATCCGGGCACAGGACTGCAAGGCCCTCATGGCTCCCCCAGTGAGATTATTTGGGTCGTTTCCTAGATCAGGGTCCCTTTTTGGGTACCCTTTAGGAAGGCGGCACCCTGTAAAGAGGGATTTTAAAAAGGGACCTAGACTTAAAGAGCTACCCGTAGAGGTTACTGGGATGACAGTCAGGCCAAGAAAGGAATGTTCCAGCTACCAGCTACGACGGCGTTCATGTTCCTTTCTCCAGCGGCTGCAGTGCAAGCTCAATCTCAAGATGCACACAAATACGATAAGGTGAAGGCAGCAGTTGTGAACACTGCAAGAAAGTGAATGAGGCAGCTGCATCGCCATGTCTTCAGCTGCGTCGATGGTCCGGTTCAGAGTACAAGCACTCCACTGGCAGTTTACAACTGGCAGTTCACATGGTTTACCTAGGAAAGGAACCCATCACGGTTCAAATGCGCGCAAAAGTGGGGCAAGAAAGCCGTCTTGGCTGCGTTGGAGTACAGCAACGCTACACGGGCCACCCGAGAGACATGGGGGTTTACGAATATAAGGGACCCCTAGTAGAGTCCCCACATAGCAGGATCCTCTTACAATAAGGATCCCAATAAGGTACCCCTAATTTATGACTATTTTTATTACAGTTGTTGCCATCACTATTTTGATGATTACTATAACTATTACCATAATTACTACTATAATTCTTTTCCATTGTTATTATTACCATTATTCTTATTATTCTTCTTACCATCATTCCTACTACTCTTACCCCTAAACCCTAAACCCTAAACCCAAAATTTCGGAAACCCCCACATCACACGGTCGGCGAGGTCAACGGTGCTGCTGGATCATGCGGGTCACGGCGCTGCAGTCTGTCAAGTCGGGCAACTGCGGGAACCTTGTTCAAGGAGCCCTAAACCCTAAACCCTAAACGCTAAACCCTAAACCGAGGTTTAGGGCACCAGGCTTAGTACTTAGGGTTGCTGGGACTCAAACAACTTCGTGGTTAGGGTTTAGGGCGTTTTTCTGCGGACGCAGCAAACACTGGCCACCTCCTCCTGGAACATGCAGTAGCGGAAAAAAACATGCCTGAAGCTCACCAACCCCAAACCACCATAACTTACCAGACCCCTAGAGCTTCAAGCGCTCTGGGAGGCTCATGTGTAGCTACAATTATAAGTAGGGTGACAAGTACCCAAATAAGGGCTATGACCAGTTATGAGGAATGTTGCACCTAGTTTAATGTGTTGCCCCCCCCCCCCCCCGCTGAACAGTCGAGGCTGGATTTGCTCCTCGTTAAACGGGCCCGCGGGTTTATATGATTTTAATATGGAGGAGTTTATATAAATTCAAAAGGGATCCATATGAATTTGGAAGGGATGAGCTTATATGAACTTCAAAGGGATCCATGTGAACTTAAAAGGGATGAACTTATATGAATTTAAAAATGGATCCATATGAATTTCAAGGGATGAGTTTTTAGATGAATTGAAAAGGATCCATATGAATTGAAAAGAGATGAGCTTTTCTGAAGTGAAAGGGATCCGCATGAATTTAAAAAGGGATGAGCTTATATGAACTTTAAAGGGCATGTTTTTTTTTTAAATTCTCGGGGTGTTTTTTCTTATTCTCTGTCGGTGATGGTTTTTAATTTTATTCTGGCGGTTCTTTTTTCGGGCCTCAGGACACGCCACCCTAATCCGATGGTGTTTAATTTTATTCTACGGGTTCTTTTTCTTAGCCTGGGCAATCCGGGGAGGGGGGGGGGGGTTATAGGGTCCACAAAGGGGTTTAGGGGTTTGGCAGATTGAGGAGTTCCGTTTCCACGATCCACCCTGCAGAACAAGGTAGCGTTGGGAATGTTGAGCAATTGGTTCAAGATGGAAACACTGGGAGTGGTAGTTGGTGGGGAATGGCGGAATGGCTGGTAGTGGCGGGAAGGGGGGGAAGGGTGGGAATGGCGGAAATGGCGAGTACATAGTGGCTGGTACTCGCGGGCAAGGCGGGGAATGGTGAAAATGGTGAGGACTGGTAGAGAATGCGCACACCCACACACCCACACACCCACACACCCACACACCCACGCACCCACACACCCACACACCCACACACCCACACAGTGCGAGGTGTCGGATGCAGTGAAAAGCAGGTCAGGAAAGGGGGGAGGAGGACCACCCACACACCCACACACCCACACACCCACACACCCACACACCCACACACCCACACACCCACACACCCACACACCCACACACCCACACACCAACACACCCACACACCCACACACCCACACACCCACACACCCACACACCCACACACCCACACACCCACACACCCACACACCCACACACCCACACACCCACACACCCACACACCCACACACCCACACACCCACACACCCACACACCCCCACACCCACACACCCACACACCCACACACCCACACACACACACCACACCACACACCACACACACACACACCACACCACAACCCACACACCACACACCCACACACCCAAACACCACCACCCACACACCACACAGTGCGAGGTGTCCGATGCAGTGAAAAGCAGGTCAGGAAAGGGGGAGGAGGACGGAGAAGGGGGGGGGGGAGGGGGGGGAGGGGGGGGGGGGGGGGGGGAGGGGGGGGAGGGAATGGGCAGGGGAGGGGGGGGGGGGTGTGCAGCTTAAATAGGGTCTATTTGGAAGCTGGGACTCGTATTTACAAGAGGAAAGCAGGCCCCAAAACGTATACTTATTCACAAGAGCCATCTTCCAAATAGACCCTATTTTAGGTCCTGTAGGGTTGCACAGATAGAATTTAATTCATTAAATTCAATTAATTCATTTATTTCCAAAGGGGGCTGACATTAATTGAATTAATTCAATTAATTCAATTATTTCAAATAATTCAATTACTTCAAATAATGAATTTATTTCCAAATGCACGCACACACGCACACACGCACACACGCACACACGCACACATGCACACGCATACACCACCCACGCACCCACACACCCACACACCCACACACCCACACACCCACACACCCACACACCCACACACCCACACACCCACACACCCACACGCCCACACGCCCACACACCCACACCCACCCTGCAGAACAAGGTAGCGTTGGGAATGTTGGGCAATTGGTTCAAGATGGAAACACTGGGAGTGGTAGTTGGTGGGGAATGGCGGAATGGCTGGTAGTGGCGGGAAGGGGGGGAAGGGTGGGAATGGCGGAAATGGCGAGTACATTGTGGCTGGTACTGGCGGGCAAGGCGGGGAATGGAGAAAATGGTGAGGACTGGTAGAGAATGCGCACACCCACACACCCACACACCCACACACCCACCCACACACCCACACACCCACACACCCACACACCCACACGCCCACACACCCACACACCCACACACCCACACACCCACACACCACCACACCCACACACCCACACCCCACACACACACACACACAACGACACCCACACACACCCACACACCCACACACACACACACACCCACACACCCACCACACACACACACCCACAACACGCACACACCCACACACCCGCACACCCACACACCACACACCCACAACACACACCCACACGCAGTGAAAAGCAAATCAAAAAAAAGGGGGGAGGAGGACGGAGAAGGGGGGGGAGGGGGGAAGGGGGGGAGGGGGGAGGGAGGGGGGGGAGGGAATGGGCAGGGGAGCGGGGGGGGGGTGTGCAGCTTAAATAGGGTCTATTTGGAAGCTGGGACTCGTATTTACAAGAGGAAAGCAGGCCCCAAAACGTATACTTATTCACAAGAGCCATCTTCCAAATAGACCCTATTTTAGGTCTTGTAGGGTTGCACAGATAGACTTTAATTCATTAAATTCAATTAAGTCATTTATTTCCAAAGGGGGCTGACATTAATTGAATGAATTCAATTAATTCAATTAGTTCAATTATTTCAATTAATTCAATTAATTCAATATTAATTCATTTAATTTCCGAATGCACGCACACACGCACACACGCACACACGCACACACGCACACACGCACACACGCACACACGCACACACGCACACACGCACACACGCACACACGCACACACGCATACACCACCCACGCATACACACCCACACACCCACACACCCACACACCCACACACCCACACACCCACACACCCACACACCCACACACACACACACACCCACACACCCACACACCCACACACCCACACACCCACACACCCACACACCCACACACCCACACACCCACACACCCACACACCCACACACCCACACACCCACACACCCACACACCCACACACCACACACCCACACACCCACACACCCACACACCCACACACCCACACACCCACACACCCACACACCCACACACCCACACACCCACACACCCACACACACACACACACACCCACACACCCACACACCCACACACCCACACACCCACACACCCACACAGTGCGACACGCAGTGAAAAGCAAATCAAAAAAAGGGGGGAGGAGGACGGAGAAGGGGGAGGGGGGAAGGGGGGGGGGGGAGGGGGGAGGGAGGGGGGGGAGGGAATGGGCAGGGGAGCGGGGGGGGGGTGTGCAGCTTAAATAGGGTCTATTTGGAAGCTGGGACTCGTATTTACAAGAGGAAAGCAGGCCCCAAAACGTATACTTATTCACAAGAGCCATCTTCCAAATAGACCCTATTTTAGGTCCTGTAGGGTTGCACAGATAGAATTTAATTCATTAACTTCAATTAATTCATTTATTTCCAAAGGGGGCTGACATTAATTGAATTAATTCAATGAATTAAAGTAATTCAATTATTTCAATTAATTCAATTAATTCAAATAATTCATTTATTTCCAAATGGGGGGAATTCCCCAGCCCCCAGCCCCCACCCCCCCTTTGGAAATAAATAAATTAATTTTGAATTAATTGAAATAATTGAATTAATTCTACTTAAGCCATGCACGGGGGGGGGGGGGGAGGGGGAGGGGGGGGGGGGAGGGGGAGGGGGGGGGGGGGGGAGGGGGGGGGGGGGGAGGGGGAGGGGAGGGGGGGGGGGGGGGGGGAGAATTTAAAAACAAACCCTCGCAATAAAGGGGGGCACCGTGAGAATAAAAAACCAAACCTTGGGGATAAGAATCCCAACAGGGGGAATAAGGAATGGAACCCTCTGAATAACCTGCAGAAACCTGCAGAATAAAATCCGAAAAACCCCCCCCCAAATTCTTGGCCGGCCCAGAAGGAATAAAGAAAAAAAAACCGTCAGAATAAAAATAAATACGCAGCCCAACTTTAAAGGGATCCGTGTGAATTTAAAAGGGGTGAGCTTATATGAATGTACAAGGGACCCGTGTGATTTTCCAAATTTCGGAGCCTGCGCGCCGGGGCCTCCGACATCAAACAGAGTCCCGAGTCAGCCATTATCCGGGGTGGAGAGGGGCTCCTGGACCACCCGTTCGTCGGACTGAACGAAACCAAATTTTTTTCTTAAAGGGAATTAATGGTTTCGGGCCCGTTTGGAATGGATGCGGTCGGCCTTTAACATCACAATGCCCGGCTTTAAGACCACAGGGCCCCGGCTTTGAGCCAAGAGACCGCGGACTTCCAAAATTCGGAGCCTCCGGGCCGAAACATGCCCTAAATCCTTGAAAAAAAATGCCGGATTTCGGGAACGATTTGCCTTTAAAGCGGGACCTGGTCTATACCCCCAAACAGTCAGGGTGTCCTGAAGAGCCCAGCCAAATTGACTTTATGGAGGAGGGTTACCCTACTTATAACCCCACTCATTACTACCCCTGAGCCTTCAATCAAGGAGCATATCTGCGAAGCTGAAGGGAAGCTCGATGTTGAGAGAATTCAACGGCCGCATGATCTGGTCGACCATGCCCCTTACTTTGTCTTGGATAGTAAGCTGTATACTACACATCTGAACCCGAAACTCGACTCAAGACTAGAATAAAACCACGCCCGAGCAACTCCATGATCCACTTCACCGGATACAGAAGGACATTGATAGCAGCCTTCCGAGGTACACGGCGCACACGGAGAACATCGAGATCCTACGTTAGGAGTTTCCCCCTTATACTAACCGCTCCTATGGATTCGAATGGGGGGTACTACAGTCCCTATTCAGGACTGTGAGAAAAAAGGTGAACATCCCAAAAATTCTGGGTGTTTGTAGACTGTCGTTTGCACTGCAAAAAGCTTGAGAGTGGGGCTTGAACACACCTTCAGGTGGTGTTGATGGTCTGGGACCTAACGCCCTAATCCCAAAGCCCGAAAAGCCTTTGAGCCTCCGGAGATGATGTGTGAGCTTCGAAAGGGTAGTTCTTTCTATGCCAGAAGCAGGGCCCCAAAGGGGGGCCAAATTCGAAGGCGAACACCCTATTGGGGGGGCGCTTAGGGCCTCGGGTTTGTCAAACCAGCCCCAACAAAAAGCAAAAAACTGCCGAGGCCTTGTGCCGTCGGTGTCTGGGTAGCACAAAGCAGGCGCCCCACCTCTTCTCCCCTCCCCACACTGAAATGGGTACCGCCCCTAGCCGACAAGTGTCCGGGCCTGCCATAGAGGCCGCCACCCCCACCCCCCCCTCCCCGCCCACCTGCCCCCCACCCCCCCCACCCCCACAAAGATGATAGTCCCACCTCTTTCAAACCCCAAAAGCATTGGCCTCCGAAGTTTTTGCCCACCCCTCCCCCACCCCACCTGCCCCCAGCCCCCTGGTTTGGGTTGCCTTGTTACAGAAGCTCAGGCCAAGGCGGGGGTCGCGTAGCGAATTAAAATTTAAAAATTAACAGGTCGGGGCCTTCACGGTGCTCAGAGCAGGGCCGAAAGATTTTCTCAGCCATCCACTGATTCCCTGCCCAGGGCTTTGAATCGGCCCCTTTTCGACTTAGGGCCTTTGGGACCCTTGGGACTTTAGGGTGCCTTGGGGTGCGTGGCGCCTTGGGCTCGTGGGGAGGTCTGGAGTCAAGGTTTCGGGGTCTTGGGGCGCTTTTGGAGCAGTGCCTTCAAGATCTGCTGGAAGCTGAAGCAAAAGGACCTCCAATAATACCAGCAGTGAGGGTACCTCACCCTGATGTGCATGCAGCAGCTCCGCCAGCGAAAGCCAGACCAACGACGACGGCGTCCCCAGCCTGGGCAGCGGAAGCAGACGCGCTTCGTGTAGTACCGCCACTCACAGCTCGTCCACGGGAGGCGGACGCAATGCCGTCTCGCAAGGACTCCCCTGAGAAAACTGAAGAATGACTTGACCTTCTCCAAGGTTTGCTTGGCCTTGTTCATGATCCCCATGTTGGGGAAATTGATGCTCGGCGCCTTCGGAGGGCACTTGCTGAGGAAGGAGCTCTGGATTGCGTTGTAGACTTCGTCGGAGACCTTCTTCAAGGGCACGCATGAATGGATGCCGCAAGAAGCCAGTGGCCCATTGCCCTCGCGCACCAGAAGGAACGCGGCGCCCATGAAGGGCAAGATCCACTTCACAAAGAAGTCGTCGATGGCCGTCTCCATTGAGAAGAAGGTGTTGCACATCTTGACGACCCCGCAGACAGCACCACCTTCGCAAGAGCCGCATCTGTAGCCCTTGTGGGGCCAGACCTTGCATGCAGCTCTCGCCCCATCATCCAACAAGAAGCTGGGCATGCAACAGCTCGAGCTCTCATGCTGCTGCCCATGCGGAGACTTCTTGAGGTCCCTCACCTTCTTGTGCATCGGGGTCACCTTTTTTTCCAAGAGATCCATGATCTTGTACGCCTTGTGCGCAAAGCCGTTGACAAAGGGGAGATACCTGAAGGGGCTCGCAAACGTCTTGACCGA
The DNA here is from genome assembly GCA_905221605.1 of Symbiodinium natans. NCBI lineage: Eukaryota > Dinophyceae > Suessiales > Symbiodiniaceae > Symbiodinium > Symbiodinium natans. Next base: position 823,529 of record CAJNDS010002734.1, on the reverse strand, counting down.
GCGGGCCACAATGATGATGGTCCACAAGCTGTCCCTGATGTCTACGTATTTGGCCTTAAGGTCACAAAGCGGAGCCCGGAAAGCGGTGGCTGTTTCGTAGCAGTCGTAGATCTGCATCATCGCTCCCATGAGTTGGTCTATGGCAGTAGCGCAGGGGTTGTCAACGCCCAGCAAGCTCACGACGATGCTCTTCGCATACGCCTTGATTCTCTTCTTGCGCTCCAGCCTGCTCACATCCTTGTACTCGCCCCTCATGAATGCGTTGAACTGCAGCAGAGTAACTCCGCCAGAACGATTAGAGCGGTTCAGCTGCGCGCAGCTCTCTTCTTGAGTCTCGATGATATTCACATCCACGTCTTCTTCCGTTGCGTTTGCCATCATCTGCAGCAAGCTTCCGGCGAGCTGGTCTGCAGGCTCTCCTCTGATCGGGCCATCCTCCTTTTCAGAGTCGGTCATGGGGACCTCGTAAGAGTGGTTCTCATCGATGTCTTCTCGAACTGGGATCAAGCCACGCCTCGACAGCTCCGCGTCGATGGCATTCTGCACACCCGAGTGCCTGCACCATTGTTGGGGACCACTGTTTAAAGATGATCCTTCTTGAATTGGGCTTAATCACAAAGGCTCATAAGAAGATCATGTTTGCTCCTTACAATTGGGTTAAGTCTTCCTAAACTTGCAAAAAAATCATGTTCGACCCTTGCCCAGGCGCAAGGTGCGCACGTCCACAGTGGCCGCCTCGGGGTCGGGGGTCATGGCGAAGAGCCTTGGTGTTGGCTAAAGGGTATATAGGGGATATATATATATATATGTATATATATAATCCTTTAAAGGGTATGTAGGGGATATATGGATATCTAATCCTTTAAAAGGTATATCAGGGGATATATATATATATATATATATATATCTATATATATATATATGTGTATATATATATATGCCCTGAAAGGGTACATTAAGATACGTAATTAGAATCCCTTAAAAGGGGTCTAAGGAGCTCGGCGGAGCTGTTCTCGAACTCCAGGTCCCCATCGGCCTCTGTGATGTTGGTGCTCTCCATGCTGCACCTGCTACTGTGGGGGGGTTTAGGGTTTAGGGTTTAGGGTTTGGGGTTTTGGGTTTAGGGTTTAGGGTTTGGGGTTTGGGGTTTGGGGTTTGGGGTTTGGGGTTTGGGGTTTAGGGTTTGGGGTTTAGGGTTCAGGGCTTAGGGTTTAGGGTCCAGGGTTTAGGGTTCAGCGTATATTATATCCCCTCTAAATACCCTTTAAGTGATTATATTGTGGCACCTTAATTCCCCCCCATTCCCTACCCAACAACCCTAAACCCTAAGCCCTAAGCCCTAAACCCTAAACCCTAAACCCCTAACAAACAGTAAGGCACTCGCCCGTCTCCATGCACTCGACCATCTCATCTGGGATGGTGTCGTCCTTGGATGGCCCCTTAACACCCTTCTGAATGAATATTCCTAGATAGGTTTAGGGTTTGGGGTTTCGGGTTTGGGGTCTAGGGTTTGGCGTTTGGGGTTTGGGGTATGGAAAAACATTCCTGAAGGTGATCCCTCTTAATCCCAGAAAGAAGGGAAGACATGAACAAATCCCCATGGCCTACCTCAACCCTAAACCCTAAACCCTAAACCCTAAACCCAAAACCCTAAACCCTAAACCCTAAACCCTAAACCCAAACCCTAAACCCTAAACCCTAAACCCTAAACCCTAGTGTCGGTGTAGTTGGTGTCGTTCACGCTGAGGCCGGCGTTTCTCAGCATCTGAAACGACTCCTCGAAGCTCTGCCGGAAGTGCTTGAGACTGGAGTCCTGCCACCGGTTTTTAGGGCTTAGGGCTTAGGGCTTAGGGCTTAGGGTTTAGGGTTTAGGGTTTAGGGTTCAGGGTTTAGGGTTTCGGGGGTGAACTTGACTTCTGGCTTCTCAGACTTCTCAGCGAACACTTCTCGGCAGTCCTGGAACAGAGTGACAGGAACTCGGTTCTTGACCCGCTTTCGCTTCCTTAGTCCCCGCCCAGGTGCTCAGAATCCAGGGGCCCTTCGAGGTTTGCTTCGAGGTTCGGGTTTAGGGTTTAGGGTTTAGGGTTTAGGGTTTAGGGTTTAGGGTTTAGGGTTTAGGGTTTAGGGTTTAGGGTTTAGGGTTTAGGGTTTAGGGTTTAGGGGTGGCGCCTGGGGATTTGCCTCTCGGGTCTTCACGAGCCTTTGGGCTTTCATTCTTCAAGCCTCGCAGCTCTTTTTAGTCTGAGATTCTTCGCGATTTCTTCACAGTCGTGGAGGTCGGGGCCATAGCAGGTGCCATCGCAATCTGCATGACACGGACGGCATACAAAGGTGGCGGCATTGTGGTCAACGTGGACAAAGGTTTGGTGCAAGTAGCCTGAGATGCTTGACTCTAAGCCCTGAATCCTTTTGTGAGCGCTTTATTCCAAAGCAAGGAAGCCGATTGCCCCCCTCATGCGTCCTGAGGCTCGAAGAGCTCCTACTTTGGGGTTCTTGGGCCCAAACGGTTTAGGGTTTAGGGTTTATGTAGGAGTTCCCATGCAAGGTGTTTGGGGCCTTTTTTGAGTTTCGGGGTGCCAGGTAACCCACATTTTCGCATGGGTTCCGCTCTGCAAAGTTCCCGACCACGAGAACTCCATCCTCGCCGGCTTCGGCATAGATCCTGACGCCGCCATGCATTTAATATATAAAAAGTTGAAAACGATGGCATTAACATAAGAATATAGAATGAAGTAAGATAATTGTACAAGGATATAGCGAGATAATGAGATAGCAATATAACGATGCAATAATGCCAGAAGATATTCAGACTCTTATCGAATACTCTAAGGCTGTCGGGACTGTAGGGCTTACGGGCTGAGTAGAGCTTGTAGATTTTATAGGGGTTTAGGGATGCCATACAATGGCTTCACTCCATGTAGTCCACCAGCCCGTATCACGAAACCTTACCTTGCCATCTAAACCCGTCTAAACCCTACTGTTTGCTGAAGAACCCCCAAAAAAACACATTCAAAAAAAACCCAAAATTGCCCTTACAAGGAAGAATATTGTCTCTTTTTGTTTTTGCTTTTTTTTTTTTGGGGGGGGGGGGTTCTTAAGCAACTCGTAGGACCCTATAAGCCCTCAATCCGGCCGTGGCTCGCATCTTCGACCATCCTCACGGCCGCCTCGCGCGATCGCGCGGCCATCTCCTGCGCCTCGCGCAGGCCTTCCGCCTTCCTGGGGGCTCTAAGCCCTAAACCCTAAATCCTAAACCCTCAACCCTCAACCCTAAACCCTAAACCCGTAAACCCTAAGCCCGTAAACCGTAAACCCTACAGCCTAAATCCCAGACCCCCATGCCAGGTCGTCGTGAACTTTCGTCTGAACACGCTCCTTCAGCCTTACAAAACCTCAACCCCGACACACGCGGGCACCTTTAGGGTTCATATAGGGTAGCAGCACCTCCCTACGATCAGGATCCTTTTTCTGAAACATCAACACCATCCAGGACAGCCGGGATTCTGGATTTCGAAGTCCTGCTGATCTTCCAGGGACAAGCCTTCCAGAAACAGCGAGAGCTGCGGCGAGTTCTTGCCTCAGGCTAGCAAGTACTGTTCACCCAGGATAAGGGGCCAAAACCCACATCTGAAACTACATACCCTAAACCCTAAACCCCTAAACCCTATGCACCAACCCAGCTGCCGTCGTGGGTTGTCTCGAAGACAGGATCTCCCTCCATCTCGCTTGGTCCGGTTGCTTCCTCACCTTCGTCGTCCTCCACCTCGCGCTCCGCTTCGCGGAAGCTGACGGACATCTCGTCTGGGTGAAGGAGCGGCTCATCCTCGTCGTCTGCGCTCCCGACCCCATCATGTAGTAGGTCAGGCTGGTGCAGCTTGCTGGACACGGCGAGCTGCCACAGCACCAGTGCAACGATGCACGGCTTCATTGGACACTTAAGATGGGGCTACGAGCTTACAGATCACTCGGATAGCGTCAAATCTTGCAGAAAGCAGTTGGCATACAGCAGCCAACTGTGCGATCAAGCGCTGCTATGTTAGCATTTTGCATTAACTTTTTAAACAACAAAAAAAGAGAATCGGATCCAAACTCGTGCCCCTAAGTGCCCGCATCCTGTCTCGAAGTGTCGAGGTCGAGACGCACGGTCGATGCTGCAGCACCGCACAGCAAGTTTGAACCTCGTAGCGATTCGTAGCGATGTGTCAGGTGTGGTCTTCTGAGGCACGTCCGTACCTTATGGCAGACTGTGCAGCTGCGCATCCCGGCCTGTTGCCAGCATAGGTGGCGAACAGGGGGCACCGCAGGGTTGCTGGTTGTGGCACGGCTCTGTATGACAGCCGTGAATTTGCCGCTCTAGGGCACTGTACATTGGATACAATTGCTGAGTGAAATGGAGTGGACTCAAAGGAACGGCTTCGCATGGCCCGGATGGTCAGGCCACCCGCAATGGATGTCGCTAACATCTGCTAACTGCCAGCAGGCTCACTTGCCGAACATGTGGAGGGACTTGCCCACAATCACGCAGAAAGTTAGGCTGACGCCAACTGGAGCCAGAATGCTGCTCAGCATGGACCCGTTGCCCATGCATGGATACTCGCGGCCAAGCGTGTATCCTCAAAGCAGCGACGCCACTTCAACTTCTGAAATCCCAAAACACCCGGCAATCTTCAACATCTTCAGCCCATATGCAGTGTAAGGATTGGAGCTTTTCCGGATGTCACGCCTTTTGCGGCAAAGGGCCTAGTATCAAAAGGGTCGGAGGCCTGGCATTTACGGTTCTCGGCGAGCAACAAGCATCGCATTGCCACATCGTGACATTTAAGATTTTCGCAGCTTCGCAGTTGGTGAAAGTGAAGAGAGAATGTTCGAACCCATAGAAATTTCATCATGACCGCTCATCGTGAGCTTTCATCATCACCTGTCATCATGACATCTTATCGGAAAGTTCGTGAAGGGAAATGACGAGAGACCACGCTGATGGCCTGGAATAGATTTAGGTTGCCTCGTTCCTGAAATCGTTCAAGCACTTCAAGCCCCTCCTCGGCCGGACTCCGAGTTCTGGACGGGCACCTGCGAGGTGAAGGGCATCGGCGTGCCACAGCTGCGAGCGCGGATGCGAGCCACCACAGCGCTCACAGAGCTCTGCATGGCCAGCTCGGTCGCCTGCTGTCCTGCACAACAGGCGCTTGCAGAGTCCCACGGCTTCCCACATTGTGCATCTGCATACGGTCCTGGCTGCTGCATGATGACGAGGCTTGGGAGGGAAGTAGGGGCTAAGATACTTTAGGCAGGATCCTCTGCAGCGGCTACGTCCACTGTCGCCGCCAATTGAGCCCGCGCACACGATGCGATCCTGTCTGATTTTCGCAGCTTCGCAGGTGAAAGCCCCAAGTGAGATTATTTGGTGTAGTTTCCTAAATCAGGGTCCCTTGTTGGATACCTTTTAGGGAGGCGGCACCTTTTAAAGAGGGATCCCAAACAGGGACCCTAACTTCGAGAGCTACCCTTAGAGGTTTCTATTGGGATGACAGTCAGGTCAAGAAAGGGCGTTCGTTCCTCCAGCGGCTGCAGTGCAAGCTCAATCTCATGATGCACGCAGATGCTATAAGGTGAAGGCAGCTGTCGTGAACACTGCAAGATCCTGCATGAGGCAGCTGCGCCGGCGTGTCTTCAGCCGACGCAGCTGGTTCAGGGTATAAGCGCTCCACTGGCAGTTGACACTGGCAGTCCACATGGTGTATCTATGAAAGGAGCAAAAGGGGCAAGAAAGCCGTGTTGCCTGCCTTGGAATACAGCAATGGCAACTCCTACCATCCCCACTGCCCCCACTACCACAGCAAAGTCCCTGCGCTGCAGCAAGGCATCCCCCTTCTTCCCATTGTTTGTGCTTTTTTGCTCCGCTCCAGGTTCAATCTCGTCACGAGATGCGGTGGATCTGGTGGACGGCAACACGAAGAAATTCATGCTCGGCCACGTCAAAGGGTGGGCCAAGGACGATCTGAAGCATCAACGACTGGCCGTGGCGTGGTGTTCAGCGCCTCGGAGCCAGCTGCACCAACAGACCATCACCTATGGCCATTAGCCAACCAGACTTCCAGTGAGACATGCGCTGTGAATTGAATCAGACTTACACCTTGTAGGGTTGCTTGCTTGTGTCGGAGATCTGGTTCAGCGGCCGCAATATGTACAAGGAGGTACGTCTTGCGGGTTCCGCAAGACCTTAAGGCCGTCCGGTGGCCAGGTCCCGGAGCAGTTCTTTGTTGGGCTGTGGGGGATCTGTAGCCGGTTCTGTCACGTAATGACAAGCAAGGCTTGATGACTGCGCTTAGAAGCGACGATGTTCAAAGTCGCGTCAAGAAGTCATGTGGGGCACAGGTGGCACCCTGCTCTACCTTTGCAAACGTGGTTCCCGCGTGCTTCACACGTGCAGCGAGATACCACCGTGTCTTCCTAGCCACTATGGCTGCTGCATACTGCTGCAGCGCTCAGCTTATCCCCTGTCCAAGGAGTTGAGAAACCTTTGCTTCGGATCCTTCTGCTTAGCACGTGTGGCACGTCCTAAGACACAATGCGACGGCTTCGGGCCACAGCTTCTGAGCGCCACAAACCCTAACCTTCAATCCAAGCCTGTTTACGAACCGCATTACATTTTGGGATCTTGGTCCTCAAGGCCCAGCAAGAACTAAACCGGCAGATCCTTGCAAAGGATGGGGCGCTAGCTGGGTAGGTTCTAGACTCAAGGCCTCTACATCCTGACATCACTACGTCTGCCTAAAACAGCTCCAGCTCCCTACTCTTGGTTGCTGGGTGCTGCGTTGACTTCCAATTGCCTGAAAAAGTCTAGAAATCCGTGCTGAGGCCGACATGGAGCAGATTAGCGCCACTGGTCTTATCGGTCTTACGGCCTAGGATCAGAGCCCCCACGAAGCCGTAGCCAGCCATCGAAACAAGGCCCTTCATGCTCACTGCAGAAGGGCAGCTGGACCTTGGAGCCAAAAAGCTACTATAACCATCTATAACCTGCATGCATGAGATCGATTCGTTTCAAGGTGTCTGTCATTCCGTTTACGATACGATGACCAGGCATACGTTTGTTGCGACGTCTGCGATTCTCAGTCTGGCTCTTCTTCTGCCAGGCCTGTCTCGGGCGCATGTGGCACACATAAGTTGACGAAGTTTTGACGACTGAAACGGTTCCCTTCAAAAAGTCTCAAGACCATGATGTCCAAAGGGACGTTGCGGGATCTTCCGTGTTGAGGGAGGCCTGGGCGTTCCGGCTCTTCACGGTGTTGCTTGGAGAAGCCAGGTTTCCATCAGTTGTACCAGCGAAGACCCCAATAGGTAAGATAGCATCAGGCTCAGTGAATTACCATTTTGCTTGTATGATAATATGCGTGTTGCCTTAATATGAATGACAATCTTGCTTCCTCCCAGAACTACCCCACATCCCAACAAAAACAGCAAAAGCACATCGAACTCCAAATCAATAGCGGCAGCAAGTCGCACTTCTTCCCATGTCCCCAAATCCAAACACACCAGCGGCAATAAATCGTACTTCATCCCCTGCCGCGATATCCACACTAGCAGCGGAAACAAATCGTACTTCTTTCCGTGCCCCCACATCCCACACACCAACGGCAACCACATCCGAAACATCAACGAAAAATCGTACATCCCCCCATGCCCCCGCATCCCACACACCAGCAGCAACAAATCCACTGCCCCACATCTGAAACACCGCCCCAACATCCAACATCCCACACGCCAGCGGCAACAAATGATACTCTTTCTACTTCTCCCATGCCCCTACATCCAAACAACCAGCAGCAACAACTCGTACTTCATCCCATACCCCGAAATCCATGTAACCAGAAAGCGCACGACCTGTAACCGAAATTAGCTGAGGCCGTGAAAGGAACCCGAAGCCGTACAGTGACAGCAATGTGTGTCAAGAAGGGCATGCTCTCCCACGATTTCATTTCGGCAGCACTGTCTTCGAATGCGAAAGAACAGCATCAAACAGCATGGACTGAGCTGCCGACACCCTCAAAATTAACATCCCCAAAAAACCTACCCGCGCCATCAGCACCAGCAAAGGTTTACAGTAAACAGGGTTGGTTGAAGCTGCTTGAGCTGTCTGAAGCTTTCGAGGATTTAGGGCCAAGTGGACCCTGAAGGCGGTATACCCCTGACAGATCCCCTTTTTTACCTCGATCATGGCTCTTGAGTCAAAAAGGGCCCTCAAACCCACATGTGCTGTGTTCAGCGAAAGGGCTCTGAGAGCAAACAAGTGACGCATATAGGAACACTCCCCGCCGTGGTTTCGCAGGCCAGTTCCCGCAACGATTTTCCTGTCACACCGGCCCAGTGCTTACTCCGCAAAGACCTCAAAACCGAAATCATTACGTCCAGCGTCCCAAAATGCCAGGCCCGACTCAGCCTCCGATTGCCCCGTCTCCTGGATGGTGGCCTGGGATGTGCGACTGAAGGGTGCACCGTGGCACCGCAACTGCGCCCAGTGGCGAGGCGCACCCGATGACGCCAGCGACGCAGGGCCTGACCATGGAATCACGTTGGCACTTTGTACTTGAGACAGCACATGTCCATCAAAACAATTGTCCTCTGATGTCCCCCGACTCGCAACAAGACGGTAATCGGCAAGCTTCTGATCCAAAGCCAAACTTCTATGGAGCCTCGAACCACAAGCGCGGCTTTCTGCACCACTTGCAGGCCTGGGATACGGTCGCTAGAGTGAGGGCCAGGTAAATGAAACACACCGCCCACTTGGATCCACACGCACCGGTCCAGGTGTATCTTGCACACTGGGAGGCCCTTCGTGGAAAGATCAACAAGTTGATGCCGAGAATTCGTCAGAGCACCCAGCAGTGAACATACAACCCTAAACCCTAAAACCTAAACCCTAAACCCTAAATGGGAAAACTTTGAAGGCCACACGTTCTGTGACGCTTCTTTCTCACTCGTACTGGTTCTGAAACTCTGTATAGCGCCGGGCATCCTTGGAGTTGCGGCTCTCCTTCCTACAGCCATTCCTGGGCCGACTCAAACTCTTGTCGCATGTTTCGTGGAAGTATTTGCGTTTACATGTGTATATTGCACGCGTGTGTATATATACGCTTGCCCGATCTCGTCGTCTTGAGTTCAAGACGCCAAGCCGAAGATTGAAGATCGAAAACTCTGAGTGGACTTCTCCCTGGAATCTTCGATTGCGTCTTGAAGCGTCTTGAGCCCAAGATGTCAAGCCAGAGATCGATAATCGAAGATTCCAGGGAACGGAAAAGTCACCCCGAGAATTGGTGATCTTCCATCTTCGATTGGCGTCTTGAGCTCAAGACGTTTCACGATACACATTTGTCAAAAGTGGACAACAAATCAGCAAGTACCATGAGGAGTTCTAACAATCCTGACTTCAACACGTCTTCTAACGAATAGGAAGACACAAGCCGTGAGCAGAGGCTACATGATGCCCCGATACATCTTACTCCGGCAAGGAGATTGCCAGACATAGCGATCGCCTGTGGAGGGGAAGGGGGGGGGGGCAAAAAAAGAGAAAAAAGGTTTAAAAGGCTTTCAGACGCCATCTGCGTGCAGCATGTGATGAGTCTTGTGTGCGATGCCTGCGTGCCTGCAAGCGCCGGCTCCAGCGCAGCACACCTGGGACACACAATTATGAGGCCGTAGATCCTAAGACTCGTGTTGGAGGCTGTTCTTCACATTTCTAAAGTCTTTGGGACCTTGGTGTAATTGCAATCCTCGCCAGGGCAGCGCTCTTGAAGTCTTTGGGTGCCTAACACTCCAGCGCACGCCCCGCCTGTCACCCCCACCGACCCCACGGAAGGGATCCATCGCCTCGCAGGCGAAACACGAGTGCAACACGAGCACAACACTTTGATTTGAAGAAACTGCTGACCCTTCATGCAAGCCACGCAAGCTTAGCCAAGGTCGAAGTGCAACAGATCGGTGAAGCATTCTTTCAGCGCCTGCGCAAGCTCATTCATGGGCCCTGCTCAGTGCCTATATACAAGGCTCGAGGGCGAGTCAGTCCCACAATTCTAGCTGGACTGCCCGCAAAGGCGTAAAGAATACGGCACTGTGCAACGTCGGAAAGCCTCCACCAGCATGCATCGATCCATAGCTCGGGGGATTGATGAGTGAGATGGGACACTAACTCAAAGAGGGTCCGCTGTGCCAAAACAGGCCTGAATGTGCATCAACTTTCCGCACCCATATTCCACACTACAATCACTACTCGCAGCATGAACCCGATCTGGCATGAAGCAATATTGCGGGGCCACTGTACGCTGCAGCACGATGTGTCCTTCTCAGATTTTCTACGCGCAGTTCTACGCGCTGGCAAGGACATGAGACCTTGAGTTGATCCCGCCTACGTCGAGCCGCGGCTAGCATTGCTGCGACTTTGCAAGCTCTACGTTGTTCCGGAACTGTTTTAGCAAGTTCCTGGTGGCCAAACTCCAACGGTTGCCTTGTGGAAGGCGCGCAGACACGCTTGTGAAAATGGAACTCTCGACACGAGCTCGGGCTGCCATGAACAGCAAGATGCTGTTACGAGCGAGGACTACAACAATGATGAGCAACGACAGTTCCCGAAAAGATTCTGCTACAGGACGCGGCAGGCTTTGCAGTATAGGGGAACCATGGACAAGTCAACTGCGCATTGCGGCCCATGCCAGGACTGGCAGCTCCATGAACAACCACGAAAACAGGCACGCCCAAGCTCAAACAACAAAACGCAGCAAGCACCTCCTCTCGTGCTAACGATGCATAAACAGCACTTCGGCCGTGGCACAGGTCCCCCCTAACACTGAACCTCCCAATTTGTTGCCGGAAACCCCCCCCCCGGTCTAGAACTCGGGGCACCCGATATGTTCCAGCCGGACCGGATGTTAGAATAATGGGGGGTGGCAGAGGGGGGCGAAGTTAGTGTCAGGAGGAACGGATTGCTCGCTCATTCGCCGACAGCACCGTGCGGAGACTGCGCCCTTCGGCGTGCGCTCCCGCCACCACATATGGCGTCTCAGACCAGAAAGAATCGAAGTTCCCTGCAGACTTCCGTCCGGCAATGATAAACGCGCGGGCACGCAGGTTGGCTGGAGTTTGACGCGGTGAACTAGAAACCCCGAGAACTCCTGAACCTGCGGGCCGTACCCTTATGCACCCTGTGAGCTGCTGCACTTGCACTGTCAAGCTGACCCACTGCGCCGGCGCAGTAGAGACACAGCTACAATGAGGGCAAGCGACACGGGCCCAGGTCCAAGTTTGTGCACAGGTTCACGAACCAGCCTCAAAGGTCAGAAATGAATCGGCTGCGTGTGCCAAATGGGCTACGACTGCCATGTCCCGCGTGCGTCAGCACCAAGCATCACTGACTGACAAGCTGAAGCTAAGCGAGGGACTGCTAGCACCGCTGGAGGAAGCTGGGGAAGACCACATATATATATATATATGTGTGACACGCGACAGAGACTTTGCGAACTTCAAGGCCAGGCATCTTGGCTACAACAACTGCGGGCGTGTCTTGACGAGCTACAGCGCTTGCAAGAATAGGAAATTGCACAGCCGTTCAAGTGCTTTGGCGCAGCACCACGAGCAGTCATGCGACACTTGGACATGAGAGTGTGGACAATTGAACCCAGCCATCAAGCAACCCGGACTTACCTCGAAGTGCGTAAAGTTGATTTTCCTCGGCGTCCCTTGTTGTCAGGGCGCTGGTTGGTAGGCCAACGCACATTCCATGCTGTCCAAAGAGCCGCAGAGTCAGACCAGCTGACCTTGCGACGACATCGGGCAGCTGCCAAGGCATTGGGGCGTCACGCGGTCACGGCATGCCGTGACTCCATGTCCAGCATCTCAAACGACACTGGTTCAAACGCACTGCGGCCCATGCACCCGTGCCACGGCGTTCGCCCGTATATAATGAAGATTGCAGGCCCACAAGCGCGGCATAGCAGAGCTGCTCCACCACGTTTCCAGCACTATCGGGTTTAGAGTCACGCCGTCCTCCACCATCTCCTCCATCATCTTCATCATCCGTCGGGTCGACTGGCCTCAAGCAGCTTTGCTTTTCAGAAATGTTTCCGGTGTGCATTGCAGACTGAACAAGATGTCCCACAGTACAGACCAACGCTGGTCGGTCTTCGAGTTGACGAGCTAGAAACAGCATGAAACAAAACAGGACCGAATCCAAACTGGTGAGTCAAGATTTCCATGAACTTCGACCGCCACCAGGCGATGCTATGACGACGACAACTACTTCAAATTTCGTCCGGCACGCAGGCCCCAAACACCAATGTGTTAGTCGTGGCGCCGGGTGCATCAGCCAGGCGCCGACCGACCTGAAGCCAGCGCTGCTGACATGTTGCGAGTTGCACATCCACGCGCGGTTCCTTTCTACGATCCGGTGCGTGAACACCCCTGACACTGGGCCGCAATACCTGGGTTGGGAGCTACAATGTCGGAAAACTCCAAGTCCACTGCGCTTGCTTATCTACAGGACAAGAAAGAAGGGGAGTACTGAGTCTTCGGCCTCAGTTGCCGGGCCTTGAGGCGCTAGCACACGGCGGGGCGACAACAGTCTCTACACATCTACACTCGGCTACGAGTAACTGTCAACAGCGAGCTTTCCATCTGCAAGGGTTACACTGGCTACGAGTACTCAATTGTAAGACTCGCACGGAAGCATCTTGAAGGCCTAGCTTTGGGGTTCGTCAACAGGGAAATTTCACACTAGAAGGACACTATGTGCTAGCAGTGCTTGATTGATGCACTTAAGGGGGTGGCTGGTTCGACGATGCCGTATTCGTGCGTCTGAGGCATCTGCATTTCAGTAGCAAGTGCACGCGACGACAGCCCCGTCACTTCTATGGACAACGCGACGCTCCACCTCAAAACCCAAATCAACAAAACGTCAGCTAAGCATTGCGCCATTGAAGCAATGTGCACTGGCAGTCTCCTTTCACGTGAGGGCGCTCTCGAGTCCAACTGGCGAAGTCATGAGGCAACGACACTAACAGCTGACCAACCATCCTCGCTTAAGTTCTATGCTCAGCAGTGCTTTGGCTCAGGCAAGAAAGGGCTTAAAACCCTTTAGGGTTTAGGATTTAGGGCTTAGGGTTTAGGATTAGGGTGTAGGGTTTAGGGCTTAGCCCACGCTGTCCTCATCGGTCAGACATGGGGGGTCTTAGGGGGACCCAGCGCGGCGAAGGCGTCGAAGATGTCGAGCAGCACATGACAGCGGGGAGGGGGGGGTTTGGTTCTATTGGTTCTGGTTCTTAAGGCTTAGGGTTTAGGGTGGGTTTAGGGTGGTTTAGGGTAAGTGACAGACACTGAATCCTTGAGCCACAACCTACCTGAACCTGAACCCCAATCAAAAAAAGACACTGACCCTGCTACCCTGGAAAAAGTTTATAAAGTGTGGACTCTTGACGTCTAAGTTTTCAAAGATCCCAAATGTCGCATTTTGCCCCGCCGCGGAGAGTGTCGTACCTGTTTATGAGGTACTACACTGAAAACAAGGAGAGCGTGTACCGTGAGAGTAGGGGCCTTGGCCCCAGGTGCGAATGCCCCGTGTAGCCAGGATCTCCGGCGTTAGCTCGCCATTGTCAGGGTCCGGTCGCGCCGGTCCCCAGAAACCTGAGAGCACCTGAACCCCAAAACCCCTAAAATGAAAAGTCTATGCTTTTGGTGTAAACTCCTTAAAATAACCAGCCTTGAAAACATGTTTTCTCGCGTACTCTGTTTAAGGTGTTGATTGAATTTCAAGCATCTCTGTGCTGCCACGCCCACCCCCCCCCCCCACCCCCACGGCATCCCCCCCCACCCCACGGCATCCCCCCCCCCCCCCCCCACCCTTGTATCCCTACCCCCACCCCCCTCCCTCCCCCTGCGGCATGGGTGTTGTTGGGGGGTTAGGGATTAAGGTTCAAGGGCGCCCCCGCGCCCTTGCTGTGGTGTGGGCGTGGTTGTGGGTTCAGGGTTTAAGGTTTAATAACCCCGCGCCCCTCCTGTGGGTGTGGTTGGGGGTTAGGGCTCAAGGTTGAATACCCCCGCGTCCCCCCTGTGTGGATTGCCACATCGTGACATTTAAGATATTCGCAGCTTCGCAGTTGGTGAAAGTGAGACATCTTTTCCAAAAGTTCGTGATAATGTTAAAAACCCCTGGCTCCCCTTGTTAAGACCTGGGGTCGGAAGCCAGAAACCTAAGCCTGAACTCTTCAGCCTAAAGCCTGACTCTGAAAGTCGGGGAAACCGTTCAACCACTTCAAGCCCCTCCTCGGCCGGACTCCGAGTTCTGGACGGGCACCTGCGAGGTGAAGGGCATCGGCGTGCCACAGCTGCGAGCGCGGATGCGAGCCACCGCAGCGCTCACAGAGCTCTGCACGGCCAGCTCCGTCGCCTGCTGTCCTGCACAACAGGCGCTTGCAGAGCCCACGGCTTCTCACATTGTGCCAAAACCAACCGAAAACTTCACCATCTCCATACGGTCCTGGCTGCTGCATGATGACGAGGCTTGGGCGGGAAGTAGGAGCTAAGATACTTTAGGCAGGATCCTCTGCAGCGGCTACGTCCACTGTCACCGCCAGTTGAGCCCGCGCGCACGATGCGATCCTGTCTCGAAGTGTCGAGGTCGAGACGCACGGTCGATGCTGCAAGCACCGCATAGCAAGTTTGAACCTCGTAGCGATTCGTAGCCATATGTCAGGTGTGGTCTTCTGAGGCACGTCCGTACCTTACGGCAGGCTGTGCCGCTGCGCATCCCGGCCTGTTGCCAGCATGGGTGGCGAACAGGGGGCACCGCAGGGTTGCTGGTTGTGGCACGGCTCTGTATGACAGCCGTGAATTTGCCACTCTATGGCTCTGTACATGGGACACAATTGCTGAGTCAAATGGAGTGGACTCAAAGGAACGGCTTCGCGTGGCCCGGATGGTCAGGCCACCCGCAGTGGATGTCGCTAACATCTGCCAACTGCCAGCAGGCTCACTTGCCGAACATGTGGAGGGACTTGCCCACAATCACGCAGAAAGTTAGGCTGACGCCAACTGGAGCCAGAATGCTGCTCAGCATGGACCCGTTGCCCATGCATGGATACTCGCGGCCAAGCGTGTATCCTCAAAGCAGCGACGCCACTTCAACTTCTGAAATCCCAAAACATCCGGCAATCTTCAACATCTTCATGTGAAAGGATTGGAGCTTTTCCGGATGTCACGCCTTTTGCGGCAAAGGGCCTGAAATCAAGAGGGTTCGGATGCCTGACATTTATGGTTCTAGGCGAGCAACAAGCATCGCATTGCCACATCGTGACATTCAAATGTTCGAACCCAAAGAGGTTTCATCATGACATCTTTTCGAAAAGTTCGTGACGGGAACTGACGGGAGACCACGCTCACGGCCTGGATTAATCGCTCCCCCTGACAATAATACCCTCCTAATGTCAAGACCCCTGGCTCCCCTTGTTAAGACCTGGGGTCGGAAGCCAGAAACCTAAGCCTGAACTCTTCAGCCTAAAGCCTGACTCTGAAAGTCGGGGAAACCGTTCAACCACTTCAAGCCCCTCCTCGGCCGGACTCCGAGTTCTGGACAGGCACCTGCGAGGTGAAGGGCATCGGCGTGCCACAGCTGCGAGCGCGGATGCGAGCCACCACGGCGCTCACGGAGCTCTGCACGGCCAGCTCGGTCGCCTGCTGTCCTGCGCAACAGGCGCTGGCAGAGTCCCACGGCTTCCCACATTGTGTCAAAACCAACCGAAAACTTCACCATCTCCATACGGTCAATGCGGTCCTGGCTGCTGCATGATGACGACGCTTGGGCGGGAAGTAGGAGCTAAGATACTTTAGGCAGGGCCCTCTGCAGCGGCTACGTCCACTGTCACCGCCAATTGAGCCCGCGCGCACGATGCGATCCTGTCTCGAAGTGTCGAGGTCGAGACGCACGGTCGATGCTGCAAGCACCGCATAGCAAGCTTGAACCTCGTAGCGATTCGTAGCCATGTGTCAGGTGTGGTCTTCTGAGGCACGTCCGTACCTTACGGCAGGCTGTGCCGCTGCGCATCCCGGCCTGTTGCCAGCATGGGTGGCGAACAGGGGGCACCGCAGGGTTGCTGGTTGTGGCACGGCTCTGTATGACAGCCGTGAATTTGCCGCTCTAGGGCGCTGTACATGGGACACAATTGCTGAGTGAAATGGAGTGGACTCAAAGGAACGGCTTCGCGTGGCCCGGATGGTCAGGCCACCCGCAATGGATGTCGCTAACATCTGCTAACTGCCAGCAGGCTCACTTGCCGAACATGTGGAGGGACTTGCCCACAATCACGCAGAAAGTTAAGCTGACGCCAACTGGAGCCAGAATGCTGCTCAGCATGGAGCCGTTGCCCATGCATGGATACTCGCGGCCAAGCGTGTATCCTCAAAGCAGCGACGCCACTTCAACTTCTGAAATCCCCAAAACATCCGGCAATCTTCAACATCTTCAGCCCATATACAAACGTCACGTGTAAGGATTGGAGCTTTTCCGGATGTCACGCCTTTTGCAGCAAAGGGCCTAGTATCAAGAGGGTCGGAGGCCTGGCATCTACGTTTCTAGGCGAGCAACAAGCATCGCATTGCCACATCGTGACATTTAAATGTTCGGACCCAAAGAAATTTCATCATGACATCTTTTCGAAAAGTTCGTGACGGGAATTGACGGGAGATCGCGCTGATGCCCTGGAATAGATTTAGGTTGCCTGCTTCCTGAAATCGCTCAAGCACTTCAAGCACTTCAAGCCCCTCCTCGGCCGGACTCCGAGTTCTGGACAGGCACCTGCGAGGTGAAGGGCATCGGCGTGCCACAGCTGCGAGCGCGGATGCGAGCCACCACGGCGCTCACGGAGCTCTGCATGGCCAGCTCGGTCGCCTGCTGTCCTGCGCAACAGGCGCTTGCAGAGTCGACATGACAAAGTTTGACCTAAAGCATCCGTTCTGGACTGGTGCTGAGAACGGAGCACCGGCGGGCGGGGGGGTTGGGCCTATTCGAAGCGAATGACACACCAGACGCTCTCAAAGACTCACCGACCTAACACGCTAGCACGGGTCCTGGCTGCTGCATGGCCAAGCTCGGGCAGCTACGTGGGTTGAAGCTGGTGGGATACTTCGCAGCAGCTACGTTTGCTAGGTCCACTGTTAGCGCCGAGCCCAGAAATCATAGTCATGACGGAGGACTTGCATCTTGCACTCCATAATCGCCCCCTGTGTCGGCTCTTCAGCCTTTTCCCTGCGCTTCCGCCACCGCAAGAATCACGCGCGCGAGGTAGTGCATGGCATCCTGCGCTGCCAGCAGGCAGAACAGAAACGATCGGAAGACCCTAAGCTCTAAACCCTAAACCCTCAAGCCTAAACCCTAAACCCTAAACCCTAAACCCTAATGAACAACTCCATCCTTGCAGATGAAAGCTGACAGTAGCTGCTCGGATCTCCAACCGTCTTCACACCTTGCCTCCGCAGAGGCTTCACTGCTTCGCCCCTTTGCCCTACCCTAAACCCTAAACCCTAAACCCTAAACCCTAAACCCTATAAATCCTAAACCCTCCGGCTGCTCTGGCTGCTCTGACTGAAGGTCCTCGTGGCTGAGCCAGCGCCGCGCCAGCCGTGCGGAGCGCCGTGCCACGGAGCGCGCCAGGCTCGGCCGCAGGGTGGAGCGCAGCACCTGAGATCCATTAGGATTTTAACTTGTGGGATTTAGGGTTTAGGGTTTAGGGTTTAGGGTTTACGGGTTAAGGAGTAGGGTTTAGGGTTTAGGGTTTAGGACTTGACCTTCGGGATGTTCCCCCTTATGCTAGTAGGAATGAGAGTATCCCCTACTATCTTTCCTATTAAGGACTGTTAGTCTAAGGGGGAGCATCTCTAACTTCACCTCACAAAGGAGGCCCCTAAACCCTAAACCCTAAACCCTAAACCCTAAACCCTAAACCCTAAACCCTCAACAGCACGCGGAATCACGCGAGAGGGAGCGGCGCCTGACGGGGCACGTCCGCCAGGTCCCGGCGAACGCGGAAGATGTGGACTTGGTCTCGGAGCCTGCAAGGGTTTAGGGTTCAGGGTTCAGGGTTTAGGGTTTTGGGTTTAGGGTTTAGGGTTTAGGTTTAGGGTTTAGGGTTTAGGGTTTAGGGTTCAGGGTTCAGGGTTCAGGGTTTAGGGTTTAGGGTTTAGGGTTCAGGGTTCAGGGTTCAGGGTTTAGGGTTTAGGGTTTAGGGTTCAGGGTTTAGGTTTAGGGTTTAGGGTTTAGGGTTCAGGGTTCAGGGTTCAGGGTTCAGGGTTTAGGGTTTATAGAGGGTTTAGGGTTTAGGGTTCCAGAGTCATCAAAAGCGACGCCAGGGTTTAGGGGCCCGGCATCATGGCTCTGCCAGGCGCGAGGCCATTTGCTTCATGCGCAGGGTTTAGGGTTTAGGGTTCAGGGTTTAGGGTTTAGGGTTTAAGGTTTGGGGTTTAGGGTTGAGGGTTTAGGGTTTAGGGTTTAGGGTTTATCATGATACAGACTGTGCGCGCGTAAGATCCCGGCCGATCCGAGTACCAATTGCAGCACTTCGTGTCCTGACTCTCAGTGAACTTAACCCTAAACCCTAAACCCTAAACCCTAAACCCTAAACCCTAAACCCTAAACCCTAAACCCATATGCCAGCTTGCCCGGAGATTGCCCGGAACAGCACACAGCTGCGCGAATTTGTCAGCAAAGCTCCTCTCCTTACATGTTTCAAGGGCGAAGATTCACCACTGGCAACTCCCGGTCCTGCTTCAAAACCACCGAATTCGATAGCAGGCCCTCAGGAACATGCTCGCTGGAATGCTGGTTGCCACACATGTCTGACGACAGGAAATCGCAGGACATGCTAAGGCTGCTCAGGCCCGTGCCCAGTACAAACGCGTGGACCTCTTGTCCATGAGAGTGTGGCAACATACATGAGAAAGCGCAGGCTTGTGCAAGCAGCTCCCCACATTACCCCAGTGCATCAAACCCTAAACCCTACTAAACCCTAAACCCTAAACCCACACTGAACGAGTCCCGGGCTGGCTACTTCCATCCAGATCCAGCAGCAAACGGCGCCGGAGCTGTTCCTGGCCCCAGAGACTCCAATACCCCTTAATTAAGGAATATCCCTTAAACCATGCAACATAGGGTTTATATTGCTGTTTTTGGTGAGTGTATATATTTTCCTTTTTTTTAATATTGGTGAGTGTATATATTTGGTGTTCTTTTGGTGATACAAGAAATATGAACCCTACTTCATATATGGAACCCTATTTTGATGTAAGGAATGTTCCTTGGATACCTAGGGTCCTGCGTTTTGTGCGTGACGTGGGCATCACGAGACGCTGAGACGCTGAAAACTTATCGTGTAGCGGAGCGTGCCAATGCTTTGCCTGAATGATGTGACTGCGCGGAAGTGGACAACCCGAACCTTGATACACGTAATTGATACCAACAAAGCACGAACCCGACTGTGAACATGAATACAACGACCGAGTACCAATGCTAGCAAAATGCGAATACTAACGCGAACAGGAATACGAATACTCATATGAACGAGTAACCATAACAAAAACATAAATGTAACAAACAAAAGAACCTTAACAGGAACAATAACACCAATAATAATACTAACCATAAAATAAGAATAGCAAGGACAACAAGAAAAACACGAATGACAACAATAAAGAAAAACTCTCATAGCAGCAAACAATAAGAACAATAGCAACGAACCATGAAAACGATGAAAATAACACCGCGACAAAAGAAAGAACCGAACGGCAACAGCAACAGCAACAGCAAAGGCAACGACCACGACGACGGCAATAACAACTCGCGGACGTGCTGTAAACGTGCGCGTTGGGAAAACGCGCGAATTAAATTTGTTCTATCCTCTTTTCGGAATGCGTTTCGCGTGGCCTGCGTGGTACAAAAGCAACTTGTTCGGTTGTGTAGATCGCAAATGTTCTGCTGCAAGCATGTTTGTTTTGGGCTGGGTTTTGTCGTTTACAAGGTATACAAAAAGTGAGGGGACGTTGATCATCCTCATTAGTCATGTGGACCCGCTTGAATTCCCTGAGCCTGTTGGGGCAACCGGCACCACCTCTTCACTCTACGCACTTCACTCTGTGCACTTGACTCCATGCACTTCACTCCATGTTGTTGGGTCAGAGCTCTTCACTCTATGCACTTCACTCTAACTCTATTGCACATTCACTCGATGTTGTTGGGTCAAAGGGCTCCGCACGGAAGAACCCTTCGCGATGCTTTCGGGGAAAATGCTACGCCTGGGGCCTCGATAGAGAGCTCTCGCAAAGGTGGGTGCAGCAGGCCAAGCCTTGGCTTAGGTGGGCTTTAGGATGGTTTAGGGGTTTGGGGGTTTAGGGGGTTTTGGGGGTTTAGGGGTTTAGGCGTTTGGGGTTTAGGGTTTTTTGGGGGGAATTTGGGGGGGTTTAGGGGTTTAGGTTTTTGGGGTTTTGGGGGGTTTGGGGCTGGCTTGGGTTTGGGGCTTCTTGAAGTCTAGGGTTTTGTGGCCCAGGAGATTGGGGATGAAGGCCTATGGGAGGTCCAAGGGTCGGGGCTGGGTTTGGCTTGGGCTTGCAAGGCTTAGGTTGGGCCCCTTCGAAACAGTCCTTCATCGGGATCAGAGTACCCCTCTATTTCAGCTCCTTTGAAGGACAGATAGCATAAGGGAGAGCCTTTTTGGCTCTTTATCAGGGGGTTTCCGATATTGAGGGTACCTTATTGGGGTCCTTCTTACTCCTACCATTTGGGAGTTTATCTTCCCTGTACTTGCAGGACCTTCACAGGCGGAGCGGAAACCCTGCAAACCCAATCCCTGTGTTAAGCCCAAAGCCTTATTCGAACCCTGAACCCGAAACCCTAAACCCTAAACCCTAAACCCCGAGCCCTACGCAGGCACGGCTGGACACTGAGACTCCAGCTGCGTGTAGACCAGGTCCAATCCTGGGCTCGTGGGAGACGCAGCTTTGATGAAGTTTAGAGTACAGGGGTTCAAGCTGGGGGGACTCGGAGTTTTCAGGGGGCGCTTCCTAAAAACAAAAGTCAGGTACCTGTTCAGGAGATCCCACCCGCGATCCTTTCGGTCCTGTCCTGTGGCGTCAGTGACCCATTCATGGACGTACGCCCAACCCCACCCCATGCCCCACCTACCCCCCCGCACCAAATCTTCACCAAAAAAAACTCCCAAAACAAGTTTCCTTGATGCAAGCAGTTTGGGTGGTGTCGGGGCTCCTCTGCTGTCAAGATAAGTCAAGACACCTCTTTGCCGTGGCGGCCGCCGCGTTCCCTGCTGTGAACACTTCGAGAACCCTTGTTGTTTCACAGCAGCCCGGGCGGGATCCCCTCCACCGCAGAAAACACGTCCAGGCCCTGTGATGTTTCACAGCAGCTCAGACGGCATCGCCTCCGCTGCTTGCGAGTTCTAGCCCCATTGGACCGCGAAGATCCGGAAGGTTCTCAAGTTCGCCGCCCAATTTACGGAGTTTCCGTTGCAACTGCAGGAACGTGAGCTTGCTGAGGCTGTTTGCACGACAGGTTGCTGCGAGACCGTGCCTCGACCCCACAAAGCCCACGACTATCTAGAGCTTAGGGTTTAGGGTTTAGGGTTTAGGGTTTAGGGTTTGGGGTTTAGGGTTTAGGGTTTAGGGTTTAGGGTTTAGGGTTTAGGGTTTAGGGTTTGCAACCATCCGTCCGAGGCCACGTCCGATAGCCTTTGCTCTTTGCTTCACACCTGCACGGGGATGGCGGGAGGGTGGTGGCAAATCGGCTGATGACATACCGTGCTGTGCGTGTACATGCGGCCCACTAGGCATTGCCAAAGTGTGCCAGCTAAGTTGAGTCAGGGGACGGAACATTTTGGTCCAGTCTGAGTTACAATAGGTTTGCCTGGCCGCAGTGGTCATGAAACGCCGGCTGCGAACGTTTGATTTACCTTACCAAGGCCCTTGCACTGGTCTTGCTTGTCACCCTGCGCGATGGTCAACGACACTAGGAGCTACCAGTAGCCTTCGCGACATTTGTGCGACATTTCGCCTCAACCCGAAACCCTGTACCCCCAACCTTAAACCCCTAAGCCTTAAACCCTAAAACCTACACCCCGAAACCCTCAACCAACCCGCCTGATAGAGCCGCATCCACACGGTGCGGCATCGTCGAAGCCATTCTCGCCAACTTTAGGCCTGAGAGAACGACGCCGTGAGAACCCCAAAAACCTACAAATTGGGTTTAGGGTTTCGGGTTTAGGCTCTAGAGGTCTCTATATCTATATCTATATCTATCTATAATATATGCCTTGCGAGCCCCGAAACCTACTTCTGTAGGTTAGTTTCGAATCCCCAGTGTAGCTTGTTGTACCAAGGCTACTACCCGAAAGCTCAGGGCACCAAGTACTAAAATCTGAGCACAGGGCAGAAAGGATGGGGTCAAAAAGCCCGTCTCCGTTCGCAGCCACATACTTCATTGGTCAAGGCCACTTGGCACCGGACGATGAAAGTCACGCCAGGTGTGGTTGTTCACCTCACTTTGCTGGAATCAGGTTTATGCAGGAAACGTCCAGGATAAAGGCTCGAAGCGTTACCAGTAGAGCATGTCCCCTGCATCTAACGTGTAGAGATCAGCGACACTTCGAGCATTGCACGCTGCAGGATCGAAACCGCTCGGGGTGACAGTCCTGCTCTCGCAATGTATGCTATGTGAAGCGACCACATTGCTTGAAGGACTGCAATCTTCCGACCCAGTCTCAAGCAAATCGTCCTGTGCGGGAACCCCGCTATCAGTACCTGCCATGTGCATTAGTAGGTTGCTTATGGAGGCTGCCTTTGACATTCCATGAACATTAGATGACAGAACCTTACCTAATGGATGTGTTTGGCATGCTTTGCGAAAAGAGGGCTGCTCGATGAGGGTTGGGGAGTTGTCTTTTCTTTTCCTGTTTGCGGGAGAGGGAGGAGTGCATGCAACATGCTGTTGGGGCAGAACACCTGTCGGTGGGTACCCCGGGCGCAAGAACGCTTCTGGATTCGGAGAGGTACTAAATTATCCTCAAATCTCCCGATAACAGTATGCATATCTGTAAAAAAATATATATACATATATATGAAGTACATAGTGCATATAACATGTACGATGCATACATAAACCTGATACACTACGTGAAAAAGACAAATAAATATCATATAGTATGGTATACACACAAGATAATGCCAAATCATGCCAAATCCTCAAAACCCTAAACCCTAAACCCTAAACCGAGCCTCGCCAGAAGGCTTGCTTGCCAACCTTCGAGCGCCACAGCCGCTGGCCTCTGGAGAGGGCAACGCTGGGCTCTTTGTGGCGAGTGGGCTGCGGCTTTCTGAGGGTTTAGGGTTGAGGGTTGAGGGTTGAGGGTTGAGGGTTTAGGGTTTAGGGTTTAGGGTTTAGGGTTTAGGGTTTAGGGTTTAGGGTTTAGGGTTTAGGGTTTAGGGTGGGAAGCTTTCGGCTGCTTCCCGGGCTTTGGGCTTCGCGCGCAGGACGCCCGAGATCATCCGAGCTGAGCTGCCAGGCCGTCTGCCATGCGCACGCTGTGCTCCACCTGCGGCAGCCGCTTCGCTGGTCGCGAGCTGGAATGCGAGACTGGGCAGACAGACCCTTCTGAGAACATGAAACAGACAAAGGGTATGTGTTTAATGGTTTTTGTCTGCGCAAAAGAACCCTAAGCCCTAAAACCTAAACCCTATAAAGCCTATAAAGCCTATAAACCCTATAAACCCTATAAACCCTATAAACCCGAAACCCTACACCCTAACAAGAGATTCACATCAAAGCCAGCCAAACGTCTCTGCGCACCTTGCGGCTCCAAGACCCATCAAGCTGCTCCCACCTTGCTTTTGGAGGTTCATGGGGTAGTGATAAGTAGGTTCTGGGTACCCTAGGGTTCTAACCAGTTAGAATTTATGGTTCCCCTACTTATAACCCCACTTATAGCTGTTCCCACCTTCAGGGGGGGGGGGGGAGGTTCCCACACCGAGAGCACTTCTTTGAATATTATAAGATTCAGCACCTTCTCATCTTATAATAGCCCAACACTTTAGGGTTTAGGGTTTAGGGTTTAGGGTTTAGGGTTTAGGGTTTAGGGTTTAGGGTTTAGGGTTTAAGATTGCAACAAGTGATTTGATCCAATAATCCAACATTGGAACATTCGAATGCTCTAATCTGACTCTCATGTGTTACTAGTCGCTGTGTCACCAAGCTGCCGGCATAGGCGTTCGAACTACGCGCGTGGTCGCCTTCCAGCACGCCGCAGCGACATGAGATGCGCCCGCAGGGGCACAAGACAGACATGGAAATGCATTCAACCTGAAGTTCGGGAGTAACTGGCACGGAATGCCTTCATCCATCTCTTGTTAGCATGTCCCAGTGATCAACACTTTACCTAACAATACGCATTCGACTAAGAGCCAGCCTTGCCGCGCTGGAAAGTCAACACCGGCAAGGCTTGGTCATGCCACCTGGCAAGCTTCGCGCAGCTTCGCAAGCAGATCAACCACTATTTGCTTAAGAACCCCGAGAGAATTAGAAACAATGATCCCGATATTACCCTTGATATGGAAGATAACTATATTTTCGGGGCTCTTAAGCAATTAGTAGTCAACACAGCTCAACTGCTCACACAGAAGGCGCTTGTCGATAACATGGTCGGTGCCGCTCGACATCCGAGTGTGATAGGACGAAGCTGACCTGTCGGATGGGGAAGGTGTACCGCATCGTGAAGAGTCGCGTCGGTACTGCGGCTTCTTCTGCGGCAGTTGTGGGGCTCGGGCGAAGAGCACACACTATGGCAAACCACGGCCAACTCCTTTTCACGGGGGCTGTAGAACCGATGCACAGAACCGTCAAGGGGCCTGTTTACCGCGAGGGCTTTGAGCTGTGCTCAAGGCCGCGGCCCGGATGTGCAAACCGGTATCTTAAACTGAGACCTGCTAGGAGGTTCACGGGTAGTTATAAGTAGTGTTTAGGATTTATAAGTAGGGTTCTAACTAAATTCGGCTTGAACCAGTTAGAATCATCGCTGCCCTACTCATAACCCCACTTGTAACTGCCCATGAACCTTCAAGTGGGGTCTCTGTGCGATGTACACTGTGGAAGGGCTTGGATGGCTAGGTGCGCCCTTGCCATGGCGGGCTCGTGCAGAGCCCGGTGCAGTAGTCCCCAGGAGATGCTCCACTAATTTGCTTAGGAACCCCAAAAAAATTGAAAAAAAAAAATAAATAATAATAATAATAATAATAATAATAATATAAAATCTTCCTTCTTAAGGGTATGATAGGGATTACTGTTTTTTCTTCTTTTGGGGTTCCTGAGCAAGATAGTAGTGTTGGGGGTGAGAACAGGTGAGAAGAACTTGTGGCCTGAAGGCCCCCCTCCTCACTCGGGCACGAGCGCTTCATAGTGCCCATAGCCGTGAAACAGGACACGGACAGGCGGACCCTGAAGTTCCTTGCGACAGAGGGTTTAGGGTTTAGGGTTTAGGGTTTCGGGTTTAGGGTTTAGGGTTTTGGGTTTTGGGTTTAGGGTTTAGCAAAAGAGAGAACGCGCAATGGCGACACAGCGCGAGTGAGGCATGATACGCCCTGCCGTCCTGTGAGTAGACGAGGAAGGGCTGGGCCCCACCCTGCATGTACACCTTAGTAACATGCGCCGGCCGGATTGCAATAACTTCTATTGAACAGCACGTACTGATATGTAATCTGTAATCGTACGCACTCACATGTAACCATCTAACCGAGCCGAACACCGGAAATCCCCCAAACCCTAAACCCTAAACCCTCAACCCTAAACCCTAAACCCCCAAAACAGTATGGATGAGGCGCTTCAATGGGCCGCTTGAGCACGTACCGGCTGAGTACGTGCAACTCGGGCTCCCCTCCCCACTCGCCGAGCCTCGACATCCTGAAAGGGGCGTTCCAGGGGGGGGGGGGGGACGGGGGGGGTTTTGGGGTTTAGGGTTTAGGGTTTAGGGTTTAGGGTTTAGGGTTTAGGGTTTAGGGTTTAGGGTTCAGGAGGGTTTAGGGTTTGGGGGGGGGAGAGGGGAGGGGGCAAAGGTGGGGTTTTGCAGCTTCAAAAAACTGATAGGCTATGTCTGGCCCTTCATGAGTTCTATGACCCACTATGGGTATGACCCGCGGCTGCCTTGCGATGTAGCTGTCGAAATCGCCTTCAACGATCCATCCCACCTCCTGACGGTAATGTGACGCGGTCCAACTCGCATCTGACACCACATGGGAGTGTACGAAATCAGGGGACCCCCTATAATCCCTATAAAAGACCCCCCCCCAAATGGTAGGATTCCCTTAGCATACGGACCCCAATAAGGTACCCCTCATATCGTACACCCCCACCCTAAACCCTAAACCCTAAACCCTAAACCCTAAACCCTAAACCCTAAACCTAAATCCCATATGCATCCTCAACCTCCGGATCCTACGGAGCGTCGGCTGGGCTCCTCCCGCTGTTTCACGAACTCTTCCATGGCCAGCGCACGCAACTCCTGGGAAGTCTCGAGGCTCTCAGGGAGGGTCTAGGGTTTAGGGTTTAGGGTTTAGGGTTTAGGGGTTTAGGGTTTAGGGTTTAGGGTTTAGGGTTTAGGGTTTAGGGTTTAGGGTTTAGGGTTTAGGGTTTAGGGGAAGCTTTGCGAGATGCAACAAAGGATGAGCAAGGACCAAGGCACCTGGCTGCGGGCGTCTTCCTCTTCAGTGGTCAGCCGCTTGTTGCTCACTGCAGCCTCACCTCATGGCAGGATCTTCACTGCATCCGCCGGCACAGTGTCTGAGGGAAATTCGCTAAAAAAACTCCACGCCGGATCCGGGGAGAGCAGTAAAGCTCGAAACAGCAGCCGACGACCACAAAACAAATCGGCAGCTGTACTCGTAGTACCTCTCCGACCCCTTATGTGCACAGCCTTTTGTCGCTGCTGCGCATTCTGACTGCACGAAATTTCCCACAGGGCTGTGACTGAGGGCCCGGCCTTGGGCCACTGAGCGGAACAAGCAGTTGCCGTCGGGACTCACTGGAACCACGCCTTCCACGTTTACATGATTGCACGATTCGTATTACATTATGATATCATATGGTTATATTGCAGTAATATTCAACCGATATGTTTTTTGAGGGCATTGGGGGGCCTTGAGGGTTTAGGGGCCCAGCATGCTGAATACGACGCCGACTGCCCCCCCGGGCCATCGCGCCCTCATTCTCCTGAAGCTGAGGCACGGAGCGCGGCCATGGATGCCACAGCTGACGCCGCCGTGCTGAGAACTGCCTGCCAGGGCCGGGCGGGTTCGACTAAAAGAACGGGCCGTGCACCACAGGTCCGACACATACTGAAGCTTCGCAGCCACGCGGGTAAGCTCCGGTAACACAGCAACATGATCGAGTCCGAGCCATGGTGCCAGGTTCACCATCTTGCACCGTCTTAGCGACCACTACCACTTCTGAGGGCGGCGCGATATTGTTAACTACAGATAGGAGTTCCTAAAAATCCTAAACACTAAGCCCTAAACCCTAAACACAGATAAGAGCTCCGAAATCCTAAGCCCTAAGCCCTAAGCCCCAAGCCCTAAACCCTAAACCCTAAACCCTAAACCCTAGGCCACACAGGGACTTCGAGATGCTTCTGGCACAAGAAGCACCCTCTCAAGCGAGCCGGCCGTGCCAGGCTTCCCGAGATGCAGCTGGCAAGGACCCAGCCTCGACACGACGGTGCGGGCGAAGAGGGGCTTAGGGTTTAGGGTTTGGGGTTTTCGGTTTAGGGTTTAGGGTTTAGGGTTTGGGGTTTAGGGTTTAGGGTTTAGAAAGTTGGGTCCAAATATCTGCAAGGGATGGCAGACTCTGTGCCTTAGGCGCCGGGCGTTGGGCCTTAGGCGCCGAAACATGGCGGGCATGTACAGCCATGCGGCGGCCAGCCGGGGACCACCTCGGCCGCAGGAATCGCAGATTGGACGCTCGGGTAGGGAGGGTTTTGATTTTCCCCGTTTAGTGTTTAGGGTTTTAGGGTTTTAGGGTTTAGGGCTTAGGGCTTAGGGCTTAGGGCTCAGGGTTTTTTAGGGTTTAGGGTTTAGGGCTTAGGGCTTAGGGTTTAGGGTTTAGGGCCGGACAAGCTCCACAGCCCTGCAAGGCGCCACATGCTTGCAGCTAAGCAGCTTGTGTGAGAGGGCGGCAAAGGCCTCGAGCCCTGGGAAACAGGACATCAAGCAATGAGGCAGAGATCGCGCAGATTGAGGAGCCATGACGCCGATAGCAGAGCTTGGGGTACTCACTCCTGGCGAGCCGAAAGGTTGGCTGGGGACACATCAAGACCCAGATGACTCACCCCTTCAACCAACAGCTTCGGATGTTCCCCCCTATACTGGCAGTCCTTAGTAGGGATTACAGTAGGGTGCACTAAGGGGGAACATCCCAATCTACAGCCTGAAAAAGATGCATTGCAGCAAACACCTTTTTCTTTTCTGCGAGGAACCGATGTGGCTGGCTCCCTAAACTAGGGTCCCTTTTTGGGGTTCTCTTTTTACAGGGGGAACCCTTTAAAAGGGACCCGAATCAAGAGAACTGCCCAAGTGTGGCATGCCACAGCTTGCTTCGGCGTTCTACGCGCGGGCCGTGTAGCCGCAGGGGCCCTGGGCCCTCACGGGCTGGCCATCTGGAATGGCAGAGCGCTGCAGGTCCGCGAGGAAGGCGACGTCCTCAGCACAGTACCTGAGGTGTTTTTAGGGTTTGGGGGTTTAGGGCTTTCACAAAAGCAAAGGCTGCTCGAGAAGAATCGAAGAGAGAACTAGAGAATCTGCACCCGGCCATCCTCCTGCCCCCCGCGGCCTCCTTGCCTTCGAGCGGCTTGAGGTCGCGGCGGGCCTCTCTCACAAAAGCGAAGGTCTCCCGAAACTGCCTGGGAGAGATCTGGATGGGGCAGCTGAAGTGCGCGGGCACAGCGCGCACAAAGTCCCAGGAGGAGATCGTGTCCTGAGCAGACCAGGTTGCCCCACGATGCTTTTTTTAGCTGCAGACGGAATGACACTGGGGCTCTCTTCTACCCATGTTGAGGGGGCTCCTTCTGTGAGGACTAGGCCTCCTTTGGGGGGAAGTGCCCGCCATGGCCCTAAACCCTAAACCCTAAACCCTAAACCCTAAACCCTAAACCCTAAACCCTAAACCCAGGTTCTTCTGGTGGCAAGGGTCCACGTAGGCCTTGGTCTTCTCTGGCTGCTGCTTCAGGATCAGCTCCTGGATGATGGGCGCCACCAGGGGCTTCCTTCAAGGGAGGGTTTAGGGTTTAGGGTTTAGGGTTTAGGGTTTAGGGTTTAGGGTTTAGGCTTTAGGCTTTAGGGTTTAGGGTTTAGGGTTTAGGGGACCTTTACAAGGGACCTTAGGGGTTATTTAGGGCATATTTGGGGGCTACTTAAGTATGCAGGGACTATACAAGGTATATATAGGGTTAAATTCCTTGTACTACAGCCACACGCGGCTCACGCGTGCACCCTAAGCAAGCAAATCAAAAGAAATCAGCCGAACAACGCAGCAGGCATCAAGATTTTGTTTGAAAGCCCCAAACCCGAAACCCTAAACCCTCAAAACCGTGTAGAGCGGCTTTCTAAACCCAGGCACCCATCGTTGCGAAGGCGTCGGAAGCTTTCCTGGAAAGCTCGTGGAGGTCTCTGTCAGACCAATATGTATATCACGTATTCCTGATTAGACGCATTGATATAAATTCCATGTTACAACATCCTGATTTGTTGTCCAGACTTCTTGCATTATCTCTCCATATATATATATATATATATATATCACTAAGATTCCCACTATACATCTATATATATATATATACATATATGTATCTCACTATGATTCCGAATTCTGGCTCCGATCGATCGTTCGGCTTCCTGCCTGCCACCCCGTCTGCCATCGCCAAGGTCGCTTGGCCGAGGCCTGGAGAGCTTCACCACGTCAACGAGCAGGGATGGAAAAAGAAAACCTCCTCTGAATTTTAGCCTTCGGGTTTAGGGTTTTAGGGCTTTAGGGTTCAGGGTTCAGGGTTCAGGGTTTAGGGTTCAGGGTTTAGGGTTTAGCGTTGTGAGCTGGCTGTGAAAGACAGCCGCCGCTGCAACAGCACTTGGCTACGGCAGGGCAGGAGCTGCTACCAGGGTGCACTGAGAAACTGCACAGACAACCTTCCTCCGCTGCTCAGCCCTCTAGGGTTTAGGGTTTAGGGTTTCGGGTTCAGGGTTCAGGGTTCAGGGTTCAGGGTTTAGGGTTTAGGGTTTAGGGTTTAGGGTTTAGGGTTTAGGGTTTAGAATTCAGGGTTTAGGGTTTAGGGTTTAGGGTTTAGGGTGACCCCCCATAACTTGCACTCACTTGCCACATCACCCTGTTTGCCTCGGGGACCGGCATCTCGCCGTCTGCCAGCGCACCCGGGTTAAAGAAGGTGGCGAACCTTGCCGTGGGCCGTCCCACCAGATCAATGACTGTAGAGTTTTTTCGGGTATAGGGTTGAGGGTTGAGGGTTGAGGGTTGAGGGTGGTTGAGGGTGGTTGAGGGTGGTTGAGGGTTGAGGGTGGTTGAGGGTGGTTGAGGGTGGTTGAGGGTGGTTGAGGGTGGTTGAGGGTGGTTGAGGGTGGTTGAGGGTGGTTGAGGGTGGTTGAGGGTGGTTGAGGGTGGTTGAGGGTGGTTGAGGGTGGTTGAGGGTGGTTGAGGGTGGTTGAGGGTTGAGGGTTGAGGGTTGAGGGTGGCTGAGGGTGGCTGAGGGTGGTTGAGGGTGGTTGAGGGTGGTTGAGGGTTGAGGGTTGAGGGTTGAGGGTTGAGGGTTGAGGGTTGAGGGTTGAGGGTTGAGGGTTGAGGGTTGAGGGTGGTTGAGGGTGGTTGAGGGTGGTTGAGGGTGGTTGAGGGTTGAGGGTTGAGGGTTGAGGGTTGAGGGTTGAGGGTTGAGGGTTGAGGGTTGAGGGTTGAGGGTGGTTGAGGGTGGTTGAGGGTTGAACTGGTCTGCTCATGGTTGGAGTTGGAACTGATGCCTGACAAGCTCATGTCCACGACCAACCAGTCCACAAGTAGCACGGTGCACCGAAGGTGTACCGAAGGCGGCGTGGTTCAACAGATTCGGCCGTCTGCACATCCGGCCAGCGAGTCCCGCTATCAATCTGGGTTTCCGGAGGCAGGGGTACCTTTTTTTGGGATCCCTTTACGGGGATTCTGTTCTCTGTGGGATATAAAAGGGGGGCACCCCCTCATTTTGGCACCAAGCCGCAAGGCGATTCGGGCCCAGCCGCGCCGCTGCGCGTCGGCATCCAAGACCAGCGGACCGTCGTCATCGCGAGCCTTGGCCGACAAATAGAGCCTTCATGGACCCCAACACCCCGACCCCTAAATAGTATTCCCAAAACCCCTAAACCGCTAGGCCCCGGACCCCCGACCCCTGAGCCCCAAGCCCTAAACCCTCAACCCTAAACCTCCAAAGCCCCCTGAGCCCCTTAGCCCCCAAACCCCAGAACTGGTTCCTAAACCCTAAACCCTAAACCCTAAACCCTAAACCCTAAACCCTAAACCCTAAACCCTAAACCCTAAACCCTAACCTTGAACCCTAAACCCTAAACCCCAAACCCTAAACCCGACCCCCACCTTGGGGCCCGGCGTGGTAGGCCAAGGCCTTCCGATACTCTGGGTCAAGCAGCAGGGGCGGAGGATCCTGGAGGTCGGTCTGCGGTCTAGGGTTTAGGGTTTAGGGTTTAGGGTTTAGGGTTTAGGGTTTAGGGTTTAGGGTTTAGGTTTTAGGGTTAGGGTTTAGGGTTTGGGGTTTAGGGGCATAGGGGCATAGCCTGGCTTTGGCAGCAGCAGTGTTAGGAGTATCCGTTGCAACGGTAGACATAGTAGCAAGAATAGCACGCTTCAACGATTCTACGAATCAAAGTAGTAGGGTTTGGTTTGTAAGAACATTGATGCTAGTAACGGAAAAATAAAGTGCAACACTACCAAGAATGATAGTAGCATGGTAAGAATACGAATATGGCAGGCTTACGAGGTTAGGGGGCCCCTAATATAAAACCCCAAATAGTGGGGTTCCCTTATCATAAGGACCCTTTCAGAAACCCCCATAAATTCATGGCCTAAAACCCAAAGCCTAAACCCTAAACCCAGTCCACTGTAGCAAAGTAGTAATACTCTCAATCCGTGCACTCCTCTGGGATGGAGATCAGCGAGTCCGTGAGGACCAGAGTCTTGGAGCCTTGGGCCGGGTTTAGGGTTTAGGGTTTAGTGTTTAGGGTCTAGGGTGTAGGGTCGCATGTCTCTGTCGCGGCAAGGAGCACGACATCTACAGAATCCTCACGGTAATGCAGATTTGGGTGCTCTTTCTTAGTTTACACTCCCAGACCCTGGTGTAAAGAAACCCTCCGAACCCTAAACCCGCTCAATCGGCATCGAACGTCCCGTTCCAACTTTTTTCCGGATCTCGCAAGCGCATGCAGGCCCAGACCTTCAGCAGCCTCCCATAGCAAGCAACAGTTGGAGAAAACCCTCTAAGCGTAGCAATGCCATCGACATGTTAATGACGGCCACAATCCTACTACCACTTGCAAGAATCGCAAAATGATCGTCGTAACGGCAAGCCCGAATCCCTGAAACGATCTGCCGGAAGTTTTCGGGCCTCGAAGACTCGCAGCCGCACCTGCGCAGTCTCTTTTTTGTAGTGCAATGCTGGAGTGCGACGAGGGTTTCAGGCTTATAGGCTTAGGGTTTAGTGCGAGGGGTCTTAAGAGATATAGGGCTGTACTTGGAAGCTCATGGGTACTTATAGCCCCAATGATGACTACACTCATATGCCCCCCCAAGTGGTTAGAAGTGGTCTTATAATTGGGGTTTGACCCATGAACCTCCAAGTAGGGTTGAAAGCCCCGCAAAAATATAAATCGCCTCTGCGGGAGATGCTTCCACAATGCCGTCGAGCCTTGGTCTCCGCATGGTTCGCAGGGGCAGGAATGAAGAAGGCAGGGTTTAGGGCTTGGGGTGCTAGGGTTTAGGGTTTAAGGTTTAGGGCTTACTTGGAGGTTCATGGGTGATTATCAGTGGAGCTGTAGAAGGTTACAACCATGTTTAACTATCCTACTTATAACCCTACTTCTACGTACCTATGAGGGAGCTGCAGCGCGGGGGTTTACGATAATACGGGACCCATGATGAAGACCTACCCCCCCCCCCCCCAATAGTAGGACCCCCTTATACTAAGGAACCCAATAGGGTACCCCGAATATCGTAAACCCCCATGTAGCACAGCACGCAGGAGGATTCGCCAAGCCAAGACGCAAGCCGACGTCCTGAAGGGGGCCCCGCCAATCCGCTCTCACGAGCGCCAGCGCCACCTCCCAGTCCTCATTCAGGGGGTTTAGGGTTTAGGGTTTAGGGTCCAAAGTTTAGGGATGAGGGCTGACGGCTGAGGGTTTAGGTTTAGGGTCTAGTGTTTAGGGATATCTTTGTAAGGGCTGAGGAAGCCAGCAACTCCCTGGAGCGCTACACGTTGATGCTTTCCACACTTCTAGAGGCCTACTTTATTTTAACAGATATATGAATACATATAACATGATGCATATCTTCGTGGCCAAGGCTCGGATCGGCACGCAGCCGAGCGGGCGGCAGCATCTGCGAGCAACGAGGCGTCTCTCGGGGAGCACTGCTGGCGGAGGCGGTGCAGCAACCGAACGGTCAGAACCCACACAGGGGGGGCTTCGTAGTCAGAGCCATCGGCAGAGACCCTGAAGGCAGCGAAGCAGGTGGTGTAGGAAATCTGGTTGGGCTGCGTGGCAAAGCGGCCAAGGGCCTCCACCAAGTCGAGCGAGTGCTTCCAGCGACGATGTATCATACAGGATGTCAACGCCGCGTTGGTTCCGCTGCGGAAAGTGCGGCCCAAGTTGGCATGATGGGCCATCGTTTCTTCCTTCGGTACCCTCCCTGTGGCATTCATGGTTGCCGGGGCATGCAGCCTGTCTCGGTGCCACTTCACCTCGCGGCGCAGCTGCGTGAGCAGCCCCATCGTCAGCTTCCAGTGGCGTCGGCTCGCAGTGAGTGTCGTCGTCCAGGTCACGGCGTCCGCCTCGTGGCCAGACTGGCGGAGGTCACGCAACAACCTTACTGGCTGGTTCGTATATAATCCCTTAAAGGGTATACATAGGGGAATCTACGGCACCTTATCCCCTCATTCCCTACGAACCAATTCAGTAAGCAGCTGCACCGCCCAGCCAGGTTTGGCTCCTTGCGCGCAGGCCTGTAGGGCCGCGTTGTACTCGAAGGTGCCACATGCGCCACCCCGGGGATCGAAGTGGTAAAGGGCCCTTTCCCAGCGCTTCAACCGGGAGTGGCTGTCCAGGAGTCCTGACTCAACGAAGTACCGTATGAGGTGTACCATGGAGGTGCAGAGCACCCTCCTTATACAGTTCTTTGTTGTTCCCTGTCACTCTATCACCCCCCCCACGGCCTGTGCGGCTAAACGAATCCGGCTGCAAGGTCTGCTGCACCGCCTGCGCCAACTCAGCCGAGTTCCATCCGATTCAAC
This sequence comes from Symbiodinium natans, assembly GCA_905221605.1. Lineage (NCBI taxonomy): Eukaryota > Dinophyceae > Suessiales > Symbiodiniaceae > Symbiodinium > Symbiodinium natans. The sequence goes on along the minus strand of CAJNDS010002734.1, from coordinate 788,913 downwards.
TCTGCTCTCACTCCCCGCATCTCCCCAGCGCTCTCCGAGTTCACGCGCCTGCCGCAGGAGTGCCTCCACCAGCGACCACTGCCCGTCCCGGCGGGCCTGTCAATTGCGAGGCGACGAGCCGAACCCTTCCGACTCGAAACCCAGAGACTCCAAAACCCCTTAATTAAGGAATATACCTTAAATTAGAATAGGAACCCTAATATGATTTAAGGTATATTCCTTAATTAAGGGGTTTTGGAGTCTCTGGGAACAAGACTGCAGCCGAGGGGCCACCGTGGCTGCTGCGTTCAAGGAGTCGAGGTCACTCACGTTGATCTGGGCCCGGACTCCAGAGATGCGGAAAGACCCTCTTTCTTCGCCTCCCCCACTTATAACACTCCTTGATCCCCTCTGCACTGACATCGAAAAAATCCGTAGGTGGACTGCACTGAAGCCTTGCTTCTAGAAATCGTGGCCTTCAGCACCACATCTAGAGTCAGGAGCCTGAGAAAGACCCTAAACCCTAAACCCTAAACCCTGAGCCCTAAACCCTAAACCGCCTCACAATGCCCTTTGCCTCAGCAAGGAGCGCCAGCGCAGGGAGCCAGTCGCAGGTGGCGAGCGCCGCGGCGCGGGCCAGCCTCCGACCACAACATCGCGGGGCGTTCCTACTCTGACCGTAAGCCCTAAAGCCCTGAAGCCCTAAAGCCCGAAAGCCCTAAAGCCCTAAAGCCCTAGACCCTAAACCTTGTTAGTGTTGTGTTGGTACCCTAAACCCTAAAGCCCGAAGACCCTAGACCCTAGACTCTAGACCCTGAACCCTGTTGTCAAGTTGCTTGTATTACTACTATAGTCTATCGTTCTTGGTACTATTTCTAGTACGAGTATGGCTAGGATTGCTGATGCTACTTCTTCGTGCTTAATGGCCGCGACTACTATCATTACTGTTGCGATGTTTCTACTCATTTCTGGATATCAAGCAAGCATCAGTATTACTACCATCATCATTGGCGTTGCTGTTCATGTTTGTACGGGTTCGGAGGGTGGAGGGTTAATAGTAGATTAGAAGTAGACTTCTCATTGGTGTTATTTCTTACCCGTGAACCTCCAAGTAAAGGGTTCAGGGTACCAGGCCCGGCCTGGTTTCGATTCCTCGTGCTGCGCCAATCTGGCACAGAGCCAAGGCTTGACGCCAGCGACCCTTGCAGGAGGAAACGACCTGGGTTGCGGTGAGGGTTTAGGGGGTTCGAGTTTAGGGAGCTTACGGGGTTTCAGGGGGTTCAGAGGTTTGGGGGCGTTTTAGGGGGTGTAGGAGGTTTGGGGGGTGTAGGAGAGCAAGCAGAAGGGTCCAAGACGCGGCAGACACCAGGAGGGCGTCCGGCTCTGGTCCACGTCGCAACAGCAGCTCGAACAGAGCGAGTGCTTGCTGCCATGACGTCCTCAGGTTGGGATGTTCCCCCCTTGTACTAACAGATCCTGAAAAGGGATTCTCATAGGGGGTACTAGAACCCCTATTCAGCTCTGCCAGTATAAGGGGGAACATCCCAAGGTAAGAGTGTGTTGTTTCTGTTCCAACGCCCCGTAGCAGAGCCCGGCGTCCATGGGTGCCCTTTTTTGTTGCGCAGCCGCACTGCGCCTGAAAGCCGTCCCTGTGCGTTGGGAATGGTGGCGAGCCGGGCGCTTCTTGTTTTGTTCCGTAGCCCTTCCCCCCCCCCCGCCCTCACTCACTTACTTCCTCTCCTAGGTCTTCCTTCGGGTCCTTGACAGATGCTTTATGTTTTTCCACCGCCGCCCTGGGGGTGTCTTAGTGCTTTTTTTCTCTTTTGTGCCGTAGCCGCACTGGGGCCCCGGGGCAAAAAAAAAACGAATTCGCCCCCCGGCTACGCAAAAACCAAAAAGCACGGGTTCCCGTTCTCAGGGCCCAGGCAACCCGAAACCCGAAGCCCGAAGCCCGAAACCGCCAAGTCACTTGCAACCTTGAGCCGCCAACTGAGACTGCCCTAAACCCTAAACCCTAAACCCTAAACCCTAAAACTGCTAGGTGCAAGGCATCAGAACAAGGGCAACGCGGCACTGCGCGAATTTCAGGCACGCGGCTGCCGGGCCCAAGCGGAAATCTGCTTGGTGGCTCCGAGGAGCTGGCTGGAACATCGGCCTAACCCAGGTTTCCAAGTGCGCTTTAGGGTTTATGGTTTAGGGTTAGGGTTTAGGGTTTTGGGTTTGGGGTTTAGGGGTTTAGGGGTTTAGGGGTTTAGGGGTTTAGGGGTTTAGGGGTTTAGGGGTTTAGGGGTTTAGGGGTTTAGGGGTTTAGGGGTTTAGGGGTTTAGGGTTTAGGGTTTAGGGTTTAGGGTTTAGGGTTTAGGGTTTAGGGTTTAGGGTTTAGGGTTTAGGGTTTAGGGTTCAAGAGCTCCTGGTCGAGCAATTTCTCGTTTAGGCTCTGTGTTTAGAACATCGAAAAATACCCACCCACCCGAAGTTCCCATAACATTAAGCAATAAAAAGTTTCTTCTTTTTATTAGGATGGTTCAATAACAAATTGAATGACTTCCACTTAACAAACGAGGAGGTGGAGATATTAAACCACGCGAGGCTTTGAGGTCTTGAAATCTTAAACTGAGGCTCAAACCTTGAAAAAAATTTAAAAATGAAAAAACATTGTGAAAAAGGTCACGGAAAAGTCTTGAAAAACTTGAAAAAACACAAAAACCCAGAAAATGAGAGGCCACCCAGAACCCTCGATTTCAGTACTAAAAATTCGTATTTTCCTTGCGGGTCTAGGCCAAGCCTGAGGTCTCTTTTTGGGGTGTTTTTTGACGCAAACTTTCCCTCTCAAGGGGGGGTCGGAGTTTGAGGCAAGGAGGGTCTCCAAAGACTATTTTGCCTTTAAAATCCAACAATACGACCCCCCCTTGACCGAAATTAAGCTGTGAAAAGGTCGCGGGGGCAGCCCTTCCTCAGAAAAACCCGGAAAACACCCGAAGAAACATGGAAAAAAACCTTTAAAAACATTGAAAAACCTTGAAAAACCCTGAAAAACTTGAAAAAAACACGGCGTTGAGGCCTTGAAACCCTAAACACAGACCCTGCGGGTCTGAGGCCTTGAAACCCTAAACGCTGGGCCCTGAAACCCTAAACACAGGCCCTGAGGCCCTGAAACCCTAAACACAGGCCCTGAGGCCTTGAAACCCTAAACGCTGGGCCCTGAAACCCTAAACACAGGCCCTGAGGCCCTGAAACCCTAAACACAGGCCCTGAGGCCTTGAAACCCTAAACGCTGGGCCCTGAAACCCTAAACACAGGCCCTGAGGCCCTGAAACCCTAAACACAGGCCCTGAACCTTGAAACCCTAAACGCTGGGCCCTGAAACCCTAAACACAGGCCCTGAGGCCCTGAAACCCTAAACACAGGCCCTGAGGCCTTGAAACCCTAAACGCTGGGCCCTGAAACCCTAAACACAGGCCCTGAGGCCCTGAAACCCTAAACACAGGCCCTGAGGCCTTGAAACCCTAAACGCTGGGCCCTGAAACCCTAAACACAGGCCCTGAGGCCCTGAAACCCTAAACACAGGCCCTGAGGCCTTGAAACCCTAAACGCTGGGCCCTGAAACCCTAAACACAGGCCCTGAGGCCCTGAAACCCTAAACACAGGCTTTGAGGCCTTGAAACCCTAAACGCTGGGCCCTGAAACCCTAAACACAGGCCCTGAGGCCCTGAAACCCTAAACACAGGCCTGAGGCCTTGAAACCCTAAACGCTGGGCCCTGAAAACCCTAAACACAGGCCCTGAGGCCTAAACGGCCCTGAACCCCTAAACACAGGCCCTGAGGCCTTGAACCCTAAACCTGGGCCCTGAAAACCCTAAGGCCTGAGGCCCTGAAACCCTAACACAGGCCCTGAAAACCCTAAACGCTGGGCCCTGAAACCCTAAACACAGGCCCTGAGGCCCTGAAACCCTAAACACAGGCCTGAGGCCTTGAAACCCTAAACACAGGCCCTGAGGCCTTGAAACCCTAAACGCTGGGCCCTGAAACCCTAAACACAGGCCCTGAAACCCTAAACACAGGCCCTGAGCCTTGAAACCCTAAACGCTGGGCCCTGAAACCCTAAACACAGGCCCTGAGGCCCTGAAACCCTAAACACAGGCCCTGAGGCCTTGAAACCCTAAACACAGGCCCTGACACCTTGAAACCCTAAACGCTGGGCACTGAAACCCTAAACACAGGCCCTGAGGCCCTGAAACCCTAACACACAGGCCCTGAAACCTTGAAACCCTAAACGCTGGGCCCTGAAACCCTAAACACAGGCCCTGAGGCCCTGAAACCCTAAACACAGGCCCTGAGGCCCTGAAGCCCTAAACACAGGCCCTGAAGCCTTGAAACCCTAAACGCTGGGCCCTGGAACCCTAAACACAGGCCCTGAGGCCCTGAAACCCTAAACACAGGCCCTGAGGCCTTGAAACCCTCAACGCTGGGCCCTGAAACCCTAAACACAGGCCCTGAGGCCCTGAAACCCTAATTAGGGTCTCAAGTGTTTAGGGTCTCAAGGGTTTAGGGGCTCAAGGGTTTAGGGTCTCAAGGGCATTGTGGGCCTTGGGCCTTGCCCACGAATTTTTGGGCCTTGCCCACGAATACTTGGGCCTTGCCCACGAATATTTGGGGCTTGCCCACGAATACTTGGGCCTTGCCCACGAATATTTGGGCCTTGCCCACGAATATTTGGGCCTTGCCCACGAATATTTGGGCCTTGCCCACGAATATTTGGGCCTTGCCCACGAATTTTTGGGCCTTGCCCACGAACCAACAACCCCAGAAATTCGTGGGCAAGGCCCAAAAATTCGTGGGCAAGGCCCAAAAATTCGTGGGCAAGGCCCAAAAATTCGTGGGCAAGGCCCAAAATCCGGATTTTGGGCCTTGCCCACGAATATTTGGGCCTTGCCCACGAATCTTTGGGCCTTGCCCACGAATATTTGGGCCTTGCCCACGAATACCATTAAGGTTTATAATTATATGGTAGGAGAGGTTTAGGGTTTAGGGTGGCTTGGGCAGGGCTTACAGGTCGATTGTCAGGGCCCCCTTGACGTTTACGTAAATGGTGCATCAAAACCCATCAAACGAAGGGACACCGAGGCAGCAGAGAGGTCTAGTTCAGATGACAGCTATGTTCGACAGCTCCCCAAATCAGCGGCAGGCGCGATCTGCTGCCCTAAACCCTAAACCCTAACACCCTAACACCCTAAACCCTCAAAGACTCTGTTCCCGGCCTGGCATCCATCGTCCGACAGGCGGCCAAAGCCATGGCCCAGGAGGAGAGTTTAGGGTTTAGGGCTTAGGGCTTAGGGCTTAGGGCTTAGGGCTTAGGGCTTAGGGCTTAGGGCTTAGGGCTTAGGGCTTAGGGCTTAGGGCTTAGGGCTTAGGGGTGGCGGCCCTGACTTGGTCTAAGTCTCAACATCTGAGCTCAACGCGATCGAACCTCCCGGCCCCATGAGGTATCCGCAGAGAGCTACTATTTCCTTAATTAAGAACCCTCCCCGAAAAATCAAGTATATTCTTTAAGGATTGCTGGTTTGTTACCATGTTTTGGGTTCTTGAGCAAATAGTAACGCAGATGCAGAGGGAAGCACAGACGCAGAGGCTTCGAAATTGAGTTGGGCATATCCCCAAACAGGGACCCTTTAGACACTCAATATGTAAACCTTTTTCCCCCTTAAATATGTAACCCTACAACATACCCTAGACCCTAAACCCTAAACCCCAAAACCACTAAACCCTAAACCCTACACCCCTAGAGCCTAAACCCCTGAAGCCCTAAACCCTAAGCTGGCTCAAGCTGGAGTTTTCATCCAAGAGGCTTCGGTGCAAGAGCGCGACCTCCCCGAAGGTACCGATATCGACCTCTCGCGTGGGGGGTCGGAACTCCGAACTTAGGCCTGGGGTGCGGGATTTTCGCAGAAATCAGAACCAGAAAACTCATATAAGGAAGAGTACTTGAGAGTCAGAACAAGACCAAAAAACAAGAAGACAAAGCCACCAGAAGAATTCCGAGGCTTCGGAGGGCAGCTCCCAAAAGCTTGGGCTCCTGCGTATGCTGTGGCGCAGTCTGCTGACCAGGGAAGCTGCTCCAGGCGCGTGGGGTCAAGGACCTCCCGGCTTTAGGGTTTAGGGTTTTGGGGTTTTAGGGTTTGGGGTCTGGGGTTTAGGGTTTAGGGTTTAGGGTTTAGGGTTTCGGGTTTAGGGTTTAGGGTTTGGGGTTTAGGGTTTAGGGTTTAGGGTTTAGGGTTAGACAAGAGCCTCTGAAGGTCTGTGCACAAAGGGCACTCAAATAGACCCTGCGGCCCTACGGCCCTGCCCCCTCGACTTCTGCAACCGGCGTGCGTGACCGAACGCAGCTGCGCCGGCCTCAAAACGCGGAAAGCCCAGGAGACTCAGCGGCACATCCTAGGAGGGGCGATAGAGTGGCATCCTTTCCCCTGCATCTGGATGGGAGGGGGATAGAACACATCCGGAGTATATTCGTATATTCGTATACTAGTACTAGTACGATTGTCTCTTTATATTCGTATATTAGTATACTAGTACTCGTACTATTCTCTCTTTATGCCTGAGCCTGTCCCTGCAAGACAGGCCTGGATAAGTGCCCGGCAACGGGCACCGAAAACTGCCCCGGGGCCACGAAGAGCCTGAGCTGAAAAGGAGCATTCTACGGGAGTTCTTAGGGTAGCTACACGGTCCCGTAGCATTGGCCCTTAAAAGGGGACCCCTTATAGACCCCTCATATACCCTACACACATTTTAAGGGCCCATACATCAGAACCCTTCAATCAGGGAGGTTAGGGACCATACTAAGGGCCCATGAAACTACCCTCAGAGGAGTTGCCAGGAAGAAGCCTAGCCAGCCAAGGGTCGGCTACTTGCTCTCAACACGGAGAATCATTTAGTGATATAGCAATGCAAGACACAAGGTGGTCTCTATACCAAAAACACGATGACATTGTAGCATAATCACACAATAACATAATGACACAATGACATAATGGCATACCTGCATCATATACGAGCTCATGAAAGGAATCCACCGGTTTGGGGTGTCGGCTCGTGCAGCTGAGTGGCTTTGCATCAGGGAAGTTACGAGCAAACGGACCGGCGAGAACCTCCCCAAGAGTTGGGTTTAGGGTTTAGGGTTTAGGGTTTAGGGTTTAGGGTTTAGGGTTTAGGGTTTAGGGTTTAGGGTTTAGGGTTTAGGGTTTAGGGTTTAGGGTTTAGGGTTTAGGGTTTAGGGTTTAGAGCTTAGGGCTTAGGGCTTAGGGCTTAGGGCTTAGGGCTTAGGGCTTAGGGTTTAGGGTTTAGGGTTTAGGGTTTAGGGTTTAGGGTTTAGGGTTTAGGCTGCACCCTAAACGAAAGCTGCCATGCTCACCCCTGCCACAACGACGTTCCGGATGCGCCTTGTGCTCAACAGCTTTGGAAGGGAGCAAGATGAATCCTTGTCTCACAGATGCTGGCACCCTAACCCACCCTGAACCCTAAATCGTTTTTGCTGGGGCCGCTCCGTTGGGACTTCTTAGGATGTTACAAGGGATTCTTAAGGTGCTAAGGTTATTGGGGTTATGAAGGTTGTTGTGGACATCAGCATCCTCGGGTTGTGGGGGGTGGTGTTAATTTAGGGCAGTAGGGTTCTTCGGTACGTTGGGAATCTGATAATTAGGGTCTTTGTAGGGTTTAGGGTTTAGGGTTTAGGGTTTAGGGTTTAGGGTTTAGGGTTTAGGGTTTAGGGTTTGTAGGGTGCTATTTTTTCAGACAAGGGGCGCACTGGCCCGTGTTCCCGTTCTAGGGCTCGAATCATGCCTGCGTCGCAGGAAGGTCCAAGGCGACCGCCGCAGATACTTTAGGGTTTAGGGTTTAGGGTTTAGGGTGTAGGGTTTAGGGTTTAGGGTTTAGGGGTTAGGGTTCAGGGTTTGAGGTTTCGGGTGTAGGGTTCTTTCTTCTTTTTCGCACTCGAAGCTCCCAAGCTCATCACCCGTCTGCGTCGCGCGCCCCCGCCCCCCCCCCCCCCCCCCAGCAGAGGCAGAGGCCCGGAGTGCGTCAAAAAAAATAGACACACACACACACAGGGTTTAGGGTTTAGGGTTTAGGGTTTAGGGTTTAGGGTTTAGGGTTTAGGGTTTTAGGGTTTAGGGTTAGGGTTTGAGAGGGGATTCTCATGGATTCTCTTCATCATGGGCCTTTTGGCGGGGGACCTTACAGATGATAAGGCTCTGCAGTGACCCAGCTGTGCAACTGGCCCCCACCTCCAGAGATGGAAACCAAACCCTTCGGCTGAACCCTTCGGCTGAATGGATTAACATGGGACCTCCCCGAATGCCAAACCCTAAACCCTTTTGGCCCAAGATGCCCAGGCATTCTTTCGTGGACGCCACGGGTGCATAGACCAGTAGGCCGCCAGTCACCTGTCAACCGCATGGTGGCACGAGCCCGATATCTGGTGAACCCGTGGAATTATGTTGCAACGAAAATTATGTTATCGTTTTTGACATGGTTATCCGCCGAGGTCGGAGGCCTGAGGCGTTTCAGTTTCGATCTTAGTCTAGTCTAGGGATCCTCGAAAAAGTCTACTGGTACCCCATCCTCCTAACATGTCAAGCAGCGGACGATGCGTGAGCACCCCGCCCACCACCCCCAATGACTCTTTGTCAAGTTACAGCCAGGACACACGAAACATGTCGATCGCCGCATTATTGTCACGCCAAGATACGCCAAGCATGTGTTGTAGGGCGCGTTCCGCTGGACGATAAGCGTAGGCCGTGGGCGCTGTATTGTTCGGAGTCCATCTGGCCGGGCTTGGCGCTTTCTGCCAGTCGCCCCCGCCACCTGGCCCCCGCCCCCCCCCCCCCCGCTTCTCTTGCGACGTCGCCTCCCGCGCCCCCCGGCTCCCGGCCTCTTCCCGAACCCCTTGTTCCCTACACGTCGCTACTAATAGGATGCTTCTCTTAGTGAACCCACATTTGTTCGATCAGCTTATGGTTTGCTCGAAGCTACCAATACCTCTGGCAAATGCAATGCTGGATGAACAGCCCCATCTTCGCACCTTCAGGACCGTCGCCCGGATAGGCACGTGGACGTAAAAAGTGCCGAAAATTTGGTCCAAGACCCAGACCTGTGCTGCGCGCCAGGGCTGCGGGTTTTTGCGAGAAAAGCGGAAGGCTCAGAGCCGCGCCTGCCCTGGCACGATCTCTTTCTGCAGTGTCCGTCGCCGCGCGTAGGGCGCCAACGGCAAAGTGAACCATTCTGGATACACCTTGGAGAGCTTCTTCCCACAGCATGGGTGGATGAGGACGTATCTGTGGAATCTGTAAACAACGAAACTACGCGGTGGTGGCTCTCAGAGTTGAATAAGTGACACCGACCCCTTGTACGGTTCTTGATGCTTACCGCCCTCTTGCCGGGTGCTCCAGCCTACGCCAGGCCGAAAACGCCAAGATGCATAATCACGCTCGGCCGCGACCTCGGCAGCCTGCGTATGCGAGTGGAAGATCATGCTAAGGCGTCTCCCTTGAGGCCTTCGGAAGCAAAAGACCGGTCCGAGAAAAACATGACCTCTGAAAACCATTCCAGTCTCGATTCTTACTGATGCTGTAGTATTGAATAGGGATCATTCATGGCCACCCCGAATCATAGAAACTCCCTACTGTAGAGACCCTACATAGAGCTCGACACAGACCTTACACAGACTCTACACAAAGACCCTACATCGACCCTACACAAATACCCAACGCAGACCCTACGTAGACGCGGGACCCCCGACGCCTCCCCGAGTCTCTCCTCTAGGGAGCCTCCGCCCTCGGGATGGCGGCCCCGGCCCCCGCTGCGCCCGCCAGCAGCGCGTCCCGGCGCGGTCGCGGCCGCCCTCGCCGGTGCGCGGCTGTCATTGAGGGTTCTGCTTGGGTGAACAAAACAAAGTAACTTTTGAGATAGGAGTTGTATAAGGGCCGGGATAGGTCTTATATAGGGACAGGCTAGGATTTTTGGGGTTGAGGGTTGAGAGGCCGATAGTATCTATGCTGAGGGCGAAGATCTTTCAGGGCTTCTCGCGCACCTCCGAGCGTGCGCTGCGCGAGTCGAGAAGGCAGATGATGCCCCTGAGTAAGCGCCCAAACCCACCCGCATCCTAGGTTGCCCACCCTCAACCCTAAACCCTAAACCCTAAACCCTAAATCCTAACCCTAAACCCGAAACCCTAAACCCTAAACCCCCAACATCCCCCATCCCTAAGCCCCAACTTAAGTTGGGCACCTCGGCCTCGACACGGCCGAGATGATCTCAGGCGCCTTCCAGGCTCAGAGACGGCTCAGGGTGAAGCCTGGAACCTATTCCAGGCTGTGGCTAAACCCTACACCCTAAACCCTAAACCCTAAACCCTGAGCCCTAAACCCTAAACCCGAAACCCTGAACCCGAAACCCGAAACCCTAAACCCTTGGACCTCTGGCCATGAAAGCCAGCGCCTCCCCGCCATCGCCAGCGGGAGCGCGGCAGCCCAGGCCTCGAAGCATCGGCGGCACAAGAGAAACCCTGCCAAGATCTAAGAGTTGCTGTTACTAGGGTTTAGGGTTTACGGTTTAGGGTTTAGGGTTCAGGGTTCAGGGTTTAGGGTTTAGGGTTTAGGGTTTAGGGTTTAGGGTCTAGAGCTTCTGCTTTCAACTATTGTCATCATTCTGGAGACACGAATATCATGACTATAACGATCACTACTATGAATTGTCATCATACTGGAGAACGGTGGCTTGCGAAATATACACAAAACACACATGTAAACATGAATAGCAGTGTACAAGTCTATATACGTATATGTATAGCAATGTACAACTCTGTACATACACACACACACACATGTATAAATATATATATATATATATGTATATACACATAAGCTCACATACACTTTGAATCTCTATATATAATTATATACGGGGAGATATATATATATATATTCTCCAATTCTAACATCCAATCATACACAATTCTCGCTTGCAGGCTTCTTCACAGATCCCCAGGCGCCTTCGAGGCCCTGCGGATGCTGCGGTGCGAGCCAACACTTGCAGGCCTTGCCGGTATCTTTGCCGACCTTAAGCAGACCCTAAACCCTAAACCCTAAACCCTAGGTGTGTTAACGCACATGGGGGTTTCGAGAATTTGGGTACCCCTTTTTGGGGGTCTCTTTGTGTCAACGCATGTTGGGGCTTCCGAAAACAGGGGACCCTTGTTCCGGGTCCTTATTGTAAGGGAATCCCACTGTTTGGGGGGTCCATTATAAAGGTCCCCTATTTCCGTAAATCCCCACATCAAAAATCAAGAGCAAACAAGGATGCTGCCAGCTCAGCCCTTGACTCCTGGAGAAGCGGCCCCCGGGGGCAGCCTTGCGCCATCATCATGGTCTCCAAGCACACCTCCACAGCCGTCTGCGATCCTAAACCCTAAACCCTAAACCCTAAACCCTAAACCCTCAACAAGCGCTGCTACCAGGGTTGCTTGACGCAACCCTAAACCCTAAACCCTAAACCCTAAACCCTAAACAAGCGCTGCTACCAGGGTTGCTTGACGCAGTTGTATCTCAGGTTATCTCGGGCTGTCCGTTTGTGGGGCCTGGCAAGCTTCCTGCGTCTTCTCTTCCGACAGTGTTCGTCAAACGCAGTGGCCGTGGCAGCCGACAAACCAATCACACAATTCAAGTAGTAATAACATAACATACATACTATTAGATTATGTTAAAATTAAAATATTTTGATACTCTAGTAACTATAGTATGTTCCAATATGAACATACTGAAAATTTCACGATTAGAAAATTCATATTGTTGTGTTATACTAGTATATGCATGACACATAATATATATATATATATATCCAGTGCAGGATGCCTCACACAGAGGCGCGCCCTTGCCGATGGACAGCGCGGGAGGGCACGCAATGCAGCGGGAGTTTGACAATTCTCACACGAGGAAACTGGAGTTGAAGAACCTCTGTGAGGGTTAGGGTTAGGAGTCGGGAGTGGAAATAATTAGCCGGGGTCACTACTGGCATCAGGCATGTTTCCTGATCGTGAAGGTTGACAGATTAGGCTCCATGCGCCTCTTGAATACTGACGGCCTAGCAACGCGCGTCGCGAGCCGCGAAACGGCTTCGGGGATGATGTTGGCTGGCACACCGCAAAAGAGCATACCGATGCCAAACGTCATGCTTCGGGACCTCGCTGAGAAAAATGGCTGTACTTTCTGGGGCAGATCAGAAGATGGCATCGGCAGACTACAAAGGCAGCATTGGCGGGAGCGAGGTCTGGGTCCCAATCACCAACGTTAGAGGCGACTCCCAATGCCAGCGCCACGTGACCGAACCGAAAACCTTCTTCATCCTTGACCCTAAACCCTAAACCCTAAACCCTAAACCCTGAACCCTGAACCCTAGACCCTAAACCCTAAACCCTAAACCCTAAACCCTAAACCCTAACCCTAAACCCTAAACCCTCAACCTACAAACCGTACACCCTAAACACGGCAGCGCGGGAGCCATTGCTTTTGCGGTGATGCCGATGCTGGGATCCACGGGGACAAACTGATTCCCGTTGCTTTGGAACCTGCAGTCGGCGCGAGCACAGTTCGCCCTTGGAAAACGTCGGGGGGGCTGCGCATCTGCATCAGAGACCCTCCTGGCGCCAGGGCTGTAAACATGGGCTGGCATGGGCTGTTGCGGGCCAAGATTTCCAATGCATTTGTATAATTACACATGCCATATCATATGTATCCCCAAGAGGACACCCAAGATACACACTCACCAATATGAAAAAGGAACCTTACGTACAGTCATCAAGAACAGAAATATTCACCTCGTTTCATATGGGTGGCTGTCAAAATGATGAGCCCTTTTGGGGTGCCCTAAACATTAGGTGCCGTATTGTAAAAGGGATCCAAAAAGGGACCATCATCTTGACAACCACCGATATAGAGAGAGATATTGGGTGTCTCATCTGGGTTTAGGGTTTAGGGTATAGGGTTTAGGGTTTAGGGTTGAGGGTTGAGGGTTGAGGGTTTAGGGATAGCCTCCCAGCCCAGGGTCCTTAAGCCGCTGCCACGCAGAGCCGCGGGGCTTGGCCTCCTCCAGGGGCTCGGCCTCCTCCAAGTCGGCCCTCATTTTTGGGGTTCAGGGGTTAGGGTTTAGGATTTAGGGTTTAGGGTTTAGGGTTTAGGGCACACTTGGCGGCTCATGGGCACCTAGAACCCCAAGTAGGTTAGGGCTTGGGGTCTAGGGCTTTACATCATCAGTATATCGCGACATCGCTACAGCATCGATAGACCACTACGCCGTTCCATTCTTGCTCTGTAGTGATAGGCAGTATATCCGTAGACGCTTCTACATGATCACAATCATTATCCTGCCCGATCTTCCGGAGCTTGCCCTGCCATCCGGGCTCCCGGGCGTGTCAGCATCCTCCGCTGCGGTGGGCTCGGCAGTCGCTGCCGCCGCGGCTGCCGCCCGGCGCCGCCGCCCCGGGGCAAAAAGGTCGTCGGTGACCCCTCGGCAAGGCACGGACTTGACGGGCTGGGAACCCAGATCTTCCGAAAACCTCTTGACTAAGAAATAGACCCGAATTTCATAAGAAGGATCCTTAGCATGAACTAGGGGATATTCCTGAATTAAGGGCTTTTGGAAGATCTGGGAATGGATGGCATGAGGGGGTTTTGAGCGTGCTCGCTGCCATCGAGGCACCAAGCGGAGCTGGCGGCTCCTCCTCTTTGACTGGCTCCTCTCGTAACCCTAAACCCTAAACCCTAAACCCTAAACCCTAAACCCTAAACCCTAAACCCTGCAAAAGCGCATCCCTCGATTGCATGGAAGATGTTGCGAGAACAGGCGTGCACTGAGACTCATGAAGCACATGAAACAGACGATTATCATGTCATTAGTAACACCATGATTACATTACCACTACTAGTCTTATTATGTCCACTATTAGCCGTACACCCTAAACCCTAAACCCTAAACCCTAAACCCTAAACCCTAAACCCTAAACCCTAAACCCTAAACCCTAAACCCTCAATCTACTATTCTTCTCCGAGTGCAGCTGCATGCCAGCATGCAAGGGCTCCGGTTCGGCCGGCGGGTTGAGCAACGGTATCCTTAGCCGAGGAACGGGCTTGGCAAGTGGGCAGGGCGTTCGGAAAGTGCTAGATCCCTAAACCCTAAACCCTAAACCCTAAACCCTAAACCCTAAACCCTAAACCCTAAACCCTACGCCCTAACCCCTAAACCCCGAAGCTTCGGCACTTGCACCCGGCCCAGGCGAGGCCCCGGCAGACCGGCGATGAGGAGCATGACCAGCAAGAACCCGCCGATCCTCGTGCGCGCGATGCGCGGGAACTCGCTGTCTCCACCACTCCCACGTTACGCCCCGACCCGTGGTAGTAGCAGAAAGAATGGCACGAACACATGTAAGAACAGTGATAATAGTAGGCAAAGTAAGAATAGTAAGAATAGTAAGAATAATAAGACAGTAAGAATAATAAGAATAATAAGAATAGTAAGAGTAGTAGGAATAAAATAGGAAGAATAGTAAGCATGGTAAGAATAGCATAATTAAACATCTTGGTATTAACACAATGAATAGCAGTCATGGTAATCATAATAATAATGATAATAATAATAATAATAAAGTAATAATAGCAGAGTGGTAATCACAATGCCAAGCCGCTGCATAAGAGGCGGCAGGCCCACCCATGGAGGGGTCCAGAGCGGCCTCGGGAGCACCAAACTGTGCCGATTGTGGAAGGCCATTTACCACTTTTCTCCCACAGCAAACCCACCCAAACCTGTTCCTTTTAGGGTTTAGGCCTAAACTCAAGGCAACGGTCCACTTCTAAAAACTTCTGGGTCCGAGAGCCACCCTGTGTCAGGGAAGGCAGGCGGGTTGGGTTTTGGGGTGTCAGAGGGGGGGGTCCCAGAGAGGTCCCAGGCAGGCCCCAGTCTGCACCCTCCCTCCATCGTGGGTGCTACCGACCTCCGAGCTGTGGGAGGCAGGCGAGCGACCTGGGTCGGCTTGCGCCATCGAGGTCGAGGGGCTTAGGCGCCGCCTCAACTGTAGGGGGGCAGCCTACTCCTTGAGTTTCGGGTTTGGGGTTTAGGGGTTTCGGGGTTTAGGGGTTTCGGGGTTTTAAGGGTTTAGGGGTTTGGGGTTTGGGGTAGCTCTGTGACGAATGGACACCTGAGGCAAAAACACAGTCTTGTCGGTTCCGGCAAGAACCATCCTGTCTGCCACTGCCTGGCGCGCAAGTAGATTGGCCGATTTGCCCCTCACTTGTCAACCTTACAACCCTAAGCTCCAAGCAGAACTCACCTGCCACAGACCGTGCTTCGAACCGGCATTCCCTCGAGACCTAAGTTGAGGGTTCACAGGCTTGTGGGTTTTCGGGCAAAGGGTCCATCTAGCGCCCCGAGAACCCTTCCAAAACCTAAACCCTGCACCTTAAACCCTAAACCCTGTCAACCCTCAACCCTCAACCCTCAACCCTAAACCCTAATTAAACCCTAAACCCTAAACCCTAACCCTAAACCCTAAAGCCCAAGAGCCCTGAGAACCTTGCGGCTTCGCACCCCTTCCGTCGGGCCTCGGCAGACCCCGGGTGCAGGGAGGCCGCCGCACCCAGCACTCCCCAGAAGGCAGAGCCTGAGAGAACGAAGCAAGGGACTAGGGTTTAGGGTTTAGGGTTTAGGGTTTAGGGTTTAGGGTTTAGGGTTTAGGGGTTTGGGGTTTAGGGCTTAGGGATGTTTAGGGTTTGGCATTTAGGGTGTAGGGTGTAGGGTGTAGGGTTTCTATGCTTAGGGTTCATAAAGGGGCTTATGCAGGGCTTCTGGAGGTGTTTACATAGAACAGGGTAAGGAATAGGGCTCACATTTAGGGTTCATAAAGGGCCGACATAGGGCTTCTGTGGGTGCTCTCAAGGCCCTCCCTTCCACATATGTACCGGTAACCATGAGAACAAGAAGATGAGAACAGTGCTCCGGTGTATCTTCTGGGGCCACTGCCTCGTTGAAGGAAGCTGGGCAAGCTCGGAAAAATCTGGGCCAGCATGCCTCCAGGAGACGGATCTGTGGGCGACTCCTCGTCCTCACTACTCCCTGCTTAGCACCATCGCAAAACCACCAGCACTTTCTAAATGTTACCCCTGGCAGAGAGAGCCCTTGGTATTCATGACCACACTCTGCCAGGGCGCGGCGCAGAACCTTGAAGGTTCAGGTTCATGGGCAGTTATCAGTGGGGTTATCAGTCGGGTAACTATACTTCGAACTGTCTATGGCCTTATTTAGAGGTACTTATAACCCTACTTATACCTACCCATGAACCTCCAAGAAAGCCCCTCAAAAGGACAGGCAGAACTAGCCCACCTCAGGTTGCAACAAAACCCCTAAACCCTAAACCCCAAAACCATCTGTAGAACACTGAGCAATCACGACAACAGCAGGTCTCGCCTAAAATGAGAAGCAGCGGCAGCAGCCGGCGGCTTGGACGCCCGCCCAGCATGGCAAAACACAGCCGTGTGTTGGGTCGGGTGGGATTTTTTTGTTCAGGCTGAGGCTTATAGCAGCTGGCCGCAGACTGGCTACCATCCTCCGTTCTCTCCGGGTTGAGGGGCTCTGCCGACTTGGAGTGGGAAGCCGAGTTGCGCTGCAGAAGAGCCACTTCCCCGAGACTCAAGGTTCTCTGCGCGTTTGCATGAGTCTGTCTCAGCCCTCCCTTCCATGTAAGCGAAGCTCTGACGCGAGAGCTGATATGGCTGCACATGAAGACCCGCATTGATCTTACAGGGCTTGGACTTTGCATGAACTCGAGACCGACAACGTCGCACTTCTGGTTTGGTCCAGCAAGGTCCCAGCCAACCCTGACCACCCCTCCCACCCTCGTGCTCAGCAGCCTCAGAACATCTCATACCGAGCGGCAAACCCTAAACCCTAAACCCCAAACCCTAAACCCTAAACCCTAAACCCCAAACTCCAAACCCTAAAACCCTAAACCCCAAACTCCAAACCCTAAACCCTAAACCCTAAACCCCAGGCCGGGAGGGTGGCCTCTGCATCGGGGAGCTCCCCCCGCGCAGCAAGGACTGTCATGGCCCGGGCAAAGACGCGGGCCTCGAGGCGGTGCAAAGGATCACGGGGTACTTCTCTGCATGGGTTTAGGGTTTAGGGTTTAGGGTTTAGGGCTTAGGGTTTAGGGTTTAGGGTTTAGGGTTCAGGGTTTAGGGTTTAGGGTTTAGGGTTTTAGGGTACCACACAAACCCCCACACAAGCTCATTCCATAAAGGCTGACTTGGGATTCGTATCCTGAGCACTGGCGATGGCTTGCACCCTGCAGTAAGGCATTGGCACGCAGGTATCTGCGAGGATGGTATCCTGCACTTAAGCAATCGGGGCATTTCCCAATCTGGGGTGCCCTTTAATATACCCCAACTCTCTTGGAAAACTCCCATGTGCTTCCTAAACCCTAAACCCTAAACCCTAAACCCTAAACCCTGAACCCTAAACCCTAAACCCTAAACCCTTACCCCCAACACTCTTTTCAAGGCATCGAATTTCAGGAGCATCGGAACCCAAGGATGGCCTCGCCGCGTGAAGTTGCAGTGCCGCACCTGCGAGACGCGCAGGAGGGGCACCAGGCGCTCGGGGGAGTTGAGTATAGTTGAGTCTAGGGGTTTAGGGGTTTAGGGGTTTAGGGGGGTTTAGGGAGGTTTAGGGGGGTTTAGGGAGGCTTAGGGAGGTTTAGGGGGGTTTAGGGGGTTAAGGGGGATCAGGGGGGGGTTTAGGGGGGTTTAGGGGGTTTTAGGGGGGTTTAGGGGGGTTTAGGGGGGTTTAGGGCTTTTAGGTTTAAAGCTCTCTCACAGAGCACGGCACCAAGAGAGCCACCAGAGGGTCGACAGCCCAAGGCACAAAAGGGATGCTGCATTTTGAACTTAGGGTTTAGGGTTTAGGGTTTGGGGTTCAGGGTTTAGGGCTTTTTGAAATCCATGGGCATGGCGCCTGCTGTCTTAAGGGAGTTACGTGGTCCCTTACTATGGGCCCTTAGTTGGGGAACCCTTCTTTTTCCCCTTATTTTCCACATAAAAGCCAAGGGCCCATACATCAGAACCCTTTAAGAAGGCAAGGGGCCATACTAAGGGACCGTGTAACCTCCCTTAGAGTGGTGAGACATCCCTCCTCGTGCATATGGCTCCGTCCCCCCGTTGAGCTGTTCCAACAACAAGAGCTGCCGTCTGCTGAAATGACAAAAATGGCCCCTAAACCCTAAACCCTAAACCCTAAACCCTAAACCCTAAACCCCATATTACGATGGCAGTATTTCATGAGTAAGTACTACGATTCGCATGTCTATTGCTGCTAGGCCTGCCTTTCGGAACATGTCAGCGGAGCTGCTTTGCGGCAGGATGGGGCACGAGTTGGGCATCGCTCTCCACGACCTACCTACAGAGCATCCACTGAGGACACGTCAGCCTAGACCCTAACAACTTCGCCAGCGAAGGTATGGCAAGTGAGTTCAAGTGGCCACCTCGCCTACAACTTTCCAGGCTGCTACGAGCAGCAACAACCACATGATATAATATCATCCTGTAATGCTACAATAGCGTCATCAGCTTATACCAGAGAGAACAAGAAGATCATAGAATGCGAACGATAACAATGCCAAGATATTTACACATTCATACGGCACAATAAAATAGCTACCGTTGTCTCGTGTCTGCCAGCTCCTTACGCTTCAAAGCTTCGGCGCTGCTACGAAGAAGCAGCTGGCGCTGGCCGTGTCTTCTATGATCCTGGGCATGCAAAGGGGGTTTGAGGCTGCTTTGCGGTTTCGGGGCACAACTCAAAGCTGCCGAACCAGATCCCTAAACCCTAAACCCTAAACCCTAACCCTAAACTCTAAATGCCCCACATTCTTAGCCTGCTGCGTGTTTTCCAGTCGTCCAACACCCTCCACCTCCACCGCGACCCGATCACCTGGCCTCAGGCAAGGCAGGGAAATGCGGTGAACTAGCTTCCGCCAGCTCAGGAGACCTCAGCATCTTCGTACAACGAAAGCAAATCACATTGCTTTACCATCTCCCCGCGATGCTTCGCAAGGAACGCGCGGGGGCCCTAGACCCTAGACCCTAGACCCTAAACGTGTGCAGAAACTCCACGTGCACGGCGAGGAGCTTTAGCCACGGCTGTGGACTTCGACCTTCCGCGACACCTCAGCTTCAATGGACCCTAAACCCTAAACCCCAAACCCTAAACCCTAAACCCTAAAACCTAGAATGGGGATCAGAATGGGAGTGGCCCCAAAGACTTGAGAAGCGCCAGGACTCCCCCAGACGCGGTCATCATCATGTAGATTCTGTTCTCTCTTCTCGTTTGACTTCACAAACAGCATGATGCTGTTTTTGTTGTACTGATATAAGATATACAACTCTTATTTCAGTACCTTAAGCTTGAAGTAAAGTTCGGGAGGAGCTGCTGTTAAACTGTTCAGGCCTCTGTTGCAGTCAGTTGGGGCTTAGGGTTTAGGGTTTAGGGTTCACAGATGCGGGCGCCATAGAAGCCCATGATCTTCAGGAATCCCAGTGGATTGGGATCTTCCCCCTCATACGAACAGTCCTTATTAGGGACTATAATGCGGGGTACGATAATCCCTAGTAAGGACTGCTAGTACAAAGGGGAACACCCCAACCAGCGGAGGTGAACTTGCCCCGAGGCCGTTCCAAGCTCGGGGCCGAAAGGGGTTCCTGCGGACTTCGAGCAACTGACTAAGTGCACCGACTCTGCAAATATGAAGAATAACAAATGTTTTGAAAATAAAAAACTACAAAGAAATACGTAATTTAAAAATAATGCAGATACCACACTATGAGACAGAAAAAGTATCGCAGTCAGGGTAGCCCCACGGAAGGTGCAGCTGGGACAACCCGCTGGCTGACAAAACGCCCCCAGCCTGTGAGGATCACGGTACCGGGCAGAAGCCTGACGGAACACAACAGTGGAGCACAACAAAGGGTTTGGGGTTTGGGGTTTGGGGTTTGGGGTTTGGGGTTTAGGGTTTAGGCTTTAGGGCTTAGGAGCACAACACCAGAGCAACGTTGAGCACAACATTGCAGCAGAGTAGGCTCGGGGGCACCCGAAACACCTCGCAGGCTATCCCATCCCATCCTCCCATGGTCTTGGGGCAGTTTCATGGTCCCTTCCGCATGCGCCCTGAAAAAGGGGACCCCTTATATTTCCCACCTCATGTCCCCCTACCACTTTTGTTCAGCATGGGCCCTTAGAAGGGGACCCCATATATTTCCCTTATGGAATACTTCATAAACATGTTAATAAATCAAATTATAAACAATTATATAAAACATTAAATTATATCCCCTATACAAGTGAAGGGCCCATGACAGGCAGGCAGCCTGGTCCCTATCGACAGGAAGCTGATGATCTGCGGCACTGTGAAGATCAGGTCCCTGGTCGAGGAATCCTCCCCAAGTGCTGGGGACTTTAGGGTTCAGGGCTTTAGGGTTTAGGGTTTAGGGTTTAGGGGTTAGGGGTTAGGGGTTAGGGGTTTAGGGTTTAGGGTTTAGGGTTTAGGGGTTGGGAAGCCTTTGTTGCCCAGTATCTAGGGGAACGAAAGGTTAACCTTAGGGAAGATAAGGGGATTATACTACCCCAAAAAGGTTAAAGGTTACCTACTCTACTTCTAAGAAGCTGTACATCCAAAGCTGAAGTCCATTAAAGTCCTGCATCTGCACGCCGTTCACAAACGTCTGGACCTCCAGAAAGTCCGGCGCTGAAGCAGAAGCACGCAGGACGGCCCATGTTATGTTGAACATGTCACTGTGGAATCTCTCAAACCCCAAACCCTAAACCCTACTACCAAGGTTTCGCGAGCCCCGAGAAGCCCGAGGCACCAGCCCTGAGCGCACCAGGGTCGGGGATTTCGTCCTGCGTTCGATGCGTGATCCATTATTGGGGATGTTCCCCGTATACTACCTGTCCTTAAGAGGGATTATAGTAGGGGTTATTTTCATCCCGATTGAGGACTGGTAGTATAAGGACCCGTCCTTAAGAGGGATCATAGCAGGGGGTATTTCATCCGGATTGAGGACTGCTAGTATAAGGGAGAACATCCCAAGTGATCCAGGTTGACCGCAGTATCGGGAGAGGAGGCGTACATCACGCGCGACTCCATACAGCCCACAAATTGTGCCGGGATCACTACTCCTTTCCTATAGCTACTATGAGCTTCAGAACCCTCAAGAAAATGAACAACAAATATTTCCTTCTCAAAGTAATATGATGGCTCTTAAGCAATCAGTAGATACTTGGAGGTTCGTGGGTACTTGGAAGTGGGGAACAAAGTAGGGTAACTATGTCCTAACCTTCTTTAGGGTACTTATCACCCCACTTATAAGTACTCATGACCCTAAACCCTAAACCCTAAACCCTCAACCCTAAACCCTAAACCCTAAACCATGACCCTTCAAGGTAGGTGTCCCCCTGGCCTTCGTCGCCAAGACGGGCCCCAGCGGGGCGAACCTCACATCTCTCCGAAGAACCCACTCCGCTCAGCCCGGCATGTGCAGATTATTGTGTTCACATCTTCTTATACTCTGATGTAAATCTGCTCTTTTTATGACAATACTGGTATATTCCTATATGTGTTGATACTATTGTCTTCTCATAATATGAGAATACTAGTATATTCGTATATGTTTATGCTCAAAATTATACGATTACATTCTCACATTACTATATTCAAAAAGAATCTATATACATGTGTGTATATATATGTGTGTATATAGATATATATATATATATGCACATATATTGCACTAATTACTGCATTCATTATTATGAATTTCATTTTCGGTTGTTTTGATTATGCTTATTATTGTAATTATTCTGCCTTATTATGATGATGATCTTGTTATTCTACTTACATCTTTCTATATTTCTATTCTTGTATTGTTTTCTCCAAGGCACCCCTCGAAGCTCTTCGATCGGCACCACTGGCCTCGTTGCACTTTGCAGTGCCCATGCAACGCGACACAAGGCCCTTAGGGGGTTTAGGGTTCAGGGTTGCCGAAGCCCTCATGCTGCAAATCTTATACAAACACTGGACCCCTTACCAGAATCTTCGGGCAGAATCTCCCGAGGAAGTTAAGAACGTGGATGTCTCAGCAGCTCTCGTGCTAGCGACTGTATGATGGTCTGACTGGTTCCCAATAGGGAATGAGGGAATGGGGTACCCTACATAATCCTTTAAAGGGCTTCCATACTAAGAACCAGGGGGTAAATCCCATCGTCTGTAAGGTTCAGGCTGCCAGCAATCTCGGGCAGCTTCTGCCAATCTCTGGTGGAGAGGTCATTCGCGCACGTGTACCTCATGGATGACTTTTTGCATGATGCAAGAAGCTTTCCGACACAGAAGCAGTCAGAGGCGGGCATCAAGTTCTCATGGACATACCTAGACAGGACACGATGCTTCCACAGGGGCGCCCCAAGACATAGTCCAAGGCCTGTTCGGGAGCCACGTCCTGTCAGCGGATGAAAGCTGACTCACTGAAGTTTCGGAATCGCTTGGGACTGCAAAGTTTCTGCACGACCCTAAACCCTAAACCCTAAACCCCAAACCCCAAACCCTAGACCCTGCCTGTTGCTGGACGCTCCCTGAGACTTGCATCGTTTTGAGTGCGGATCTCAGTCCTTGCACTCGCGGCCGATGACGACGGCCAGCTCTACCTCGCGACATGGATGTCGCAAAGTATACTGTTTCATATTATGTCAAACAATAGTACCCTATATTGTTATATGAGAAGCATAATCTAGAATGTAGAATAGCTAGAAAATACATTATTCGCTAACCGTTAGATATGGTGACACGTAGATACCCACGCAGACTCCCAGATGTCGCTCAAATGCCTGCCCGAACCCTAAACCCTAAACCCTGAACCCTAAACCCTAAACCCTAAACCCTAAACCCTAAACCCTGAACCCTAACCCCAAACACTTTAGACGGGTCTGCCTCGTAGTCCATCTTCTCGGTGACGCGTGGCTTCGCCTCGGCAACGATCCGATGAAGGAGCCGTTGTGCACGCTCCATGTTGTTGTGCCCCTTCACACGGTATGTATGCGTGAGGGTACATCTCCATGTACATACACATGCACATATACATGGACAAAAGCATATGCATATGTATATAAAAATAGCTTATGCATGTTTTAGATACACCAGTAAATCCTCTGCATGTTAATATACATACCAGGAGTATGATGATTGTCTTTGTTTGCTGCGGGCCTACGAAGGCCAGCAAAGCTGCCTGATCGGTGCGATTGACCAACTGCGCAGGCGTGAGCTTTAGGGGCCCAAAGAAGCACATACATAAATGTAAGGATCCTACAAACAGGGCTTGTCGGCATCCCCCGTTTAGGGGCCCTTATGCTTCTGTGGTTGGCTTCCCTAGTTAACTCTATACAACCTTGGATTATTTAAAAAGTCTTAACAAAGTCTTTTTGAAGAGTCCTCGGAACAAATTGGTTTTCAAAAAGTCTAACAAAAGTCTTTAAAAAGTCTTTTGAAGAGTCTTCAAGATAGTCGTTGAAATGTCTAGAAAAAGTCTAGAAAAAGTCCTTTTGCCAAGGAAAAGTCTCGAACAAGTCTAAAAAAAGAGTCTCCGGGCGAGGGGGTGGGGGGTGTGCCGGAAAGACTTTTTTTAGACTTTTCAAAGGCAAAAGTCTCGAAAGAGTCTAAAAAAAGTCTCCGGGGAGAGGGCGGATAGACTTTTTTAGACTTGTTCTAGACTTTTTTTCTTGTTCGAGACTCTTCCTTGGAAAGTCTTTTAAAAAGTCTAAAAAAAGTTTAAAAAATCAAAAAAAAGTCTAAACAAATCTAAAAAAGTCCAAAAAAGTCTTAAAAAATCTTCAAAAAGTCTAAACAAAAATGTCTGAAAAAAAGTCTGAACAAAAAATTTTCGGGTCCACCCCCCCCCCCCCCCCCCGCCCCCCCTCCGCTCCCCGCCCTCCCCGCTCCCCGCTCCCCCCTCCCCGCTCCCCCCCCCCCACCCACCTCCCCGAGACTTTGTTTAGACTTTTTGACTTTTCTAGGACTCCTGCCAAGACTTTTTTAAGACATTTTCCAGACTTTTCCCCGGGCGCCAAATACCAGAGAGACTTTTTCAAAAGACTTTTGTTAGACTTTTAAATATTTCCACCGGCGATAGTGTTAACTACATACCAACGACATAAGCTTATGCCCCAATAGTAGGATCCTTGTGTTCATGTGGCTTTTTGGGCCACTATGCTTGGCTGCCCTGCAATCGCGTCCCCATGGCCAGCTGCACAAGTTGTCGGCTTCATGAAGACCTGGCGACACAAGTGGGGGGTACAGTAGGCACCCTACAGGCATCCATTCACTCACTTGGGGGGTTACGAACATGAGGGACCCGAAGTATGAGGTACCCCGAGCGCCAACCTCCCACCCAGCTGAGCGTCCCGCCACCGGATTCTTTGGGTAGGGAAGCTTCAGCTCGTCAGCATGTGCGCGGTAGTTAAGGCCTAGGGAGATGCAGCGCCGGCACCAACTGTGTGGAAGTCCCAAGCTTGCGTGTGCTTCAAGGCCCTGGCCGATGCAAATGATGTCCTGGCCCAGGGGCTACTTGGACGCTGTAGTAAGGCGAAGCTTTGCATACGTCCCTTGGTATGGGGGCACCCCCTTCGCGATGGCTACCACCCCATGGTCACCCCCTTCGCGATGGCTACCACCCCATGGCTAGCAATTTAGAGGCTGTGCCATCTAGTGCAACTGGAGATCCTGCGGCTTCACGGGCGGCAGGAATCGGCCGACGGACACCTGCGGGACCATGGGATGAGTTCTTGGAGTTCCTAGAAGTTCCTCGCAAGAACTCTGAGAGAAGGGAATGAATGATGGGACTCTGGTTCAAGGATAGTACATAGCATTCCGCTTTTCGTGTTTCGTAGATAGCATGTGGTGTATGTGCGCACGCCTGTTTTGCATCTTTCTATATCTGTATATTCATATACCTAGTTGTTTACTATTTATACATACATGGGTGGTTGCCAAAATTATGGTCCTTTTTGGATCCCTACTTTTATACGGCACCTAGACTTTAGGGTACCCCAAAAAAGGATCGTAATTTTGAGAGCCACCCACACATTACACGATACTCGTTACGCAAACCCTCAGCCCTAAACTCCTACACCCCTAAACCCCCTAAACCCCCTAAACCCCCCTAAACCCCCTAAACCCCCCTAAAAACCCCTAAACCACCTAAACTAAGGGCACCTTGCGGCCCGTGTCTTTGAGGCCCTCGTAGGGAGAGCCCTCCGCCTCGGTGAAGGACCTCGGTGAGAGGGATCACTCTAGGGTTTAGGGTTTAGGGTTTAGGGTTTAAGGTTTAGGGTTTAGGGTTTAGGGTTTAGGGCTGGTTGCTGTCCTTGATCCCAGGTATGCCAGAATGGTACCCGGTACCCCTTACATACCCCAAATGGAGGGTAGTCCCCCCTAAACAGTAGAGGCGGCTCTGGGGCGGCGGCCCATCTGCCTGGCAGCTTGCAGCTTATCGACAGCTGGGCTTCGAGCTCGGACACTAGCGGCCGCTAGTTTTCCAGGGGCAAAGGGTTTAGGGTTTAGGGTTTCGGGTTTAGGGGATTAGGTTTAGGGTTTAGGGTCCTTGAGGGTTCAGGGTTTAGGTTTTAGGGATTAGGGTTTAGGGATTAGGGATCCACCTCCGGCCATTGCCCCCATCTCTCCCGGGATGCGCCTGCAAGAGGGCGTACCGAGCTGGCCCGCCCCCATCTGGCTGAATCTGCGCAAAACCTTGAGGGTTTAGGGTTTAGGGTTTAGGGTTAACCCTAAACCCTAAACCCTAAGCCCTAAACCCTAAGGGGCGGGTGCCCCAACTCCCCTGAATCTCCGATTCAGCACATGATGCGCGTTCATAGGCGAAGCATCAAATAAAAAGGTGAAGTCGGCCGGGCGTGCAAGACCGCCCCAGGTCGACGTAAGCTTCGGACGCACCATTGGGCCAATCGATTTCGCAAGAAGCTCGAGAAATGGCGCAAGCATGCAGCAATGGCCATGCGAATATGCCAAAGCCATGCCGAACCATCCACATGAGAACGCGCGACTATTCAGCACCATGGCGAGGGTTCAACGTGTCTAAAAACACTTTCAGGGCAAATCGCAGAAGTGCACTTTGCCTTGTCAGCGCCCATAACATGGTAGTCGCAGAAGCGGAACAGCTCTTGGTGGGGCTCCTGTCCGTCCTGGCAGGACAAGAACCCCAACCAATCACCTCGCCCTGGGGCTTGTTTGCACATTTATTTCACAGGAGGCCTCTGGCAGGGAGCCAGTGAAATGCTGTAGATCCTCGGAAAAACATGGCTCTGGAGTCTTGGGGAAGGCGCCCATGGAATCCTGCCTCACCATTCCGCTGGGCCTCCGGCCTGCTTCGACCTGCCGCTGACGTGGCAGGCCATGCGTCCGAACATGCCCTAAACCCTATCTCTAAACCCTCTGAAAGCCTCTCAAAAAACCTTTAACAAGCTTGAAAACGCCCTATACACCCTATTTCTAAACCCTCTGAAGCCCTCCAAAGTCTAAAGCCTCTAACAACCTTCTAAAAAAAACCTACAAAACCTTCTCTAAACCCCATTAAAAAACCATCTAACAACCTTCTACAAGGCCCAAAAGGCTTTCTCTAACCCCCAAAACCCATGGCTTAAACCCCAAAAAAACCCTAAAAAGCCTTCTCTAAACCCCCAAAAAAACCCTAGAATAAAGCCTTCTCTAAACCCCCAAAACTCATGGCTGCAACGTAGGGCGCCGGCGGCCACGGGAGTCCCGGGCGGCCGGGCATGGACATGGCCCGCAAGTCCCTGCCCGAGCTTTCGCTTTGAGGGTTGAGGGTTTAGGGTTTGGGGTTTAGGGTTTAGGGTTTAGGGCTGAGGGTTGAGGGTTTGGGGTTTCGGGATCACATTCTGTAAGGGAGGGGGGATTTCGGGTTTGAGGGCTGAGGGAATCGAAGCCACGGAGCTCCCCTTCTTCCTTACAGACCACAAACTCTCCCCCCTAAACCAACCCTCAACTTGCCAGCTGAACCCAAAATCCGCCCAAACCCCAAGAGTCAGAGAAAGATTCCGATTACTCGGCCCGGGAGCACCCCGAACCCAAATGCAGAGTATGCTTTGCCCGTATTGAGCAGAACTACAACTACAACAACAACCTCTGGTTTTATGAGCAGGCTGCAGACGTAGCAATAGAGCAGCAGTAGGAATAGCAATAACAATGGCAGCGGCAGTAGTAGCAGTAGCAAGTAGTAGTAGCAAGTAGTAGTAGCAAGTAGTAGTATCAAGTAGCAGCAGCAGTAGTAGCAGTAGTAGCAGTAGTAGTAGCAGTATTAGCAGTAGTAGCAGTAGTAGCAGTAGTAGCAGTAGTAGCAGTAGTAGCAGTAGTAGCAGTAGTAGCAGTAGTAGCAGTAGTAGCAGTAGTAGCAGTAGTAGCAGTAGTAGGAGTACTACTACTACTACTACTACTACTACTACTACTACTACTACTACTACTACTACTACTACTACTACTACTACTACTACTACTACTACTACTAGGACTACGACTACTACTACTACTTACTACTACTACTACTACTACTACTACTACTACTACTACTACTACTACTACTACTACTACTACTACTACTACTACTACTACTACTACTACTACTACTACTACTACTACTACTACTACTACTACTACTACTACTACTACTACTACTACTACTACTACTACTACTACTACTACTACTACTACTACTACTACTACTAAAAAGAAAAACAATCGTAGTTGTTGTTGCTTTAGTTCTGAAAACCCTTTCGACGTTCTATATAATATGGCAAAGCATACTCCAACTCTAGAGGGGACAGATTACATGATGGATGGGGTCTGCTTGCAGCGTAACGAGAGTGTGCACAGAAAGAGTTCGGATGCGGCAGTAGGACTATGGCACTACGCAGCATGCCATGGCAGTAGAGGCCCGGCCTGCTGATCTGCCGCCGCATCCACACGGGCATCGGCGCCTCCCAGTTCCACTAATGAAACTCCGCAACCAGGCATAGCTGTTCGATGTCCTAGGAGTGGTACTTCGTCGTAGGGCAGGCTGTAACACACCCGCCTTCAGCATCCCTCGCAGTCTCGGAAAACAGCAGCGAGGATACCTCTGCGCACTCCCAGGTTTGCCAACAACTTTCACCGGCAGGCTCCAGGCCCCAAGCGACAAATTCCCACAAGTATTACCAGACAGGGCACGGTAAACCTTTGCTGAGTCTGGGGTGTCCACGCATTCGAAAGGACCCGCAACCCTAAACCCGAAACCCTAAACCCTAAACCCTAGACCCTAAACCCTCAACTTAAAGCTCCCAGCCAAGCCCCCAGAGATACTGAAACCACAAGATGGAACAAGGCTGAGGGCGTTCCAAAAGCAGGAGGGGCTTGCCCTAAGCCCCGAAACCCTAAACCCAAACCCTAAACCCTAAACCCTACACCCTAAACCCTAAACCCTAAACCCTAAACCCTAAACCCTAAACCCTGAACCTCGAACCCTCTTTAAAAAGTGGGGGCTCGCTCAGGCTTGGAGTGATGCGATGGGTGTGGCAGTCCTTAGCCCGGTGCCAGGCACTGATGTCAGAGACCTGAGTGCTTCTGGGGTTTGCACTGGTGCTTCACGGGTGTTGGCTAGTGTGGCTCGCCCTAAACCCTAAACCCTAAACCCTAAACCCTAAACCCTAAACCCTAAACCCTAAACCCGCCCGCCACCCCACTCTCTTGTCTTTTGGGGTAGGCGGGCGCTGGTCGAGCGCTCAGTGAGACCCTGCGAGGGAGCCCCAGGCGGGCGACCGAGCTGGCCTCCAGGCTGGCTTACCCTCCAGGCAGCACAGGCCGAGTCAGCAGTTGTCACTGTATTGTTTATAACCCCCCAAAACCCCAAGCGCACCTGGTTGGGTCCTGCATTGGAGGGCCCCCTGGGACGGCCCCTGGTCCCTCACCCCCGTCCGCTGGGCTGAGGGGATCAGGGGCCGTTTTGTTGGGGCAGGCAGGGCTCTTGGCCAAAAATGGCTGGACCCTGGCCCTAACCCTGGCCCTGGCCCTGGCCCTGGCCCTGGCCCTGGCCCTGGCCCTGGCCCTGCTGGCCCTGGCCTTGGCCCTGACCCTGGCCCCTGGCCCTGGCCCCTGGCCCTGGCCCTGGCCCTGTCTTGTCTGGTTCTGGCTGGCTGGCCCTGGCTCTGGCCCTGACCCAGCTGGCCCTGGCCTGGCCCTGACCTTGGCCCCAAGCCTGGCCCCGCGCTGTGGCCCCTGACTCTGTTCTTGGGCCTGGCCCTGACCCTGGCCCTGACCCTGGCCCTGACCTGACCCTGATCCTGACCCTCACCCTGACAAGTGTGCGGCCTGGCCCTGGCCCTGGCCTGTTCGAGTCATCTTACCCCCTTGCGCCAAGCCAAGCTGTCCGCGCACCAGTTTGTGTCCTGTTTCGAAGCGCTCTTAGCCCCTTCGCGCCAACCCAATCTGTCCTGCCTCGCTTGGCACCCCACCTTACCCCCTTCGCGCCAAGCCAAGCTATCCGCCACACCAGCCCTGTTTCCGTGGCGCTCTGCCCAACCCAAGCTGTTCACTGTGTGGTCTTCCTGGCTGGAGCCCCTTCGCGCCAACCAAGCCTCGCTGCCTTTCTCTGTTCCTGGCCCATCCCTTAGCCCCTTCGCGCCAACCCAAGCTGTCTTCACGGACCCTGCCTCGTTTCCGTCTGCTGCAGCTTTGCGCCTGGTCCACGCACCTTGTGGAAATCCCCAAAAAGGGCGTGAGTGCTGACTCATGTGATGCTTTGTAAAAAAAATAAAAGGTCTTAACTCCTTGAGAGTTGTAAGTGGGCGGTCTTGGGGTGGGTAGGTCTGCAGACTACCGCGCGCTCCCAAAGCGCGCTCCCGTCTGGCACGCCCTAAACCCTAAACCCTCTGAGAAATCACCCCTCGAATCGACAGCAGACTCACAGCCACGCTAGCCGATGGGCCATGGCAACGGCCCCAGAGTGCTGTGCTGTGCCTCACGCCACCTAGGCCTCCAGCCCCCTCCCATGCATCCGGATCCGGCAGAAGTGCCTGCCAGGCCAGAGCCCACAAAAGGGCAGAGCAGCTAGGGTTGAGGGTTCAGGGTTCAGGGTTTAGGGATTAAGGTTTAAGGTTTAAGGTTTAGGGTTTAGGGTTTAGGGTTTAGGGTTTAGGGTTTAGGGTTTAGGGTTTAGGGTTTCGGGTTTCGGGTTTAGGGTTTATACCTCAGACAAGGCCGTGGGCGCCTGATGGATGGCCGGGCCCCAGCAGTACTCGTTGTGGAAGGCGTTGCAGCAGAAAAGGTAGAGGAGCCTCGGAGCCAGAGGGTTTAGGGTTTAGGGCTTAGGGTTTAGGGTTTAGGGTTTAGGGTTTAGCGTTTAGCGTTTAGGGCTTAGGGTTTAGGGTTTAGCGTTTAGGGTTTAGGGTTTAGGGACCGCCCCCACTGGGACATAGCTAGGGAAGTAGAGCTCCTCCAAGCTCCAGCTCATGAGGACCCGGCATGTCATCTGCAGTGTAGCGTCGAATGGCGTCCATCTGGACAACAGAGAAGCTGGAAGACTTTCTGGGCTGCTTCCGCTGCTTCTCAAGTTAGCAGAGGTCATACTGGCTTCTTGCTTCGGGCGTTAGAGGCTTCGCAAGCTGCACTGCAACAGCCGGGCGGCTACTCCTTCGAGACTGTAGCAATGCACACCTGTGCCCAGCTCGCCATGCCAGCAGAAGCCTGCTGTGTGAGCAAAGGGCTTTGGGGTTTGGGGTTTGGGGTTTAGGGTTTAGGGTTCAGGGTTTAGGGTTTAGGGTCTAGGGTTTAGGGTTTAGGGTTTAGGATTTAGGGTTTAGGGTTTAGGGTTGCAAGAGGCTTGTCGAGAGGTCTGCTACCCCCCAGCCCTTTGTCACCTTTTCAACTCTACGCTGACCTTGGACTACATATCCCTATATTCACCCTCGAAACCCTGCATAAGCCCTATACCAAGCCTACAGTCAACAAACCCTCAATAGACAGTATACAAACCCTCTGAAAACCGAAACAAGACCGGGTGAACCCTCCTGCTGCGGCCACCTGCGCCTCAAAGACTCGCTGCACATCTGCTAGCTGCAGCCGCGCATGCTGCCAGCACTGGCACAGGGCGCGGTCTTCTTCTTGGGGCTTCGGGTTTAGAGTCTAGAGGCTTTGAGGTTGTTGGGTTTAGGGTTTAGGGTTCCTGTTCAGAGCTGGGGTCATCAGTGAGTCGCTGCGCAGATGACGTGTCAGTATTCGTAGCATTGATATTCAGAGTACGAATAGGGGTAGTATCCCTATGAACTCTCTAAAAAACCGATGCTTGTCGAAAACCTGCCTCCACATCCCAGTCCGCCTCCATGCAGCAGAGCTCCTGCGGGTTGCACAAAGGACATGGACCTTGCCATGGGTAGTTCTCTAAGTTCTGCTACCAGAAACTATGCCTCTCTGTCTAGCTATCACGGGTACACCCCGACATGTTCTACAAATTTCAGAGCCCACATGGACGTTTCCGAGACTAGGGGTACCTGACTAGGGTCCTTCAGTTTAAGGGAATCCTACTATTTGGGGGTCTATGTTAAGCGGCCCCTTACTTTCGTAAACCCCACATGAACAAGCTGAGCTCCTCGGTGTAGATAGAGTCGAAGCAACTTGGGTTCGGCGCGTGCTCGGCGCTGCCACAACACTCCTGCAAGGCAGCACCGACATAGTATGTAGTACGTAGCAACAACCGCAATGCTACTTCAGGTTTCATGTAACTGGGTTTCAAGTATGGTAACGATAGTGAACTGGTTTTAACCTTATTTGGGGTATTTCTAACCCCGCATATACCTACCCGTGAACCTCCAAGTACTCATCATTCGAGAACTGTGACTATGACAAGAAGTAGCACGTAGAGGGAAAATGGCAAAGAGAAAGCTCCAGCGCACTGTTCTTGAGTTCGTTTTGCCTCAGCCCACGAGCTCGCGAAACAGGCAAGCTCACGACGAAACTCTTCTGACTGCTACTACCCCCAGGTAGCAGGACTCCCTAAGGACCCCAACAACGTACCCCCAAATTCGGGTTTCCCCCATGTACCTGCAGAAAGAGGACCAGCCCCCAGACGCCTGGAAGTTGAAGCCGCCGCCACGGCTCCAGCAGGGCGCGAAGCCCTCTCCTGGCAGCTTAGAACTCGTGTATACTGCTAAGTGGGCATTTCCCAAAATAGGGGTACCTCTCCTGCCACCGTGAAGCTTCGGGTCTCAAGTCTGGGTTTAGGGTTTAGGGTTAGGGATTGGGGTTGAATTCACATATTTCCACGAACGCCACGTGGAAATGGGCAAGCGCAGTCCTGCCAGGGCCAGAACCATGTGAGGCAGCAGACAGAGGCACCAAATCAGCATGGAGGCTGCCTGGAGCAGCGGGGGTGATCCCCAAGGAACCCTCTAGGAACGAACCCGAAACTCCCCCCCACATGAGGCAGCGAGGAGAATCCCAAGCAGCCTTCGACATGAGCCAGGCGGGAAGGAAGCCCATCTGATGTCATGGCTCCGATCTTCGGAAGACCAACAACTTCGTAATTAGGGTTTAGGGTTTGGGGTTTGGGGTTCAGGGTTCAGGGTTCAGGGTTTAGGGTTTAGGGTTTTGGGTTTTGGGGTTTAGGGTTTAGTAGGGCGACCTTAGGCGACCTAAACCCGTCAGAGGGTGTCGACGAATCAGACGGTTTGGGGGTGGGGGTTAGGGATGACTTCAAGCTTACGGAACGGAACCACGTCACCGGTGTCATGGCTTTGTTGAGTTCTGGTTCGTGGAGCTCTTGCAATTGCGGAAGCTATCGCTGGCAGGAGGCCCCTTGAAGCCCCGGCACACCTTCCAGGTCAGCGCCCCAGGTAAACTGGTCAGCCGAAACCCCGCCAGCGACACAGGCGGCCCCTTGAAGCGCTAAGGACTCTAAGTCTCTTCAGCTACGCGCACGAAAACATACGAAAACATACGAAAACATACGAAGCATCCATGAAGACGTGGCGAAGTGAGGCAAAGAGCCATCTTTTCCGTGTCTTGCACTCCGGCCCGCGAAGCTTGGACGAGCTCCCAAGAAGCTGCAGTCTGGGATTAACAGACCCAAGCAACGTGGAGCAAGCCAGCATCTCTGCGAATTCGGGGCTCACGTGTACCGCTTCTCCTCCACCTTGCTCTGAAATATGGGAGTGTACTGAAACACGGAACTCGAATATGGATCCGCAAATTAATAGACAGATTCCCCTAGATCAATGACCCCAATAAAGTACCCCTGAAACCCCATACCTGAAAACCTACAGCTATTTTGATAGGGTACCCTGCGCCTTGGTAGGGATCCGAAGCTGAGAAGCGGCCCATGTGTACAGAAGCCCCCAGACTTAATTACTCAAATTAAAACCCTCTCACCTTTCATAAGAAATGCACGGGGCATGCACCCGCAACTGATGCAGTGCTGGCGTGAGGATCTAGGGGACTCGGGACGGGTGTAGGGTTTAGGGTTTAGGGTTTAGGGTTTAGGGTTTAGGGTTTAGGGTTTAGGGATTAGGGTTGAGGGTTTAGGGTTTAGGGTTTAGGGTTTAGGGGATGGGAGGGGGTGCGCCCCAGGGCCCCTTCACCATGCCACACAGCAGTGCCCCCCGTTCTCTTCTGCTACATGGGCCCAGGTTTGGGTTTAGGCTGTTTGGGGTTTAGGGTTTTGGGGTTTAGGGTTTAGGGTTTAGGGTTTAGGGTTTAGGGTTTAGGGTTTAGGCTTCAGGCTTCAGGCTTCAGGCTTCAGGCTTCAGGGTTCAGGGTTTAGGGTTTAGGGTTTAGGGTTAAGGGTTAAGGGTTTAGCTCCGCGAGAGCTCGATGCCCCGTGGTGATTCTGGGGGACTGGTGCCGAGGGAACTGCGTGTGGCGAACTTGAGATGTACACACCTCCTACGAAGCACTGCCACCGCTCTGCCAATTTGCGCAATGGGTGAAACTCTGCTACATCAGCTACATCGTCCCCCATTCGCCTTTTGGAACCGTGGTCGCTGCTGGCTGATCTCCGTCCACTGTTCCAAAATCGGGAAATGCGAGACCTACGACCCGGCACAGCGCGCAACTCGCACGGCTTGCCTTTGAGGCAAGCCATGAGCTGAATCTCGCCTCCCAGGGGTTTAGGGTGTAGGGTTTAGGGTTCTAGGGCTTAGGGTTTAGGATGTAGGTTTAGGGTTTAGGGTTTATGGCTTTGGGTTTTGGGTTTAATGTGAGAGTCGTTTTTTTAATTGGGGTGGTAATAGTAATATTCGCCGGGCCAGAGGGCCCCAGCCGAAGATACTTTCCATTACGGGAGGTTTTCGGGCCGATGTAGGTAAACAAGTCTATATAGGGGGGTCCGGTGATAATCATAATGGGGTGGTAATTGTAAAATTTTTCCGGCCAGGAATTGAAAATGTTACTGCAAATGGCTTAAGAGTTCCATTGCAGAGAAGACTTTTCAGCTGAGCTGGCTTGAAAGAGCTCCAAGGCTCAATTGACACCCCGCATTTTTTCCACCCCTCCAAACCCCGGAGACCAAAACAAGATTGGGGGGGGGGGGGGTTTATTAAAGGGACTCTAACATTAGGGTTTAGGAGAGGGCTGCACGGTGTTCGAAGAACGCGCGTGGTTTCAAAACCCGCATCCCATCAGCAGGCCTCGCCTTCTCCGCGCGGGAGCTACCTCTGAGCCTGCGCATGCTCCTGCCACTCGCGTAGCAGCTTCACGTCAGCCCTGGGCGCAAAGGATGAGCCCGTGCGCCGCTACTTCAGCATCACTTCACATTTTGTTGTTCCTTTTTTTGGGGGGGGGAGTGGGGGCCAATTTTGGTCGTATATTTGGGCCAGCCACCCCAAGTTTGGGAAAACAACGGAACTTTGGGGCGCAGCCCCCCGAAGCTTACAAGACCTCTGGGGCCGCTGGCTCGGACTTCACGAGCATCTCCTGCGGAAACCCAGGACGGCAAAAGCAGAGTTTCCGTGCTTCTTGAGCTCTCTAGGGCTTGGGGAGGAGAAGAAGCTGCTTGTTGCCCACGAGACACAGGGGGACTTACTTCTCCAATAACCAAGGGGAAAAAAAGGTTAAGCTTCAATATTCCTACTAAATAAGGAAACCCAAAAAGTTCAAAGTTCAACTAAAGGTATTCCTACTAAATAAGGAAACCCAAAAAGTTCAAAGTTCAACTAAAGGCGAAGTAAGGGGGTTTTTATTTAAAAAAAAAAAAAAAAAAAAAACGGTTGTTTTAATGAAAACCCTCCATCCAGAAGGACCCGACACGTTCTGACTCCCACGGCATTCACTTGCCTTGAGCTGCGCGAGCTCCGGATCCTCCTCCCGTGCCTTCGGGGCGACTTAGGGAAAAGGGTTTAAGGGTTTAGGGTTTTTAGGGTTTTTAGGGTTTTTAGGGTTCAGGGTTCAGGGTTCAGGGTTGAGGGTTTAAGGGCTGATCCTGGGGAAAGCATCGACCCCAGAGGGAGCGAAGCCTCCTTCTCTCATGGACGTGGGGGGGAGCTTGGGTTGTCGAAAAACAAAGCTGTGGCTATGTACATACTGCTAAACCCTAAACCCTAAACCCTAAACCCTAAACCCTAAACACGCTACACACACACACACACACACACCTGTCCTAACAAAGTGGCCCTGTCTGGACATGGTGATCCACGTAGAGCAAGAAGGATTGTCGCATTTTTGGTGGGATGGAACAACTGGCTCCCCTGTTTCGGGAAAAGTCATTAAAGTATGCATGCATCTTGGATGTTTCACGGTCTCTCTGGTAGCGCACTCTGGCGAGTGCCCTGAGACATGAACACGGGTTTAGGGTTTAGGGTTTAGGGTTTAGGGTTTCGGGTTTCGGGTTTCGGGCTTCGGGCTTCGGGTTTAGGGTTTAGTGCAATCCTCTCAAGACCGTCATCCCCGGGCCTGTCTCACCTCCTTGATCACACTGGGGATGTCGCCCCTCGTCTGTGCCTGAGGCTACTCGTGTCTACTCGTGTACCCGGGAGAAGGATGCCTCAACATAGCCCCTAGATACCCTAACAAGAACCCCGAACAGATGCCCTCTAAAACAGAGACACCCTACTTAAAGAGACCACCGAACCATATGAAGGATGCTGCACCACCCTAAGCCCTAAACCCTAAACCCTAAACCCTAAACCATAAACCCGAAACGATGCCCCCCCAAGGTTCGGATCATCCGGGCTGAGCGGCGTCAAGCTCGTAGATGAACTTCGCCAGTTCCTCGGACTGCTCCTGGCGAGCTGATCTTCAACACTGGGTTTCGGGTTTGGGTTTAAGGGTGAAGGGTTTGGGGTTTAGGGTTTGGGGTTTGGGGTTTAGGGTTTAGGGTTTAGGGTTTAGGGTGGAGGGTTTAGGGTTTAGGGTTTAGGGTTTAGGGTTTAGGGTTTAAGGTTTAGGGTTTAGGGTTTAGGGTTTTTGGTTTCGGGCCCTGAGCCCTGAACCCAAAATCCAAGAACGCAGCCACCTCTGCAAGTCCCAACTGGGCAAGAGACATCCAAAAGAGGCCCCGAAAAACCCTAAACCCTAAATCCTAAACCCTAACCCTAAACCCCAAACCCTAAACCCTATACCCTAAACCCTAAACCCCAAACCCTAAACCCTAAACCCTAAAACAAACAGCGCACCTGGAGCTGGCGGTTTCGCAGGTGGAGCTCCTTTTGTTCCGCGGAAACAGGGCGGAAGCAGGGTTTGGGGTGTCGGGTTTAAGGGTCAGGAGGGTCAAAATCTGAAGCCCCCTTTTTGGGGGGGGTCCCTGTCTGAAGCCCCTTTACTCCCGCTGTCTTTCGTTCAGGATTTGGGGCTGTTTAAAGTCGACATTTGCGCCCCTTTCTGGGGCGAACCTCCCAGGCTCATCTTTTTTTTGGAGCCTTGGAGGCGGGGCCCTTGCAACCCAAAAAGACCAAGAGATGAGGGGAGGTCCCTGTTTAAGAGAGCCAGAAGAGGGTTCAGAAGGGTTCCCTTTTAAGGGCTAAACCCTAAACCCTAAACCCTAAACCCCTTATCCAGGGGTGCGCGGCTCCTGCACCAGGGTCTGGTTCTTGTACTGCAGCTCCTGGGGCCCAACACACTCAAGAAGGCTGGGGTGGTTCCCACCTTTGAGGCTTCCAGGCGGGGTTTAGGGTTTAGGGTGTCGGGAAGGATACAAAGGGTTTTGTAGAGGGTTGCGTAGAGTCAGCACGGGTTCTATGGGCTCGGAAGGTTTGGGGGTCTAGGGTTTTGGGGTTTAAAGCTATGCTCTCGGTGCTCCCGTGACCATGGTATCGCTGAAAGCCCTAAGGAAGCTTCGATAGACCCTAAACCCCGCTACCCGAAACCCTGAAGCCGAAACCCTAAACCCTAAACCCGAAACCCTAAACCCTAAACGCAAAACCCTAAACCCTAAACCCGAAACCCTAAACCCGTTAAGGGTACTACAATCCCCATTAAGGGTACTATAATCCCTATTAAGGGTACTACAATCCCTACTCAGGGTACTACAATCCCCATTAAGGGTCTTATAATCCCTATTAAGGGTACTACAATCCCCATTAAGGGTCTTATAATCCCTATTAAGGGTACTATAATCCCTATTAAGGGTACTACAATCCCTATTAAGGGTACTACAATCCCTATTAAGGGTACTCTAATCCCTATGAAGGGTACTACAATCCCTATTAAGGGTACTCTAATCCCTATTTTTGGGGGTACTCTAATCCCTATTCTTGGGGTACTCTAATCCCTATTAAGGACTCAGGGGGAAACATCCCAAGATGCGACCCGATGGCCCGCCTCGGAGGCTCTCCGCTCTTGGCGGACCTGACCAGAAGACTTCGGGCTGCTTCGGCTTAGGGTTAGGATTCCCTACGCCCTAAGCCCCCTAAACCCTTAAACTCCCAAAGAATTCTGACTTCTATCCTACAGTAAACTCCCAGACATCCCTGGAGACTGTAAGAAAACTCCTAAACATCACAGCACGGCCTGGTCTTCGAGCTTGCGGGCCTGTCGGAGAAGGTTGGCCGCGCTGACCGCCCTAAACCCTAACTCTAACCCGAATCCCGAAACCCTGAACCCCAAACCCTAAACTCAGGCCGAGGCCGCCCCTACAGTGGGGGGGGGGGGGGCGGCGCCTAAGCCCCTCGACCTCGATGCCGCAAACCGACCCAGGCCCCACAGCGACCCCTTGTGGGACTTGTGTGCAATTTCCTGAACCCTTGTTGGGACCTTGCTGGGACCCCCCTAGACCCTGACACCGCCCTCCTGACACGAAACACCGAATAGGCTTGGCTGGTTTTGCCGCCTCGGACGGCGTGGGGTGGGAGAAAAGTGGCCCTCCACAATCGGGCCAGAGCTGCTCTTCGCGCCTCACGAAGCTTTCGAACTCATACCGTATCCAAACCTTCACAGCATCTATTACAGCAAACCCCAAACCCTGAACCCTAACTCTAAACTCTGAAACCTTAACTTTCGGAGAAAAAAAGCACACATGGAGGCCTGGTCCCTGAGAGAGTCCGCCTCCCGCTCCTGTCTGGGGCGGAGCTTAGGGTTTAGGGTTTAGGGCTGAGGGTGTAGGGTTTCAGAGAGGAGCCACACAATTTGCTTATAAGGCCTCGAGACGGCGTTTAGGGTTCATGGTTTTCGCAGCTTGCAGGGTTTTGCTGGGGTTTTGCTGGGGTTTTGCACGGTTTTTCTGGGTTTTGCTGGGGTTTGCAGGGTTTTTCTGGGTGTAGTGGATGGTCGTGTCCTTCTTGCGAAGCTCGTTCTCTCGTTCTCGGACCTCCTGGCTCTTCTGCTCGAGCTCCTGATCAGCATTTCTGCTCAGCCCGTGGCTTGCAGCGAGACTGCCACTTCGCACAGCCGTGGGTTCGTGTCCTGGTCGCGCTTCGCGCTCTGTGCCTCGAGAAGGAGGGCGTCTCAAAGCTGGAACAATCAAAGAGAGGCAGTCTCGGGACCTCCCACGCGCTGCGCTCGCTCCGCAGCGTGCCCTCCAGCTTCCGCGCGGCCTGGCAGAGTCGTGTTCTCAGGGTCGGCATGCGCGGAAAGGCTTCGTGTGCTCGGCCGTTTCAAGCTTTCCGGGCTCTCTGAAGATGCCAAGGCTGCGCCCCACTACAAAGCATCGTTGGTGTGGGGCCACGGGCTGCGACTCTAAGCAGCTGCACGTGCTGCGCACACCACCAACACGGCGATCGTGAATTGATCACGGGCACACAACGTCTGCCATGAGTGGGCACTTGCAAGTGTAGGACACTCAAGAAATTCAAGCCCCACAGCGTCCCATAGGGCAGTCAACCCCGAAAAACTCGCACTGGACGAGAAGCATAAGGCAGCGAACTCCCTCGACACAAGATTTCAGAAAGAAAAGATGAATATAATATATATATATATATACATATATATGTATATATAGATATAAAGACCAAGCACCGCCCTTTTGGGTATGTCCCATGTCACATCATTCAGAGCAAAAGGTTAGATCCGCTGCAAGCATCGTTGACGCGGGATCTAAACACAAAGGCTGGGCCGGAACCGCGCAGCCCGTGTGCAAAACTGTCATATCGGAACGAATTACCAGGTTGCATCTTCGCCTGGGTGTTGCAGCAAAATCTGGCTCAGGACACCTGGCCATCAAGCAAGAGCCCTGCTATGCCCTGCTGTACACAGAGCGGTTGCTGGAGGTCTGGAGGGTCGGCTGCCAAGCGGAGGCAATCTGCAGATTGGCCTGGACATGTCTGCGTTTGCGTGCTGTCTGCAAGAGAAAGCTCGGACTCTGTGCCAGCGCATGGGAGGATCGAGACTCCCTTTGCCACAAAACAGACTGTTCGCGGAGTGTGAGTCTACTTTCGCCAACCTCGCCGAAAATGATCAACCCTAAACCCTGAACCTTGCTTAAACTGCAGGGGGGGGGGGCCTCTCAGGCACCGCAGGCGCCGAAGAGATTGCAGCCGCTAGGTACAGCCACCGTCTCCATGTTGGGGCCCTCCTCCTGCAAGAGGTGTGCTGTGTTCATGGGGTTCTTCATTCAGGGAAACCGGAAAAGATTCGAGATAACCCTAAACCCTAAACCCTAAACCCTAAACCCTAAACCCTAGCCCGAAACCCGAAACCCCTAAAACCTCGGATGAACGGAACCCAGCCAGCACATGCCTTGGACACGGCCTGGACATCGGCAGTCTCCACGTCCATCCTATCCACCTGCGGCGTCCAGGAGTTTCGGGCTTAGAGGCTTTAGGGTTTGTAGGGTTTATAGGGCTGAGGGTTTATAGGGTTCAGGGTTTACAGGGTTTTGGGTTTTATCAGGTAATGCTGCCGCTACTTAATTTTCAGAGACTCCTTTGGTGTGTCTTGGAGAATGCCTGGACAGTGTCGGTCTCCATCTTCGCCTGTGCCCGGAGAGCCCAATAAGGGAATGGACCTTACATTGCATAGGGTTTAGGGTTTAGGGGATAGGGTTTAGGGTTTAGGGGATAGGGTTTAGGGTTTAGGGTTTAGGGTTTAGGGTTTAGGGTTTAGGGATCCTGAATAGGATTTAAGGAGTATTCCTGATTTAAGGGGTATTGGGCTCTTTGGGTGTCGCCCTCAACCCTCAACCCTCAACCCTCAACCCTCAACCCTCAACCCTCAACCCTCAACCCTAAACCCTAAACCCTAAACCCTAAACCCTAAACCCCTAAACCCTAAACCCTAAACCATCCTCAACACGAAAAGGCTTCAGATCCCTTGAGATCCCAGATCTCCGTGACACGGAGCCTGGGTGGTGGCCTCGGTGGGATCCTCTCCGGGAGCCTGGGCTTCCCCAACTTGAACTTCACATAGGGTTTAGGGTTTAGGGTTTAGGGTTTAGGGTTTAGGGTTTAGGGTTTAAGGTTGAGGGTTTAGGGTTTAGGGTTGAGGGTTTAGGGTTTCGGGTATCGAAGGACTATGATGACTTCCGACGACATACATATGGCAGATGATGGTGTGTGATGACAGGTGATGACATATGATGAGAGTTCAGATCTGGAGCGGAATGGCAAGTTCACGTCGAGCATACTTCAACACACCCTGGGCATGCTTTGGCACACAGGCGCGACCCTAAACCCTAAACACTAAACCCTAAACCCTAAACTACCCTAAACCCTAAACCCTAAACCCTAAACCCTAAACCCTAAACCCTAAACCCTAGTCAAAAGCTCCGCGCCTCCGTTGACGCCTTGGACTCGGAGGCCACGACAGGGACTGGGGCCTTCTCGGGGGCAGTGGCGGCGGCAACCGTCCTTGGCACGCCAGGAACGTTAGCACACCATGCGGCGCGCGCCATCTGCAAAGATATCGATGTTACTGCAAGCTCATGCTGGACCGTGCCAGATTCTTTTTTGCAGCCGAGCCTCTTGCTTGTCTTGCAACCCATTCTGTCCCAAACCAAACGGAAGCGAATGGCCAAGCTCGGATGGCACGATGAAGCGCGAGACGCGAGCCAAGATGGGACTGCGATATGCAAGCATGTGTAACTACATATATATATATATGTGTGTACACATGCATATGGGTGGTTGTCAACATTATGGTCCCTTTTTGGGATCCCGATTATAATACGGCACCTAGTATTTAGGGCTGACAGCCACCCGTATGTGCAACAAACCACATGGTAACCAGCCCACATGGAGACAGCATCGCCGCCTCGTCGCGTTTGCGGCACCAGTCGTCCTTCTGGAATGGTTTTCGGCGTAGGGTTCATGTCACTCTGCATCACAGGATGGGCGGTTAGGCCTCATAATCCCCATAATGAACCCTGTAAAGGGCCTCTTTAGGGATTACTAAGGGTATAATGGGCCTTTTATGGGATTACAGGGTATCACAGCCCACTGTGCATCCCCAGCGCACGGTAAAGTGGGGCAGCTGGCCTTCACCAAAGCTTCCTGCTCGAGGCCATCCAGTCTGGCTTGGAGATGCCTGAGCTACTGCAGCTTCCAGTTACTACGATGACCACTAACAATCATAACAATAGTAATGATAGTGATAATAATAATAAGAAGAATAATAGTAATAATAAGAATAATAGTAATAATAAGAATAAGAATAAGAATAAGAATACGAATAAGAATAAGAATAAGAATAAGAACAAGAACAAGAATAACAATAATACTCATGTACAGTAGGACTTCCTGTCCTCTGGCCCCACAAGCTGAGCACGGCACAAGATGTTCTTGTCACGCTCTGCGATGTCCTCGTCCTTTCGAGCGACCTTTTGATGCTGCGCGTCCCACCATTGGTTCGTCCCCAAGCCACCCGGGTGTCCATGCCCCTTCCTGCTTCCTATCTCTTATGACTCTTGCAGTTTACCCCGACTCCTGCCCCTAGGGGGTGATCACGTGGTCTTTCGATAGACATTTCGGGCACAGCGGCCGCAGGCCTGATCCTCGTGACTGCGCCTGTCGCAGGGGGGTCGGGCGCATGGTACGAAATCCGTCATGTTCAGCTTCAAAACATGCCTCTCCACAAGTTCGAACTTAGTAGGCACATTAACGCCGGCATGAGCGCCAGGTCCGTATCCTGATAAGCGCCATGGCTAAGAGCCTTCCTGCGCATCCTCACCATGCTTGGCATGGTGAAGCTGAAAACGACTACAGAAGAACGCTGGCTTGACCAGCCGCGCGTCAAGACCGTAGAAGCACACGCACACACCTATAAACCCCTCACGCACTCCAAAAACCCTAAACCCTAAACCCTAAACCCTAAACCCTCTAAACTCTATAGAAGCCAACACTCACTTGCCCGCCAGAATCTCCCAAAGTGCAGGCCCACAGGCTGCAAAGCCACTGCCAACCACAACGAAAGGCAGCAAAGCACCTGGGTGGCCGCAGCTCGATTCCGCTTTAGGGTTTAGGTTTAGGGTTTAGGGTTTAAGGTTTAGGGTTTAGGGTTTGGGGTTTGGGGTTTGGGGTTTAGGGTTTGGCGACTTCCATCTACCTCTGGAAGGAAAGCGAAGCGATCTGCTAAAGCCTCACATGTCAAGGGTGCCCACATGGGGGTTTCCGAATTTAGGCTTGCCTTATTGGGGTACTTGTTATAAGGGAATCCTACTACTTGTGGGGTGAAAATTAGGAGCCCCTTCTTCTGCCCCAAGCCCTAAACCCTAAACCCTAAACCCTAAACCCTAAACCCTAAACCCTAAACCCTAAACCCTAAACCCTAAACCCTAAACCCTAAACCCCCCACATTTGAAAGAGGCTCTGCAGGTCCGCCGGCTGTCGGTATTTACACAGCCGAGGCACTCAGCGCAGCCAGTAGCCGCCGGGCACTGAGCCTTCCGTCCTCGACTGGAGGCCCGGTGCTCTGTAGCCATTAGGATCCTCTGCTTATAAGCCCCCCCGAACCAGCTCCGCATGATGGGGTTTCCGAAATTAGGGGTACCTTCATTTGGAGTCTATGTTAGGGGTCCCTCGTTGTCGTAACTTCCCATACAAAGGTTCGTGAGCCGCCTTCAGTAAAGAGTCCTCCATGAGGTACGCCGTGCCAAGTACGAAGAACGGCTGCGCTGCGAGCATGTAGAGCCCAGGCCCTCTAGAGAACATGAAGCCTTCGGCGGCCAGCACCACGACCTGTTGAGCTGGGCTTCGGGTTTAGGGTTTAGGGTTTAAAGTTCAGGGG
The DNA here is from genome assembly GCA_905221605.1 of Symbiodinium natans. NCBI lineage: Eukaryota > Dinophyceae > Suessiales > Symbiodiniaceae > Symbiodinium > Symbiodinium natans. The sequence continues at coordinate 745,157 of CAJNDS010002734.1, read as the reverse complement.
GTTTAGGGTTTAGGGTGAACAGTTTAGGGTTTAGGGTTGACAGTTTGGGGTTTAAAGTTCAGGGGGTTTAGAGTTTAGTGTTTAGTCTTTAGGGCTCATGGGCTTAGGTATGCATGAGCTTGAGGCTCCTGAGGCATCGCACGGTTTCTTCCATTCGCTTGTGCCAACACATGTCTGGTCCAAGTGGCTCCAGCCACCAAGGCCACCTCAGGAAGGTTTAGGGTTTAGGGTTTGGGGTTTAGGGTTTGGGGTTTGAGGGTTGAGGGTTGAGGGTTTAGGGTTGGTCCAGGGTCAATTCAGGGTTTAGGGTTTAGGGTTTAGGGAGTGGAACCGAAAACCACCACGAAAACCGCCAATCGGGCTTTCTTCTCCTACGTAAGTCCGAAGCCCCGAACCCTAAATGCCAAGCCTAAGCCCTACGCCCTAAAACCTGTTTCGCGGTAACGATTCTCTCTCTATAGAATTCCTGAGAATGCTTTGGTCCAGCTGCATAATTTCACAGTCCGGAAGCCTTCGGACAGCGCGAGGCGTTCGCGAGCGGGCGCGCAGCGCCGTTCGTGAGGCGTTCGCACGGCATCCGCGTCAATTCGCAATCGGGAGGGACCACATGCGATCGTGTACGCGAAAACCGCGGTCGCCCCCAGGAACTCGTCATACTCTTCAGTACTGATTAGTATGTAAAGGCTCTAGCAGGTCAGCCCTAAACCCTGAACCACCTGAAACCTAAACCCTAAACCCTACACCCTGAACCCTAAACCCTAAACCCTGACCAAACACCCTTCCCTTCGGCGCCTTCAGCTTCCAGATGCCGCGCTGGGCTGCGTTCTGCGCCAGGGGCTCTGCGTCGCTGTAGTCCAGCTCAAGCAGCGGCGTGTAGCCTCACATTCTGGGGTGTGAGGGTTCAGGGTTTGGGGTTTAGGGTTTGGGGTTTGGCATTTAAGTTTATCATCTCTAGGGAACTAACTGTTTTAAGGGCCCTATGCCAAAGCAGGCACTTTGGCAGCTCCTCTGACTTACCCTAGGCTGTGCGAGCGTGCCGGCCTACTGCCAGCGAAGCTCATTCTCGTTCCGCATACGGCATACGGGTGCATGTGGGAGTCTCCGAAATTAGGGTAGCTGTTTGGGGTATGTCCTTATCATAAGGGAATCCTACTCTTTGGGGGTCCAGTATAGGGGTCGCTTATTTTCGTAGACTCCCTTGTAGCGCACGGAGTAGGGGAGTCTGGGGGTTCGGCGAGCCGAGAAAACTCTCTAGCGCAGCAAGGGCACCCAGGTAAGCCACCACCATGAAGAGGCAGAAGGCGAGACGGATCATCCAGGTGATCGCCTTTGCTGGACCAATGCCTCTAAACCCTACAAACCCTATGAACCCTAAATCCTAAACCCTGAACCCTAAACCCAAAAACCCTAAAACCCTGAACCCTGAACCCAAAAACCCTGAAGCCCAAGTCCTCAAAACCCTAAAACCCTGAACCCCACACCCAAAAGTCGCCCAGAGCTGCGAGACTCCTGGACGGAGCCAAGTGGCGGTCTCTCGCGGCGGGGGTGGCCCGGGTGGGCCCCCTTCCTGGGCGCGCTTGCGGAGAGTCCGCAGGCGAAACTGAGAAAAAAAAAAATGGGAAAGGAAAAAACCAAAAATGAAAGAAGAAAACGCCCATGTACAACAACAAAGGAGAGCACCTTGCGAGAGGGGTTTATGGTTTTTTTTGTTTCGGGTTGAGGGTTTACAGGGTTTACAGGGTTTACAGGGTTTACAGTGTCTATTGGGTTGCATAGGGTTGATAGGGTTTTATGAGGTTTATGAGGTCTACAGGGATTATCATCAATTATAGTGTTTATCGGCTTTACAGGGTTGAGGGGCGGCATTGAAGTCCCCCCCGGGCCTTGGGGTCTGGTCTGCCTTCGGCCCAGCGGTGGAAGACCGCCTGGCCGGCAGGAGTGAGGAGGCCGATGGCAAACCTCACGCAGGGCTGATAATTTAGGGTTTGGGGTTTGGGGTTTGGGGTTTGGGATTTACGGTTTAGGGCTTAGGGTTTAGGGTTTAGGGTTTAGGGTTTAGGGTTTAGGGTTTAGGGTTTAGGGTTTAGGGAGACAGCAGCCCCCTTTGAAGTCGCCCTACTTGAAGGTTCATGGTCACTTTATAAGTGGAGTTGTCAGTACCCTGAAGACAGTTGTAAACATGGTTACCCTACTTGTAACCCTACTTAGAAGTACCCATGAGCCTCCAAATATTCAAAGACCCTGGCTTCTCCTCTGCTCTTCCACAGGCTGAGCTCCGGACGTCACCAGAAAGGCCGCTCCGAACGTTACGCGGCTGATGGCGGAGGCGTGCATGAGGACGGTGTCCTTTCCTCGGGTTCGGGCTCCGGGTGATTGTCAGTTTCAGTTCGGTTCAGGTTCCGGTTCGAGCAACTACCCCCCCCTTTCTTCAAGGTCGCACCCTCCTCCAAACCGTGTCAGGAAACCCACAGCTTGCCAGTCGAGAGCTCCAGTTTCTGATTTCGGGTGACCTTCCCTAAGTCCCTAAGAATCGGAGGTTCTAAGGGTCGGATGAGCTTTCGAAAATATCCTGTTCCAGTCATGGATGCGCCATCAGGTGACTATGCGGCAGGGATACGAGTTGCGACCGGCCGTGCATCCACGCCACCCCTAAAATCCCCCGATCCCTTCCTGGAGCGCGAGCTCGGCTGAATGACTTAGATCCGGGTGGATCAAAGGCGCCTCGTAAGAGCCCTAAACCCTAAACCCTAAACCCTAAACCCTAAACCCTAATCCTAAACCCTAAACCCTAAACCACTGAAATCCTCTTTCAAGGTTTGCAGTGGGGGGGGGGGGGGGCCCTTCTCGGAACTTGCTCTGAAGGCGTCGGCTCATCCTGAAGAGCAGGTGCAAGTCTCCGATCATGTACCTCTCCCGGAAGAAGCCGCAAAATTTGGGGCAATTTGGGGCTTGAGGATGTTTAGGATGTTTAGGATGTTTAGGATGCTTAGGATGTTTAGGATGTTTAGGATGTTTAGGATGTTTGGGGTCTTTAGGGTCTTTAAGGTGTTTGGGGTGTTTAGGGGCTCTTCGATGGCGTAGGGAAAGAAAAAATCAGGCAAAGGGCCAGAGCTGGATCAGGATGGCCACTACGCAGGAGCGGATGGTACGGTTGCGCTCCTGGGGCTAAAAGGGGCTATGTTGCGCTCTCCACTTTCGGCTCTTAAGCTGCTTTTACCACATATGGGAGACTTCCTCCCGTCCTCCGCGTCGCCATCGCTGGCCAGCGCGCTGAGCAGAGCGACGATGTCCACCAGCACCGTCCCCACGAAGCCTCCAGAGTAGCAGTAGACCCACCAGATACGCGCCCTCCGCTCCACCTGGTGGCGTTTCGTGGGACCCATGGAACAGGCACGCTGGATGCAACTACGATGCCCAGAAAGCACGAGAAACCACAAGACCAAGCAAGCCACCGAGATAACCAAAAAGAGCACACAAGGAACTCGACGGATCGGCACTGCAGATGCTGAACCTAGAGGTTCTCACAGCATCTAGGTCAGACAATGTGCACTTGTCTTTGCCACTGCGCAGTCTGAGATGGTAGTTTTGGTGTTACGTTTTAGGGTTTAGGGTTTAGGGTTTAGGGTTTAGGGTTTAGGGTTTAGGGTTTAGGGTTTAGGGTTTAGGGTTTAGGGCCTCGAACTCATCGGCGCGCACGGCCCCTCCCTGGCAGAACACGGAGTGGAAGCCGTGCCCCAGCAGGATGCAGCAGGCGCAGCCCAGGATGCAAAGGAACCACAGGGGGTTCAGGCGCAGGAGGCGATGTCTTCGTAGCTCGCTGTGTGAGAGCTGCCGCCAAGCTGGCACGTGCGCGGCAAACTCCAGCATGAGCTCTTCCGACTCCTCGCGGGAAATCGCACGGCGAGCTCTGAGCAACCAGAAACATCTCGGCTGCGGTTTTTCGTCATTATACCATGCGCAAGGCAAAAAAATATTAGGGGGTAGCCTCCTAAAGAGGCCATGATGCGAAAACCCCCCCCAAATGTGGAGCTTGGCCTCACCCGGCCTCCCATGCAAACCGGAACTCCCCGCGGCAGGCACGCAGCGCGCGGGACCCGGCCACTGGCGCCGGCTCTTCCACGTCGCCCACATCCATGGAGGCTGCCAAAACACGCTGTGCAGCAGATGTGGGCTTTTGTTATACAGGATGTTATGTATGTTATACAGGTTTCGTGGTTTTGGTCATGTCTTGGGCTTAGCTGCTGAGCTGCGTGGCATGCCAACTTCTATCCCTGATAATGGAGCTGAGCACAAAAGCGGGCCATGCCCAACTCCACTGAGCTAGCATGACGCAGACAAACGCCCTCGAAAAAAAACATGCGCTGCACAAAGCAACGCCGTCCGTGAAGCGCCCCCTGGCAAAAACTCTGGCACGCGTTTGTCTGAAATCTAGATCCATGAACGTAGCATCGCATCGATGGGGAGTTCCTTCTCGAGGGCCCCATTCGGAGGCCATGCTTGGATGATCTGAACTCAGGATCCATTCCTGTGGCCCTTTTGCATCTGAAGAACCCAACACCTACTGTGATGTAAGTTACCCAAGGGGTGGGATAGTACCAGCCAACAAAGAATAGGTTTTGTTCTACAGTCGCGGCCGCCCAGAAGGAGACCCAACTTTGGACAACCGAACCGCCGTTTTTAAGTACCGCCAGCTGCAGGACAATGAAGGAGCCAGTCCACAAAAGTCCTTGGCGCTTCGACTCTCTGTCGTTATTTTCACGTGGCCTCACACTGTCAATGCTGGCGATGGTGATGAGGAGGAGAACCATGACTGTGACCGTGACCATGACGTGGTGCTGCTGGTGCTGGTGCTGGCGCTGGTGCTGCTGGAGCTGCTGGTGCATTGTTGTGCGATTGTTTTGATTACGACGGTGATGATGACGATGATGGCTATGATGCGGATGGTGATGGCAATCATTCTTGTAGTAACTGTGAGACTATTAGTTTATTACGGTGGTGATGATGATGATGATGATGATGATGATGATGACGATGACGGATGACGGGTGATGGATTGTGGATGGACAGGTGGATGGATGGATGGCGAATGGTGGATGACGGATGATGATGGCGGTGTTGAGCAAGCTGCAGTTTACATTGGCTGGTGACTGCGACCATAAGCATCCGAGAAGCTCTGCTTGGTCCTTCGCCATCAGTGAAACCGGCTCGATCTCATCGCCTTTGGTCGACGCGTGTGGAAGGGTGGGGAGGGAAGAGGACCGTGATGGGCCGTCATGGCACGAAGGTAACTTGGCGCAACGGGTTCAACCCTAAACTTTAAACATGGCTTTCCATCCTGCAACTCTGAATCCTGTAACTTGAAACGTTTTTGAAACTACATACACAAACCCTAGAAGATGAAAACCCATCATTGCTATCTCAAGCATCACCCCAAACCCCAAACCCCTAAACCCTATGGCCCCCTCCCCTAGATTCTTGAAGCCTACCCTTTCACCCTCTAAACCCTATTGTAAAACCTCGAACCCCTATAACCCAAGAACTCTAAACCTGGCCATGGCCTTGCGGCGTCACTGCGAGGCGCACAGCGATGATCACAAGATCTGCAAGGGGGGCGATGGATCTAGCAAACCTGGGGTTTTAGGGTTTAGGGGTCTGGGGGATTTAGGTGATTCAGGCGACGTTGCGGTTTAGTAAAGGGGAGTGAAGGGGCCTGGGGTTCTGGTGAGGGCTGCAGAGGCTAGTTGCTCCAGCCCGAATGCAATCAGATCCGCTGCAGTGTACAGGGGTTTTTAGGGCTCTGGGGTTCAGGGGTTTAGGACTTCTTGCAAGCTTGCTGACTGACTGTTAAGCTCTCCGTCACACTGAGGTGTCGGGCTTAGAACTGAAGATTTACATCCACGGCAGGGATCCCATAGGCTCAGAAACACAGAGTCCCGCTTGCCCCCAAAGCCCCGTGCGCCTCGGCGGGAGGGGATCAAGGTGAGGCGCTCAATCTCCTGGAGCCGATGGCACTAAACACCAGCATCTTTTGTGCATTCTCATGTTCTTACAGATTGGCTCGGGATTGGCAGGATAGAAGGCGTTTACTAAGCCAGCGCTACAGCCCACCGGAAGAGATGATATGGCCGCTTAAGGGGCGACTTCGATCAGCGTGAAGATGTAGATGCATACGTGCCAAGGATTCTATGCATATAATGTTGATACTAATATGTCTATAGTATATAGTACTTGCTATTCACAGAAATAACAAGAACTCCAACACCTCATATTCAGTCCTGAATGGTTTCTTCGTTGGGCTCCATGTGGATTCCGAACCTCAGACGTAGTTCTGGAGCGAAGATCGGAAAAGTACTCAATCATGCAGCGTCCTCCGGGTTGACCTTCAACCTCTCCCCATAAGGCGCTGGCGCCACATGGGCAGCGTGGAACTGCCTGAGCTCCTGCTGCCGCACCCGATGCTACCCTCTGCACACTGAAAGCGCTGACAGTTTCATGGGTTTAGGGTTTAGGGTTTAGGGTTTAGAGTTTAGGGTTTAGGGTTTAGGGTTTAGGGTTCGGACTGTCCTCCCATGAGACGCGAGTGCCGTCGATCCCCGAGAGGCAACGCACCACCCGCACCGCGACGCTGAGGCAGATCTCCGAGACCAGTAGGTCGTCGCGCTTGACCACGGTCCAAGCGAGGAAGTCAGCCAGGCGCAGCCAGCCAACGAACTCGCTTGCGCAACACTTCAACACATGTCATTGTCACTGGTAGGAACATTGAAAGAGTCCACCGAAAAGAGAAACAGAAAAGAGGGAGAGGGGGGAACAAAAAAGATTGTGAGATTCATCGAAGGAAAGAGGATGAAAGGAGAGAGGGCCTGCTGGCCGACCATCGCTCAAAACGTGAGCCCGTGATGATCGCTGACTTCCTCCGAACCCTCCTCCCCTAACCCGCAAAGAAGCCCCCCACGTATCCCCCCCGCCCACGGCCCCCCCCCCCACCAGCCTGCAAATTCCCTATGCAGGTGATGTGACGAGTGCTGACTGCAGCGACCCCTTCGATGCTCAGCTCCCGAGACTTCGGCTCCCGAGGCGAACTTGGGAAGCACAAACTAAGGAGAGCTCTAAGGGGAGCTTCAGGGATGTTCCGACCCCTTGCCTCGTAGGGCCGCTGTACCACAATGCTCTGCAAGATTCCGAAGGTCAGGCTCATGGGGCAGCCCCGGCACCAGGAGTAGGAGGCCTGCTGGCTCATGGCCTGCACAGCAGGCTGGCCCTCGCAGCTGCGCAGCTCCCGCATGATCGCCTCGCCCCCGTAGAAGCGCCTCTCCGGCTCGGCCTCGCCGCGCCTGAGGGCCCTCCCCCAGGGGAGGTAGGCGGAGAGCCGCAGCGCCCCGTTCAGCATCACGGCCTCGTTCCGGGGCTCCACGAAGCAGCTGGCGGCCTCTGGCAGTCGCTCGCGCAGCTCCAGGGTGGCCTTCATCATGAGCTCCAGGCAGTAGTCCTGTTTCCGAAATTAGGGGGCACCTTTTTTGGGGGGTCCTTGTCTTAAAGGGAATCCTACTATCTGGGGGGCTATATTCGGGGTCCCTTGTTGTCGCAAACCCCTGTTTCTGGAAAGACTCCCAGGTAAGATCAGGGAAGCTCAGGCGACCGATTGAAGGGGACCATCGTTTCTTCGCGCTAGCTCAGCAGTCCTTGTTGTAGTTGCCGTGCGCCGTGTTCTCGATCTCAACGTGGTGCGTCAACAAGACGTGCTCCGGGAACAAAGCGTTTGCTAGGGAGGCAAATCGCCATTGAGAAACCCACTGGCAGCCCTCGTCGTGGTCAAGAACCTCGGCAACCACTCGCAGCACAGCAGCATGAAAGTGGCCTAGCATAAAAAAGGGCCGATCGGCACAGAAGAGCTAACTCCTCTGCTGATTCGTTCTTCTCTCACCAGGCTATCTCACTCTGCGAGAATCTAGAAGGCACCCTCATGGCCAGGCAGCATATGGCAGCAGCCACTTTGCAGCATCCGAGTGCACGGCTTCCACAGTATGGTCAAAGTTTAGAACAGTTCTCACCATGGCCCGGTCGTCCTTGCGATAGGAATTCAGGATGTTGCCTCAGAGGGTCAAGATTCGGAAGTGATCCAGACAAGTTTAGGTTTAGGGTCTAGGGTTTAGGGTTTAGGGTTTAGGGTTTAGGGTTTAGGGTTTAGGGTTTAGGGGCTAGTCTAGCAGAAATCCAGCTCCGCAGAGAGCCTAATCTCTTTACTACGGCAAGGCTCTGTACGCATCCAGAGTCGGCAAGCCCACGGCCGGCTCCCACTCACGCAGGAAGCTCTCGAACTTGCGCCATCCCGCATGCCAGTCCTCGAGCGCGGTGTCTGCGTCGAAGAAGCAGTAGTACGTGTACCGGTAGCCTGGGCTGCAGTCGGTGCTGAGAAGCTTGCTGAGCAGTGCTTAATCTGTGAGCGACGAAGAAAAAACATGAATCAAGCAGGTGGGCCCATCTGCAGCTCCACGTAGGAGGCAGCTGCAAAGAGATAGTTGCGGCCCTCCGCTATCATGGAATTCGGGAAAAACAAGGTGTCAGCCCGGACCGTCTTGAACGTAAGCTGAAACACGTCAGCACCCGCTTGCCAAAAGGCCACCTCTTTCGCACGCACCTTGCGCAAGATGCGAATCTGGAAAGCACGTGCAAGTAAGTCACTAAGCTATGCAGGTGCAGCAGAACACGCCATCAACTTCCCCAAAAACTTCCAAGCTCTGCGGACAAAGGAGCATCTTCCTCACCTGCAGGCAAACAAGCAGCCACACACCCCCAAGCACGCGGGTTGCTTGTTTGGGCGCTTCCACATCTCAGCCAATGTGGGCACTCCCCTTTCGTTTCTCGGGCCAGGTGGCATCTTCAAGTTGACGCTTCCCGCGCAGTTTCTTCCGCCGCTCGTTAAGCTCTTGCTCATTCTTCACCCGCTGACATGCCCGGATGTCGTGAGCCGTGCAGTTCCTTCACTTCTGGTTGACTTGCAGGATTCATCCGAATGGGTTCCTCGGCACGGTCGTCGGCAGCTGGAGCTTTATGACGCCGGAGTTTCATCAACGCGTTCACTCACTGATTTCCGTTTCGTGAAAGCTGCGATTGGGCAACAAGTGCAACAAGGAGCTGTCAGTATAAGGGGGAACATCCCAAATAGGCCTTCAATGAGGCAGGCCACGCGGAAAGACGGGCCAGGGGGCAAGCGTCGGGCCAAGTCGATCATTTGAGACCTCGCCCAGGGTTTAGGGTTCAGGGTCTAGGGTTGTTCCCTCGAATGCTAACAGTCCTGAATACCCCCTATTAGAATCCTTGTTAAGGACTGTTGGTATAAAGGGAACATCCCAGTGCATAACTCTAGTAGTTGTTAGCCATGGCGTGATAGATCCACTGAGTGTTGACGGCAAGAAGAGGAGGTGGATAGGTGCTCTTGAAGAAGATCAAGAAGAACAATGCAATTCTGTGGACCAACAACCAAGCGTATTGAAATAACCAACTACATTAAGCCGAGTACAACAAAGTAGGGGTTTCGCCGCGGCACAGCTCCGGCCAGTCTTCTTGGGACAGATTTCGCCCGTAGAGCGGGTGGTGCCTTCGATGGATTTCGGAAGGTAAGCTTGGGGCAACCTAACGGCTTCCGAGCTTCTTCCCACAGGCCACTGCAATAAAAGCTGCACTAGCAAAAAAAGTCGTACGCTGAGCTGGGTCGCATCAGCAGCTCCTTCTTCCTGGGCGGCCAAACGGGGGCCGCAGCAATGAACAGAAGGCCACTGGGCACAAGCGGGCAAAGCAGGCATCGCCCCATCGGGGGGCCGAAACCAAAGTCGGGTGGTCGCGTCTTCGTGTGGTCTTCCCGGGGGGTATAGGCTGAGTTTGCCACGCAAACCATTCATGGGGTAAATACGTCAAGCAGCACAAGCTCCAGCGCTCAAAAACCACAGGACGGCGAGGCACGGGCGATCTTCGGGCGAGGCACACGCAAAGAAAAAGCACAGAGGGGTGGTTGATCTTAAATCGTTTGGGGCTTCTGCTCTAGAATTTCTAGCAACTTCCGTACACCACCTAGGATACCAAGTGGGCCACAATGATGTGGCTCGACTCTCAGGCACGTTTCGGGATTTGAGGGCAGGCAGTCGTGGCGGTCGGCGCGCCGCAGATCGCACAGCTCGCCCTCTTTCTCCAGTATCTCCTGGCTTTTCCATCCCGTCTGGGCATGGGTGGGCTTCACGAACTTCAAACGGTTTTATGGGGTACTACAATGACCCTTTACCCTAAGCTAAAACCCCGAGGCCCCTAACCCTGTGTTGCAAGAACTGCTACTTTTTTAGAGGGATTGAAACCAACTTCCATGCCTTGTCGCGCTTGGCCAGCTCCCGATCCTTCTCTTCCAGACTGCGCCAGGGGGGCAGCTCTCCCAAACTATTTCTACCATCCATACATATTTGCCACTCTTCTAGTTCCTGTTGTTGCTAAACCTGGCCGCCTTTCTTCTGCTGTTGCTGTGGTTGCCGCTCTTGCGACGGAGAACCCTAAACCCTAAACCCTAAACCCTAAACCCTAAACCTCCTGGCGGCATGCGCCAGGCATCTGAGTCCCGCGCCTCACTTTGGTCAGCTGCAACTGCCAGGGGCACCCCACTTTTAGGGGTTTGGGGGTTTGGGGGCTTAGGGGTTCAGGGTTTAGGGTGGTTTAGGGTTTAGGGCTTAGGGTTCAGGTTTCAGGGTTTAGGGTTTAGGGTTTATGTCTGCACACCGTCATGGAGCATCTTTGTGCAACAAAACGACCCAAAGAAGAGCTTCGAACAACTTCCCCGCTACGCTAGCCTCTCTCCAGCCTCCTGCTCCTTCTGCTCCACCTGCTGCTGCTGCTGCTTGCTCATCCGCTCCTGCCCGATGAATATGCTTAAAAAGGCCAGGCTTCGACGTTGATGGAAAACTTGGAAAACTGTGATGGCAAGATGCTCAAGGTACGTGGAAGGCACGTGGAGTCCGGATTCCATATCACTGCCACACGGGTCTCCTAAGCTATCCATGATCCAGCTGCCCCATCTTTGAAGTACGTCTGGTAAAGTGTGGCACAGGTTTTCAGGGCATGCGGCACGACACCCTGCACCCATGAACAAGGGCGACACGAACACACAAACAAAACAACAAACAACGTTGCATGGCCCTTTGCTACCACTGTGGGTGGAGATGTGGGTCCATTCATGTGGCCCCTTCTTGTTTGCTGTTTGTTCGGGCCGCTTTTTGAAAACAAAACAATTAGGGATTAGGAGATTTGGGGGCTAAGGGTTTCCTGTAGGCTTGTTCAGGGGGATTGGGTTTTGGAAGTCTTCGATGTTTCGAGATTGTCTTTTTTGCTTTTCGTTTTTTTGGAAGATTGCTGTAGGGTTGTTAAGGCTGTTTAGAGGTTTAAGGCTTTTAGGGGTTTAGGGGTCTGTGTGCATTTAAGGGTGATGAATGGTTTGCTTGAGGTTCATTTACAGGGTTGTTTTGCTTGACATAAGGCTCGGAAGGGTTTGGGGGCTTTTGCGTCTTAAGGTTTTGGTGTCACAGAGCTTTCCCCCCCTTGACCAAAATGAAAGCGCAATCTGACGACTTGAATGTTGAGCTCGAGGAAGATGTGCACAGCGTCCGGCAGCGCCGTCGGCACTCCGCAAACAAACGGAACGCCGAAAGAGACTGCAACTTAGACTTGGTAGCCCACTAACTGTATTATGAAAATGGCACCCCTTATTGGGGTGACTTGATAAGGGGGCCTTGCACCAAAAAAAAAAAAAAAGGGAAAAAAGGGTACCAGTGGGCCACCACACCAAGTAGAGAGCTGGCCATGTCGAAGCGCCACAGCCCGTCCCGCGCACCGCGCCTGGAGGTCTGCCTGCGTCAGCTGGATCGTCTGAACCTGGCCAGGGACAAACGGCTAGGGGTGAGGGGCTAGGGGGGTTAGGGGCTAGGGGGGCGAGGGGTTAGGGGTTCGGGGTTCGGGGTTCGGGGTAAGGGGTTAGGGGTTAGAGTTCCAAGTCCTATCCGACCCCGAACCGGGGGACCTGGAGACCCGATCCCCCACGAGCCTCCTCCGACCAACAGCAATGCCCATAGTAATACAAGTCGTAACGATCACAAGAAACATAAGATTGACAACGCTAACAAGCTCATTACAACAATCATATTCAGAATGACAATTTTCTAAGAGTGATAATGTGCCGAAGAACCACATTAAATTAAAAACGAGAGTATCTATAGTGACGATTGCAATGATACTGATAATGGTAAAGGTCATGGTAACGATAGTGATCATCGTTTGCGCATCGTCTCACACGACAGATCCCCATTCAAACTGCTCCCGGCACCAGGTCCGGAGGCTGACGCCCTGCAGGGCCGAGCAGCCTTCAGCTCTTGGGTACTGGGGAGGAGTTTAGGGCTTCAGGTTAGGGCTTTAGGGTTGAGGGCTTTGGGGTTTAGGGTTTCGTGCTTAGGAAAGTCCAGGAAGGCCAGCTGCTAACACACCCCTCGGCACTTCACAAAGGCACGCGCGAGTGTGCGCTCTGGCCAGGTATGGTCCTCGGCGCATGGCGGGCTTGCAAGAACGGCATCTGCACACATGGGGCAAGCGGGGGGGCGGGGGGAGGGGTGGGCACGAAAATCATCACACAAATAACCTTACAGTTAGTATAAACTTGATCGTAGTAGTAATGCCGTTAATATAAGAGAAATAATACATACTAATACGAATAAGGACCATAGATAATCATAAATAGTCAAAAACAACCACAAACATTAATAAATATAGTAATAGTAGTAATGATTAGTAGTAATAAATACTATAAAACTGCCATGTTCATCTTCTTCATCACCGCCGTCGGAGGATACAATGAGGCAAGCACGGCACCGCTTGCGGCTGGGCACGGGACGCCTGCACAGATGGACACTACTCCGCCGGCACTCGCCCTAAACCCTGAACCCTAAACCCTAACTAAACCCTAATAACCCTGAATTAAATTTAAAAAAAAAAACATGTAAACCCTAAACCATTGCAGCCCATGGCCTGCTTAAGCATGCGCAAGCCCAACAGTTCATGGTCTAATGCATCGTCCAAAACGGAACTCGGCTCCGCGGGGCGCGAGGCACAGCAGACCCTGACTATGAGAAAACTGGCTCCAGGGGGGAAAGCCTAAACCCTAAACCCTGAAGCCCAAAACCCTCAACCCTAAATCCTGAACCCTAAACCCTGAACCCTATTCCCAGGGAGTCGTTGCCTGATTGGTGCGGTTCACGGTGCTACACAAAGAGGTCGGCACTGACTCCTGGCCAGAAGCACGCATCCTGATTAGGGTGAAGAGGTTAGAGTTTAGGGTTTGGGGTTTAGGGTTTAGGGTTAAGAGTTTAGATGTAGAGTTCGGGGTTGAGATGATACATCGACAGGCCAATGCACTTCATGGGCAAGCCAGCATGTGACATCCTTACCGTATTTCTGCGCTCAGTATCATGATCCACACGTTCATGCTGTTTTGTCCCTATCCGTAGCACCAGGACTGCGATTCTGGTCTGATGGGAAGATGCCGTCAACTTGCAGTTCTCACTATCACCATCCTGAGAAGTGCCCCTACGGCTTCTCACTGCCACTTGTGCAACCTTGCACTTCTCGGGCATGCCATGTGGGGTCGCCTTGCCACTGGTCAGGTAGCTGGAACCACTGGGCGCCAAGGTGGTGGGCATGGCAGATGGCACCTGGGAGGCTTCTGGATGCTTTTGGTGGGGCTCGTGGGATCTTGAGCAGACAGGGGCCCGAGCTGCATTCCGAAATCGACCGGGCGTCGGAACCTGCACAAGATTGAATGTTCTCACCTTACTGCGCATTGCGCCGCTTCCCGCTGGTCCGTTGCCGCACTGAACATGCCACACCAGACGAGGCCGAGGGGAAGGCTTGGGGTTTAGGGTTTAGGGTTTAGGGTTTAGGGTTTAGGGTTTAGGGTTTAGGGTTTAGGGTTTAGGGTTTAGGGTTTAGGGTTGAGGGTTGAGGGTTGAGGGTTTAGGGTTTAGGGTTTAGGGTTTAGGGTTTAGGGTTTACGGGGGCAATGGTTTTCAGGGGAAGGCCTGCTTGATGTACTGCGCAAGAGTCTGCTGGCTCCCGCCATGGAAGCTGCCTCGGACGCAGCGCTCGGCACTCGGCGGCTCTGGTCTGTCACGAGGGCACTCTTGGGCCCTGGCCCGGGCCTAGGCTTTTCGTGAACGGAGCTGGTGCTGCCGTCTGCCACACCTTGCAAGCGCAGCTTCATGACGTGCAAGCACGAAGTGTCACTAGAATCACTGGAGCGCTAGAGTCAAGTCACTCGCATCCGACAAGTTAGCGGTCGGCTCCTTGCTCCAAAGCACTCCCCCACCCCAGGGTGGCCTGTGTAGTGGGCTGCGCAGCTGCAGCCGCCGCAGCAGGCTGCAAAGAAGGCTGCACAGAGGGCGGCACAGAGGGCTGCACAGAGGGCTGCGCAGAGGGCATTGTGCCATACGTCGATTTCAACGCCTGGCAGCAGGCTACAGCGTGCTGGGAAGGTGACAGTCAGAGCAGAGCGAGCTAGAAGTCTGGGTCGGCCAAGAGCCGCGCATTCATGTAGCGAGGCGTCGGCGACGAGTACCTGAAAGCCGACAGGCGACGTTTTCACCAGGCCTCAACACAAAAACTCGTCATCACCTCGCAACATGGCCCCAACATGGCCCCAACATGTCGCAACTCCGTGAGAAGCCAGAAGAAGGCGGGGTCACTCCCTCCGTGGGGTGCTGGACCGGCTCCGGACCTTCGAAGCCCGAATGCGCACCCAAAGGTGTAGGGTCTTGGGCCATCTCTACAAAGGGGCGGTACTTTGTGGCAACCTCGGGGCCCGGCTGGGTAGTAGTACCTGCCAGAGGTGGATGCTTCAAATTGGCTTAAGCTTCTGCCCCCTGCGAGCATTTGCTGTGGCAAACACGCCCTACTTACCAAGAGAGAGAGAGAGGGAGAAAAAAAAAAAAACATGGTCCTTCTTTTCCCTATATCCCCTGTATCCTATAGGATCACTACTTGACACCTGTGTTTGGGGCAGAGGTGATGTAGTCCGGGGCAGGTCAGTTAAAGTCTCGGGCCCTTATGACTCCGTGCTTCCGGCCTGAGAGGGGCGCGGCTGCGCGGCGGCTGACACAGGGGCAACGCATGTCAATGTCGCTCTCCACACTCCATGGGTTTAGGGTTTTGGGTTTAGGGTCTAGGGTTTAGGGTTTAGGGTTTTGGGTTTAGGGTCTAGGGTTTAGGGTTTCATGGGGTCTTCGCACATGGTCCCCACCTCGTAGGAGAAATCACGGAGGCGCTGCCTTCAGGAAACAGATTGCAGATGGGCAACAGGGGCAAAGTAACGGGGTCCTCGAACCGCAAACCCTGTCTGAGGGTCTGAGCTTGCTCGAGTAGGCGGGGACGACCACGGAGCAAGCCTGCGGGTTTTGCCTCAAGGGGAGCAGTAACATGGCCGACTTGAATGACCAAAGCAGCTCCAGACTCGGTCAGAAGAACTTTGACACTAAACCCGAAACCCTAAATCCTACCCTAGACCCTAAACCTTGAACAAGAAGAAGAGAACCATCTGAAGCTGAGAGTTCGGCAGCCAGCTCGGAGCCTGAGCAGACACTCGAGACCGGCCATAAGGCTACAGAGGCATCTGCTACCCCCCAACCTTAAGCCGCACACTTCCCAAACCCGACCCTGCGATGTCCGACGGCGGAAATTTAAACCGAGGAGCAGCCACGTTCTGGGACAGCGAAGTGGTCCACGCGGGCTTCGACTCACCCGGCACCTGGGGACAGGCGCTGAAACCTTTAAAACAGGCGCCTCTCGATCCTACACTCTCAAACTAAACACCCTCAACCCTGTCCATGGGATGATGTAGGCTTAGGGTTCCGGGTTTAGGGTGAAAAGGCGTTCGACATGGGCGCAACCAGGAACCGCGCGCCAGAGAAGTCAAACTGCCCAACTTCGTTCGTGTCCACACGCTGCAGCACGTCCTGACTCTCAGGACATGGATCAGCCCACTGCGATTCTTCGAATTCTTACGAATATAGGAAATACAACCAAGAGACACCCCGCCTCGCTTCTGGGAACCGTATGGAGCTGCTGCTGGGGACGATGCCTCGCGGCGACACCGGTCAATGTGCAGTTGACATCAACACTTGAAGCCGACACAACTATCATCGAAGCCCACCGAGTCATGCCACATTCTACAAGCGCGATACCTACGTGCACGCGTGCCCGAAGCAGGCACTAGAGCCTGAGATACCGAGCGAAATTGAGATCGGAAGCACTCGAGGAACATCGAAAACAAGTGACACCATTGCATCCTAGTGATCGATGCGCAAGATTTGCTGCCAGCAAGGTATCTCCCACGAGTGAGGGCAACGACACGAGCAGAAACTCTCAGCCGGAGTGCTCACCAAGTAGAGTAGAGTACAGTAGGGTAGGGTAGGGTAGAGTAGAAGGCAGCTGCTTCAGGGGTCAAAGCTATGTGTGACTCTATCTTCAACCATCGTAGCAAGCCACAGGAAATCACCAGAAAAAAAAACCCAGCAAAGCCCCCCATAGCTACGGCGCCCCCTGCCTAGGCCAGTTCTCGTCGTTGAGGGCACCCGCTAGCCTCGGCCGGGCTTCGCAGGCGATGTGGGATTTCCGAAATTGGGGAGTACCTTATTGGGTCCTCATTGTAAGGGAATCCTACTATTTGGGGCCCAGATTAGGGGTCCCTTATTCTCGCAAACCCCCTTATGGCCTCAAACTCCCCAGATGCAGCCTTCCCAGTTCCAGATACCGGCAGTCATCAAAGGCGCGCACGCTGCAGGATCGAGCAACTGGGATGTCGACATCTCAGCCGCGAGAGCCGCGAGGACCGCATTTGCTGCGCATTTTGCTCTCTTTCCGGAACCGTTTAGACATCCCAAGGTCTAGACGCACGGCGCAGAGGGTGTCAATGTCGCGGTCTGCGGTGCAGAGCTTACCTCCATCAGAAAACACCGATTTGCAATGATGTACTATGCTCTGGTCCAGGACGTCACCATAGGGATCTTTGGGGTCTTTTTAGATTCGCGTGAAACATCTTCAGATGAGCTCCTACGGGCAACTTTGATTGCACAGTAAGGATCCAAACATGCCACATGCGCAACAACCGAGCCCCAGCCTGTCGGTGTCGCGACACCGGCGATGGCTGTATGGAATGCGGCATGGGCAACGAAGGAACATCCAATCTGTCAAAGACCTCCGCCGCAAGCACAGGAAAACGTGCCATCGACGCCTTCATGAAGACTACTGATGTCTGGGCAAGAGATGTGCAGCCAAGCCCTTACCTGCAGCCTCAAGCCCCAACATCTCAACCTGCAAACGCTAGACCCTAGACCCTAGACCCTAAACCCTAAACTCCAAACCCTAACCCGAAACCCTAAACCCTAAACCCTAACCCTAAACCCTAAACCCTAAACCCTAAACCCTAAACCCTAAACCCTAAACCCTAAACCCTAAACATCCCTAACCCAACAATCGTACGCAAGCGAGCCGTCCGCACCTGCATTTGGCCCTTTGGCCCCGAGAACCAGGGACGGCAGGTCGGGAGCCCCCCCTTCTACAAACAGCTGCGTGTAACTGTCGGCAAGCTTGCTCACCTTCATTGGGGTGGGGGTGGATAAAAGCTTATTACAGTGAGGGTTCCGAATGACGAGCAATTCTGGGTTCCCACCCCCTTTGACTACATCCCAGTCTGCACATAGCTGCCTCTGCGAAGCGGGACAAATTACTTGGGTTTTCCTTACTGGCATTCGACAGCATGTTGTCCGAAGCTTGCACTCGTGGGCTCCAATAAAAACACTGCCGCATGTACGCTATTGAGAGATGAACATTCTGTGATTTGCATGATGGGGGCCAAGGTTCTGGGCGCGAGCTATTTGGTCGCAGGGGAATATTCACACCTTTTATGGAGCCACGATCACGTGACCAGCACAGGTCGTAGGGTGTAACCAACCCCACAGGCGCGGCAGGGAGCCACGATTACAGGTTTTTGGGATGTTTGTCCCTTTGTGGGAACAAAAAATGTGGCCTATATTAGCACAGGATTCTGGGCATCGTAGGGTGTAACCACGCGGGCGGGTTAGGGAGCCACGATTCCGTTACCAGCGCAGGTTTTTGGGATGTTTATCCCTTTGTGGAAAACTAAACGAGCCCATGTGGCCTATATTTTCGTTGCCAGCATTGGTCAAATGCTTGCTTGTAGTCCCATGAAGGGATACACATCTCAATTTACTTAGACCGGCCTCTTTTTGTGCGAAAAGGCCGTGTCAAAAATGTCCACAGGCTTTAACACACCACACGCGGGCCTCCCCGCACCCCCTAGAATCCTGGTGGAGTTCGGGGCGTCCCGTTTCAACTTACGTATACAGCTAGCATCTAGAATCCAGCACACCCTCCCCCCCACCCCACGAATCTAGCACACCCTCCCCCACCCCACCCCCGACGCCCACGTCACGCTTTTACACCAGTTCCCAGCCAGCCCACCAAAACAAGCAACAAGCCCCCCAATACAACAAAACCTGAATCTCGACCCAGAATCCAAAATACTATCCCAGATCATACCCACCTGTCCAAACCCACACCGAGATCGGAAACACAATCCTGAGGCAACATCGCCCTCACATATCCTCGCCTGAGACATTTCCCATCAAGGTCTGGGGTCGAGAAAGCTTCCCGCAAATCTTTAGCCCTGAAGCGAAATGTCGCTTGACAAAGCCTTGTGAAGCAATCGCAGACATTACATATAGCATGCTAAACACGCCAACAACCCGAAGCCCTGAACACCCTAAATGAGAAACCGCAAACCCTCAAAGCAATATTGGCAGAGCCGAGCCAAGCCCTTCCCTTGAGCCTCCTTTTCCACCTGTGCCCGAGATGTGGACAGACACGGGTTTTGAAGCCTACCGCAAAAGAATACTTCGCAGACCCAGAAGGGTTGGGGGCAGGGTAAGGGTCAGAGGATGTCAGAGGCCTGAGCTGACTAAGTCAACCCACGGGGTCCGTGATTCTTCTGCCTCTACAGACCTCTACAGACTTTCACCGGCGCGGCTGTTGCGTTTGCCGAGCAAATTCACTCCACGCAGGAGGGCGCGCGCGTTTCAGCACAGCACCGGCTTCCTCTGTCCTGCCCCTCAGCAACAAGTGGAGTGGACTCGCATGTGGAAAAACGCCCCTTCCTCGTAGGAGCGAGCATCGCTCAGCCAGCCCACGAGAAGGCGGGAAGCTTCTCATTGCCATCACATTTTGAAACACAGGAACTCACTCCAGCCGGCAACCTCCTCACTAAGTCATCACTAATTCCTGTGCTCTTGACCTGCTCCCACCCCCGTACCTGAACCAACATTCCAAAACCTTCTCCAGAAGCGAGGGGGTTTGCTTCGCAGAGGGCTTGCATGCAGCGTGCTTGGCCTCGGCACCACTGGCTGCGGCACACGCGCACGCAAACAGACACACACACACACACACACACACACACACATACACATTCACATTCACAGAGAGAGAGAGAGAGAGAGAGAGAGAGAGAGACCCTGAAACCTAAAGTAAACCCTAAACCCTAAACGCACAGCCCTCAGGTGACTCACAGTCGCTCCGCGAATCCGCAAACTTCAGAAGGATCCGGTACCAGGTGACCGGCGCGCATGGCACGCGAGCGCCCACTCAATGCCCTGCCGTGCTTACTTGAAGCATGCATTGCGTGTGCATATACACATGTGCACAATGAAGTACACACGCAATGAACGTGAAGAATCTCTGCATACATATATGTGTGTATATATATGTGTGTGTGTGTGTGTAAAGGGAGATGGATGGATGGACGTGGATGAAAGGACGGACAGACAGATAACCATGGAAACAGAGATATGTATACATATAAGAGAAAGAGAGAAAAGAGAAAGATGGACTGTAGGAAAAAATTCCCAAAAGCTCCAAACGAATCAATTCTGAAATAATATCCATAAAAGGAAAACTCATTCTCAGGAATATACGCGAGCTGATGCACTCTCTTCTTTTTGGCTCCGCGCTGGCTCGGCCAGGAGCCGGGGTACAAGAAAGTCTGAGCTCCAAGGCCCCAACGGCATTTTTAAGATGCCTGCGCCTACGCCCGTACGCAAAAGCTGGCCACGCAGGACACGAAATACTCCCCAGGGTGGCTAGGCGGGAACAAACAATGCTACACGTTTCTGGGTCTGAGCGCAGCATCAAAACTGAAAACATGTGGCTTCACAAGTCATGCAAGAGATTAAAACAACCCGACATGTTCACTGCCGCATGGAAAACAAGAAATTGTTGAAGGGTTTTGGGCGTCACACACATGGTGACAAAAAATCTAGACAGCTCTCTCTATCCGCCGACCCCAGCGGTAGCAGGGCGGCGTCAGTGAAGACCCCCCACCGCCCTCACCGCCCTCACCCGCTCTCACAGCATGCTGCTCCTGACACCTTGAATTGGAGTGTTTTTGCATTGTTTGGCTTCAGTGCATGCCCAAACCCCGCCACCCATCGCCCTCACCCATGACGCCTTGAATTGTACCTTTGACCCCCCTGGTTTAGGGTGCAGTGCATGCCCGCCCCCACGCCCCAACCCCCCAACGCCCCCCAACCCCCCCCCCCGACCGCCCCCCCACCCCCCCCCCCCCCCCCCCCACGCCCCCCCCCCCACTGCCACCGCCCACTCCACCCCCACCCCCCCCACCCCCCCCCACCCCCCCACCCCCCCCACCCCCCCCCCCCCACCCCCCCACCCCCCCACCCTTTCCGGCCCGCCACTGAACCCATGGCTCCTGGCCCCATTGGTCCACGGCCCATTCTCAGCAGACTTTAAAGCACCCCAATGCATGCCCGGGCCCTCCGCCCGCTCCGCCCGCTCCGCCCGCTCCGCTTGCTCCGCCCTCCGCCCTTCCAGCTCCACCTACTCCGCTCTGGCCCGTGCTCCCACTCTCCATCCCCTTGACCTGTTTCTCATGCCCTCATTGGACCAGCTCCCTACCCCTGACCCTCACGGACCCATGCCCCTCATTGGGCCCCAACCCCCACCCCGCACGCAGCCTGCCCCGCGGCCCATGCTGGTCATGGACCCATGGCTCCTGGCTTCATGGCTCCACCCCCCCCACCCCCCACCCCAACCCCTTTCCACACTTCCAGCTAGCTCCACCCCCACCCCCAACCCCCACCCCCACGCCCACCCCCACCCCCACCCCCACGCACCCCGCCCCCCACTGGACCCATGGCTTTTGGCCCATTGGCTCATGGTCCTGGCTTCTCAGCTGACTTTAAAGGGCAGCTCCGTATTCCGCCCTTCGAGCTCCGCCTACTCCCCCCTTGGCCCATGCTCCCACTCTCCATCCCCTCGACCTCTGCCGCACTTGGCCCGCTTGCTCTACCCCCACCACCCACGCACGCCGCCCCCCGCCCATCCGCCCTTCCCGCTCTCCCCTTGCCCAAGCCCCCCACGTGCCCCGCCATGCTTCTCATTCTCCTGGCGCTTGGTCCCATTCTTCATCCCTGCTTGCCCTACCCCCACCACCCACGCACCCCGCCCCCCGCTCCTTCCCTTGCCCAAGCCACCCACGCACCCCGCCATGCTTCTCATGGACCCATGGCTCCTCCCAGTGCATGCGCCCGCTTGCCCTACCCCCACCACCCACGCACCCCGCCCCCCGCCCATCCGCCCTTCCCGCTCCGCATACTCCTTCCCTTGCCCAAGCCCCCCACGCACCCCGCCATGCTTCTCATGGACCCATGGCTCCTGGTCCCATTCTTCATCCCAAGCTCAACCGGCCCCCAGTGCATGCCCGCCCGCTTGCCCTACCCCCACCACCCACGCACCCCGCCCCCCGTCCATCCGCCCTTCCCGCTCCGCATACTCCCCCCGACTGCCCAAGCCCCCCACGCACCCCGCCATGCTTCTCATGGACCCATGGCTCCTGGTCCCATTCTTTATCCCTCGACCTGCATGGCTGCCAATGCTGGTCCTAGCATACTCCCCCCTTGCCCAAGCCCCCCACGCACCCCGCCATGCTTCTCATGGGCCCATGGCTCCTGGTCCCATTCTTCATCCCTCGACCTGCATGGCTGCCAATGCTGGTCAAAAAAATGGCCCCTGCTCCACCCCCACCCCCAACCCCCACCCCCACCCCGCACGCACCCTGCCACCCCCAACCCCCAACCCCCACCCCCACCCCCACGCACCCACACTTCCAACCCCCACCCCCACCCCCCCACGCACCCCGCCCCCCACTGGACCCATGGCTCCTGGCCCATTGGCTCATGGTCCACGGCCCATGGACCTCACGCACCCATGCCCCTCATGGACCCATGGCTCCTGGCCCCATGGCTCCCCATTCATTATGGTCCCTACCCCCACCACCTCTACCCTTCCCGCTCCGCATACTCCCTCCCTTGCCCAAGCCCCCCACGCACCCCGCCATGCTTCTCATGGACCCCTGCCAATGCTGGTCCGAAAAATGGCCCCTCACCCCCAACCCCCTCCACCCCACACGCACCCTGCCCCGCCCACGCTTGTCATGGTTCTGGCCCAATGGCCCCCACCCCCAACCCCCACCCCAACCCCCACCGCCCCCACCCCCACCCCCCACGGACCCCGCCCCCCACTGGACCCATGGCTCCTGGCCCCATTGGCTCATGGTCCACGCCCATGGATGTGGCTTCTCAGCTGACTTTAAAGGCCCCTCCGCCCGCCGCCCTTCCAGCTCCGCCTTGGCTCCCACTCTCCATCCCCTCGACCTCCCCCGCTTGGCCCGCTTGCTCTACCCCCACCACCCACGCACCCCGCCCCCCACCCATCCGCCCTTCCCGCTCTCCCCTTGCCCAAGCCCCCCACCATGCTTCTCATGGACCCATGGCTCCTGGTCCCATTCTTCATCCCCGCTTGCCCTACCCCCACCACCCACGCACCCCGCCCCCCGCTCCTTCCCTTGCCCAAGCCCCCCGCACCCCGCCATGCTTCTCATGGACCCATGGCTCCTCCCGCAGGCTTGCCCTACCCCCACCACCCACGCACCCCACCCCCCGCCCATCCGCCCTTCCCACTCCACATACTCCTTCCCTTGCCCAAGCCCCCCACGCAGCCCGCCATGCTTCTCATGGCATGGCTCCTGGTCCCATTCTTCATCCCCACCACCCACGCACCCCGCCCCCCGTCCATCCGCCCTTCCCGCTCCGCATACTCCCCCCCCTTGCCCAAGCCCCCCACGCACCCCGCCATGCTTCTCATGGACCCATGGGTTGTGGTCCCATTCTTCATCCCTCCTATTTATGGCCCCTGCTCCACCCCCACCCCCAACCCCACCCCCACACCCCCCCCCCCCCCCCCCCCACCCCCCACACCTCTCTGCAGGCCTCGCCCCTACCCCCTACTCCGTTCCTGACCAATCTCACCCCCCCCCCCCCACCCCGCCGCCACCCCCCACGCTGTAGGCCTCGCCTGCTCCGCCCCTGACCAATCTCTAGTGTTTTAAGGATTCCAGTCCATGCCTGCCCTGACTGCCCTCACTGCTCTCACCGCTCTCATCAGTCCACCCCTCCCTGACACCAACCCTCTACCCTCAACCCCCCACCCGCCGCCTCGACTCTGAAACCCCACCCCCCCCCCCCATCCCTGACCCTAACAAATCTCTAGTTTGAGGGATTCCAATCCACGCCCGCCCTAACCGCCTCCCCGCTCTCATCACTCCCCTGCCTTCCGCCCCCAACTCCACCAACCCTCGACCGTCACCTCCCCTGTCCACCCGCCGCGCTCCACCCTGCCTTCCGCCCCAACCCTCTCACCAGAGCTGGTCAAATGAGTCAGGCCCCCTTTCCGCCAGCCGCCCCCACCCTCTCCCACTCCCACTCCCTAACCCTCCCACCAACCCTCCCCAGCCCTCATCATTACCCCCTCCCACCATCGTGCACCATCCGACCGCCCCCCCGCTCTCACCGCTCTCATCGCTTCTTCATCTCTATGCCCCCCAGTCCACCCCTGCCTTCCGCCCCCAACTCCCTAATCCGACACCAACCCTCTACCGTCACCCCCCACACCCCCCACCCCCCCCCCCCCCCCCCCCCCCCCCCGCCCCCGCCCCCCCCGCCTGCGCGCGCTCCACCCTGCCTTCCGCCCCAATGCGACTGTCTTGGGTCTGGGGTCGGCGGCACTGGCGGTAGCCATTAAATAAATAGATAAATTCTGAAGGGGCTCACATGCCCAGCAACCCTGAAGACACCGATCAACTCTTCGACCGACAGGCCATCAGGCATCGAGACCGCGAATGGCCAGGACTCGCCTCAGAACATCGTGCCCCGAAGACCCCGTCCGCTACTTCTACGGCTTAGCAGAACGGGTGTACATCCTTATGCTAAGGTCGGCCTGGAACAAAAGCAAGTCTGGCTTGTCAAAGAGCTGTCAAGGGCTCAAAAACGGCTAAGGCAGCGACTTCAGCACGTCTCCAAAAATGTTGTCGGGTGTCGACCTTGCCGAGCTCGGTTCCGTGGGGCTGAAAAAAAACAGCATGCACACACAAGCCTGTGGCCTCACACATGGTCACAAAAGATCACCCCCACATGCCCTCACTTCTTTTCTCCGTCGCCTGGTCTATGCCGACACATCGCACCTCCTGGCAGCCACGAGTTCTTCTCAAGTGCTCTGCGCAGCGCTCTCTCCGCCTCGTAGCAAGCGCCAGGTGATCGTCAGCGAGCAAGCTCCCGACTCATCGCTTCGGGCACCGTCCGGAAGCAGCAACTTTCCTGCTGCCCATCTCGCACGGCCACTTTCGTTACGCACGCACCGCGTTTTCCTTCAGCCACTTCGGCGAGTACTCGACCTTGATCTCATCAATCTTCGCCGCAAGCACGAAGTCGGGCAGGGAGAGCCCTCCGATGGCATGCGTGGAGAGGTCAACCTGAACGTTTCGGTACGAGGTGATGTGCACATCCGGGTGGTGCCCCTCGTCTTCGGCCAAGACGCTGACCTGTCGACGTAGTTTCAGCACGAGTGGATCAGAAAACTTTATCGCAGGCTCCACATACTCGAAAAGAGCGAGGTGTGGAGGGCCCGGGGGGGCGGGGTGGGGTGGGAGGTTCTGAAGGTGAAGGAATGTCCCTTAATTGGCAAGTCGCTCTTTCGCACGTTGTTTCCATGCTTCGTTGCCTCTGTCTTGGTTTGACTTTGCCTTGATCCGCCTTTCTTTGTATATTTGAGTACTTGTTCTCTATCTCATTGATTTTACTTTTTCTTCTCTCTCTGTATTCGCCGGCTTATGTATTCATTCTCTCGTGATTGTTGCCTTTGTGTGTTTCTTTCATTCTTTCGCTCTTGCTTAATCTATTTCGCCATTCCCTTCCTTATTTCTTTCTGTCTCTCTGCTCCTATTGCAGTACTTCTTTCTTTCTCGCAATTATTCTTCAATCGTTCTCTCTTGTCATTCCTGTCCTTTCTCTTTCGTTCTTCCCTTTCAACAACTCCTTTGTCGGCTTCTCGTTCGTTCGTTTTTGGCATCTCCTCTCAGAAATGCTGCATTTTGGCAGCATGCGGAGCCTATGAACAGCCAACATGCCGTGGCTTGCGGCAGTGAACAAGTAGAAATGCTGCAGACAACAACATTGGCAGCCTGTGAACATCAGAAATTGCAAATATTCTCAGCATTCGGAGCCTGTGCACAAACAGCAATGTCCAGAGCACACCCTAAACCCTAAACCCTAAACCCTAAACGTAAACTGCAAGGCCCCCCGTGCCTCGTTGAGGAAGCCCATGGCCGCCGCCCAGTTCTTGGCCACGAAGCGGCGGCTGATGGAGGCGCCGTCGGGTGACAGCTCCCAGTGGGGCAGCGAGGGCATCCTCTGGGATGTTCCCCGGTTTAGGGTTTGGGGTTTAGGGTTGAGGGTTTTGGGTTTCGGGTTTAGGGTTCAGGGTTGAGGGTTTAGGGTTTAGGGTTTAGGGTTTAGGGTTTAGGGTTTAGGGCTACTTCTGGCATCCTCCACTGAGCTGGGAACCCTAGCAAAAATTAGGAAATGTTAGCTGTTTCCTACGAATTACCCAAACATTGTAAGTTTAGCTGTTTCTTAGGAGTTAAGAGTACCCAGAAATTAAAGACTATTCCCAACTATCTCCCTGAGCATCCTGCAAAGCACCTCCTCGCGGCTGAGGCCGGGGGTTCCCTTGCCACAGCAGCCTCCGATCTTGCCTCGGAGGAGAACTTGCTGAGTTGGTCGGTAGGGAATGAGGGAATGCGGGACCCTATAGGATCCCTTAAAGGGTATAATGTAGGGGGGGATTTTGGGAACGAGGTGCCCTGCATAATCCCTTAAAAGGGTATCTATGGGGAGATATAGGGTGCCTCATTCCCTCATTCCCTAGTAACCGACAGCAAGAGAAGAAATGTCAAGAAGCCGAAACCTCTCCTGCAGGGCCTTCATTCCCTGCCCAGATCCCCTTAAGGAGGATCCAAAAACGTAGAGAGCCCTTCAAGTGTTCCTAAAAACGACCCAGCAGGAGTATGGGGGTACTATTCGGGGGTTCTACACTTTTTTCGTTTCCTCCCAGTATTTAGGGTTTAGGGTTTAGGGTTCAGCACTCCGGGTCGAGCAGCTCTATGGTTAAGCTGTATTTACGGCTCGGATATAACACCCACCCACCCAGAGAATCCCACTACATTGACAAAGCCAAAAACGGCCAAATTCTGAAAATAAAGCGGCCAAATTCTGAAAATAAAGCGGCCAAATTCTGAAAATAAAGCGGCCAAATTCTGAAAATAAAGCGGCCAAATTCTGAAAATAAAGCGGCCAAATTCTGAAAATAAACCGGCCAAATTCTGAAAATAAAGCGGCCAAATTCTGAAAATAAAGCGGCCAAATTCTGAAAATAAAGCGGCCAAATTCTGAAAATAAAACGGCCAAATTCTGAAAATAAAGCGGCCAAATTCTGAAAATAAGCCGGCCAAATTCTGAAAATAAAGCGGCCAAATTCTGAAAATAAAGCGGCCAAATTCTGAAAATAAAGCGGCCAAATTCTGAAAATAAAGCGGCCAAATTCTGAAAATAAAGCGGCCAAATGCTGAAGCGGCCAAACTCTGAAAATAAAGCGGCCAAATTCTGAAAATAAAACGGCCAAATTCTGAAAATAAAGCGGCCAAATTCTGAAAATAGAGCGGCCAAATTCTGAAATTCAATTAGCCTTTGGCCTGATTTTGGCTCATTCTGAAAATAAAGCGGCCAAATTCTGAAAATAAAGCGGTCAAATTCTGAAAATAAAGCGGCCAAATTCTGAAAATAAAGCGGCCAAATTTTGAAAATACAATTAAGGTTTAAATATATATGGCAAAGAGGGTTTAGGGTTTAGGGTTTAGGGTTTAGGGTTTAGGGTTTAGGGTTTAGGGTTTAGGGTTTAGGGTTTAGGGTTTAGGGTTTAGGGTTTAGGGTTTAGGGTTTAGGGTTTAGGGTTGTTGGCCGTGCCCCAAATCCCCTACACCACCCCTTGCCGGGGTGCAGCTGCGCAGCTCCTCAGTGCTCACGGCCTCGCCAACCTCCCAAGAAGATCCAAACAGTGAGATCCTTTAGGGTTTAGGGTTTAGGGTTTAGGGTTTGGGGTTTGGGGTTTGGGGTTTGGGGTTTAGGGTTTGGGGTTTGGGGTTTAGGGTCAAGGGTCAAGGAGCAGAGGAGGGCAGGAACCGACACAAGCTGTTTGACACGGAGATTCTGCCATAAAAGCAGATACGCTTCGGCCGCGAGAAAGGGGGGTGGAAAACATCGCACCCCAAAGAAGGCCCCCAAACCCCTAAGTATCATCCCCTAAACCCCCCAAGTATCCTCCCCTTCTGTGCCCTGTCGATGCGCGCCTTGGAAGCCAGGCCGCCCTCTTTCTCGGCCATGGCGCGCGGCGCGCGCTAGCGACAAGCGGAGGAGGGAGGAGCTCCAAAGGTGGTTTTATGTTCGACTTCCCTACATGGCGCGATGGTGGAACTCTGACGTGTGCCAGCTGGGTGCTCTGGGCTGGGGGAGGGCTGTGGGAGCTGTGGAGGTATGCAGGGGGCTTATGGTGGGGGTGCTACCGGGGGCTTGCGAGCGTCAGGTACTGGTACTGGGATCTTCTCCAACTGTCTTCACACAAAGCAAACCTGAGAAAAAGGCATGCGGGAAAGATTTGGGCCAAAAGGGAAAAAGCAATGATAATACTATGGTCTATGGACTGCGCCGTTCTTCCTTCCGGGGCCGCGGCGCACCGGACGTGATGCCAATTGTGACTGGGCCATCTGGGAGGAAGTTCTCCGTGATCTGCGCAACAACATAATACAATATAACATGGCATAAGAAAGCATAATATAGCATAATAGAACATGGTATCACATAGCAGCAACATGCAACATAAGACGATAGTTTTAAGATACTAGAACATAATAAGACGTAATCAAACAAAATCAAACATAATCGTACATAATGGAACACAAAATCACAAAACATAACGTATGTGTCTTACAATATCAAGCAATAAAACCAGAAAAATCCACAATATAGCATAATACAAGTACAATATGACATACCTTAGCACCCCTGGTCTTCGGTTCTTTCCTCCGCAGACCTTCTCTCTTTCAGGGCCAGCCATGTCAAGACCGCTCTTCTTCTTGCGACTCTCGTCACCTGTTACCTTTACAGGCGTGGGTAGGCGCGTCGCGTTGCCTCACTCTAACCGGAGCATGACCCCAAACAATCCCTGCCTTTTGCTTTTAGCATTGGGCGCGGTGGGGGGGGAGGGGGGGAAACATGGCAAGCCCTGAAACTCGCGCTAGGCACGCGCCTCCAGGCCCTCGTCCAGCATGGCTTGAGCAGGCAGCGTGGTCAGGGGCTTGTGCTGCACACAACGAGCGCACAGAGGGCACATGTCATGCATGGCATGCACCCGGCTGCAAACCTTTCTGGAATCAAGGGATGCCTGGATCTTGTTGGTGGCCTCTCCGCCAGCAACGCCAATGCGCTCAGCACAGTCGATGTGATACCTGACGCCAGCAACTAGCGATAACACTTGCCCATGTCAACAGGAGCATCTTCCCCACAGGAAGCCCTCACTGTCAAGGCACCACATGGCACCACACAGTACATGGCACCGCATGGCACACAACATACAGAACAGCACGCACTGGGAGTCGCACGCAGGCACGCCCTCCTCTTCCGCAATTTCGAGGAGGTGGGTCTCGGCGCCCCAGTCAGGCGCACTGTGTGTGTGTGCTCGTTCGTTCGTTAGTTGGTTGGTTAGTTAGTTAGTTAATTAGTGCGTTCGTTCGTTAGTTAGCTAGTTAGCTAGTTAGCTAGTTAGCCAGTTAGCCAGTTAGCCAGTTAGCCAGTTAGCTAGTTAGTTAGTTAATTAGTTAGTTCGTTTGTTTGTTACATGCTGCGACGTACCGCTCCTTCATGAAAGGACTGTCAGAGTGTCACATCCAGGGCGGCGACTGTATTCGACGAGTTGTAGCCACCAAGCACCAAACAACTCGGCAAGCACGCAGATGGTGCGCAGACTTGAGCGATGCTACAAGCTGCATATAAGTACCGCTGCCCTGTGCCAACAGAAAATGTACCGTGAAGGCTTCGTGACTGCTGAGCAGGATGGAGCATGCAGCATTCTCAGTGCCTGACACATCGATCCTGCATCAAGGGAAGGCAAAAGAGAGCAGATTCTTGCTCGCCAGAGGTCGAGTGTGTGCGTGTGGTGGGTGTGTGTGTGGGTGTGTGTGTGTGTCTGGCACAGAAGCAAGCCTCAATCTACCCGAAACCACGGTCCCGTTTCAGGGCTCCCCAACCCTAAACCCCAAACCCCAAATCCCTAAACCCTAGTCCCTGTAGCCGCAACTTAGATGAGGGAACTCCAAAAGCCGCCCCGGAAGCTAAATGCAGGCCCAGCGTCTTGGTCGGCGTCTCCTCCGACACCTCCCCGCCTGCGATGAGAACGATCTGGGATGTTTCCCCTTACAGTACCAGGGTTTAGGGTTTAGGGTTTAGGGTCTAGGGTTTAGGGTTTAGGGTTTTTTTTTTTTTTTACGGCTGCCATGCGCATCCCAGACTCTTTCCGTGCTTCTGAAAAATATTTGGCTGGCGCGTAGGCGCAGCTGCCAGATGCAGGGCGTACTCGGGGTGTTTAGAAAGATACTGCTTTAGGCCTAAGAGGTCTGAGCGGTGTACCTGGGAGCTTACGGTAAGGAAGTCTTTGAAAGCTGTTAATGCGGCCTCTTCCACTACCTCTAACCAATATCTTTGGGGGTGGCCCCTCTTGATTCCTTTGGTAAACTTAACCCTATCCTTTATTCCGGGTGAGAAAACTACATGGTGAATGGGGTTCGTTGGCGGTGTACTCAGTATTTTAGCCAGTTGCTGTAGCTGTTGTGAGAGGAGCTGCTGCGATGGAACTACTGGCTTATGGGCTCTTTCCCAGACCGTTCTGTTGGAGATATGTGAGTAATATGATGCCTTAATACCTATGCATCGTCTTAAATGCTGGTGGTACCATGCGTCTATGGTTTTCAGGTGTCTCATTTCGAGAGTGAGCGAGTCCAATCCGTATGTGAGTGTGGATACAACTACCGCATGGTAGATGTGGAGTTTGATCTTGTCATTTACTCTACTTCTCCATAAGGGCTGTAATTTCATGTAAGCTGCTTTAGCCTTTATTTTGCGTGCCTGTATTGCCGTGTTGGCAACTGAACTCCACGAGATTTGTGACCCTAGGTATTTAGTTTGCGGTGTACTCGGGACTTCTGTGCCATCTATAAACGAGATAGTCGCTGGATATTCAGGTCGGATTAGAAGTTCTGTTTTTTCGGGGTTGAGAATCATACCGTACAGCGAGGCCTCTACTTGAACTGTACGTAAGAGCTCTTCTAGTTGTGGCGGTGTAACTGCCAGTAAAAGTGTGTCGTCAGCGTATTCCAAATCGTAGACTGGTTTGCCGATTGACCAGGAGTTCGTGGGGACACCTTGGCGTAGTAGTCTGGAATCTATGTCGTGGAAGAGTACCGTCATAACCATGATGAAGAGGTAGGGGCTAAGGGGGCAACCTTGCCGTATTCCCGTATGCGGTGTAGCCGTAGTAGTGTCACCATGCATTCCTTTAACCGTGAAGGTAGGATCCGTGTAGATGTCGGTAATAACTTCTACATAGTGGCGGTGTACTCCGAGCCTTTCGAGCGCTATTGCCATGGCGGTGTGGTCAACTTTATCGAACGCCATTTTCCAGTCTAGAAACAGTAATTGCAGGGAGGTACCCGTTTTAATAGCCAAGTCCTGTGCCCTGCGTAATATAAAGAGGGGGTCCCGTGTCGACCTGTCACGCCGAAACCCGTATTGCGTTGTACGTAAATGATGGTCGTGGGCGCGCTCTAGTCTGCGTTGCAAGAGGGCGGCGTAAACCTTGTAGAAGACGTTTAATAGGGAGATAGGGCGGTAGTTAGCAGGATCGGAATCTGCTCCCTTTCCCTTGTAAATAGAGACTATCATGGCCTCTTTCCACGATGATGGAACTGAACGTTGTTCGAACGATTCGTTAAGAATTTGTAGTAGGCGTAGTTTACCGAAGTGGTCCAGCAACATAACCAATTCTGTTCGCACATTATCCGGGCCGGGGGCTTTTCCTTTTTTGAGCTGAAATAGAATGTCTTCAAGTTCATCTAGCGTAAATTTGGAAGGCGGTGTACTCGAAGGAGAGTGTAAAGGGGGAGATTCCCTTCAGAGTTGAAGCTCCTCCTCCGTGACTGCGGATGGGGCCCATTGTTTGTTGGAGAGGTGGTCAGCGAAGACGTGGTGCGTCTTGCTCCAGGGGACGGGCCGTCCGTTTTGTTTGAGTCGTGTGCGCCTGGCTCTAAATCCTGTTTTTAGCTTGCGGGTCGCTTGCCACAGTTTGGTGGAGCCTGATTGACTATCCATGTACAGCTGATTTCTGAGCCATTCCCGCTTTATTTTCCGGGCCTCGGCCTTGGCCTTTTTGTAATCCTGGTGAGCGGTGTAATCATGCGCCCTGCGCCTAGTTTTGATCTGTTCCAGCCTGGTGGCTAAATCTGGTGGCATCCAGTTTGCTCTAGGGGCGAATTCCTGACGTTGGAAGGTAATTTCCTCCGCATGTAACAAGGCGCTAACTAGTTGTTTGTTTGATTCATCTAGTGTGCCTGCGAGCGGTGGAAGGGCCTCCTCTGAATTAGGGAGGTTAGCCGGTGAAAGAAAGGTGTGAGCCTCTGAGCGTCCTCCTTGGAATTGCGCTGTGGTTTTCCCTGTTTCCGCCAGTTCATCCGCTTTTTCGTTGTACTGGTTGCCCGTGTGACCTTTTACCCACTGCCAAGTGATTGTGGTACGTTTAGAGAGAAGGCGGTGTACTCGTTTTGAAAGGTAAACTAAAGCCTTATGTCGCTTTGGGCGGGCTGTACCCGTAACCATAGAATGCATCCATTTGCTATCGTAGCAAAATTCGACTGCTTGTGGTATGTATTCAGGGGTACCTAAGAGATAGAGCGCGGCCTCGAGCCAGGCAGTGAGTTCACCCGTGTTGTTGCTACCGACTGTGGCCCCTAGATAGTGGGCGGCGTTTTGGTTAGTGCAGACATGGCCCGAGGCTTCGTGAACGACCTTTTGTTCCTGTAAAACTACATAGCCCCAACCAGCCGGCGTGATTGCACTACATTTGCCCCGGCTGCCCGATCCATCCGTATACACTTGAAATTTGGGAGCACCGTGTTGATTCGTGGTTAATACTGTTGTAGCTCCATAGTGAGCCCTCACAGCCCTGTTAAAGGTTTTGGCGGTGTACTCGTCTGATTTGTAGGCGTAGCGCGGTTTAGCTGGGGGGGGTTTTGGTAGGGCCCCTAGCTTGACTCTTATTTTTGCGAAGAGAGGGAAATGGTCGCTAGGGAAGCCTTTGTGATGTAATGCTCTTAGTTGCAGGACTGTGGGAAGCCATTTACGAGCAACCACTAACCGGTCCAGGCTCTGAAATCTCAGAGGGTCGACTACTGGGGCATAGGATCCCAGAAACGGCAGGGTGTCTACCCCTAAATAATTGCGTATGGTACCTACAACAGCCAGGAGGTCATCCTCTTGGGCTGGAAGGGCCTGAACCTTGTCCCAAAGTTGCAACCATCCCAGGTCGTCTGAGATGAATTGGTCCCACGAGCGGGGCGGGGCTTGTTTGTCTCTGTAGGTTATTTGTTTTAAGAGGTTGGGCTGTTTGTAGGAAAGGGCGTCCACTGCGGCCTGACTACTAAGGAAGGCGGTGTACTCCGTGCGGTTGGAATTGTCTCGGGTGTTTGCGAACTGCTTTCCCCTACCGTATATGTGTGGTCCGAGGATGTCTTTTTCTTCCTCTGAACGACCCTGTAATCTTACATTCCAGTCCCCAATGATGTAGTAGGGTTCCGGCAGAGGGATAGCTGAGGTGATGTCATGCAGTTTACTCCAGAAAGGTTCCTTTTTGGTGGTAATGTCGGATTTGTCGTGGGGGGCATAGACCCCAATGAAGTGGATATCCCCCGAACTAGACGCGATGGTGACCTGTAGAATCCTTGAGCTATGCTGTGTAACATTTTTGACATATGGGATCAACTTTGGAGCGATGACAGCTGTGACTCCTGACCATTTATCTTTATGAGTACCATTAACTATGAATAGATGTGAACTAGAACGAAATGAGTAGTAGGAAGTAGAGTGTGTCTCAGTTAGGAAGAGAATATCCAGCGATAGTTCTGACCGGAGGTTTAATACCTCCTGATGCTTAAGTAACTCCGTCATGCACTGAACATTCAAAGCAACCACTCTCAAAACCTGACCATACCCTAGAGGCGGTGTAGTCTGTGGTTTGAGAATCTTCCTTTCCCTGGCACAGGAATTTTCGGCTTTCAGTACTAGTTGTCGAAATAATCTAGCCACATTTTTTGTACGCCTGCATCTGGCTTCTGCTTTCAAGGGTTGACTCTCCTTCACCGGTAGGTTACCCAAGCTCACCGATGGTATACTTTCCCTAACAGTGCCTCGCCATCGCCGGAATAATCTCCGGCGAAGACGACGGCACTGGGTACCCCAACCTAAAAGGGAATGAAGCGGAGGGTCATGGGGTTGACACTCTTCGTTGACTACCGTGGTAGTACCCGGCAAGCCTCGTTGAGGCGGTGTAGGCTTACTAGCAGTATGATGTAAATTCCGAATTCTGGTTTTGTGGGTACTGAAGAAAATTTTGGAACCTTGCGACGTTCTGAAAACCCTCCTACGACCAGAGCGGTGTAGCCGGGGTCTGGGGGCTAATTGTGGTAAAACTGGAATTGGATGTATGAGGGGCACCCCTGGCTTAGGTGGAACCCTGCAACTAAGTAAAAAGTTCCGGCTCAAGCTTAGCTTGTGGGAAATAAAGTCAGCTTCAGTCTCTGGGGGGTCTGCTGCAGTAATTTCGGGGTGTTGGTGACCTATTAAGGACTCCAAACATATAGTGACAACATTGCCATTCAGAGCATGCATGAGTTGATTTAGGGAGTTTTGAACAATCTCTAGGTACCTGTAAGAGTCCCCTATGATCCTATCTGCTGGCGGTGTAGTCCAGATTTGAAAGCCGCCCCCAGCTCTTTTTGCACTTGCAGCTGCGATGTGAAGTCCAGCTTGAAGCAGTGTGGCCAGGCAATGTGTGCATATGAGGGCATCCATGCCTATGATGAGCATTGAGGACCTATTGGGTGAAGTATAATAAAAGCAAGTGAGGATGCCTATACCCAAGAGTGTGAGGCTCTGTCCTAATTGGGTATTTTGTGGAGGTTTAGCCTTTCTTCTTCTAAAATGCTTTCTACGAAGAGGGGATCTATCCCATCCTATGTACTGGGGTATGTCAGCCCTGCATCTGGCAAAACATGCAACTTGGGCGGTGTAGCCCCCTGTTTGGGCTCGCCCCGAATTAGCAACTGGCCTTTTGAGGTCCGGCAGCCCCGTTTGAAAAAAGGACCGGCGACTGGGCATTGAGAAAGTTTCAAATGGGCCCGTCTGCCTTAAATGAGGGGATTGTGTGGTCCGACTGCACCGGGGCTGCGGTGTATTCCAGGACGGGCCAGTGCGAATGTGGCGAATTGCCGAAAGAAACCATCAACGGCGACCAAACTCCCTCGCTCCTTTGGGCGCAGCCTTAGAAAGCTCTGTCTGCTCTCCGGCTGGCGGTGTAGCCGTTGGCGGGGCGCCACAAATCGTGCCCGTGGAGTAGCTACCACACTTCTTGTCGGGGGTATTGGTTTTGTCACAATACTCATCCCAACTGTAGCTGATGCTCTCTACAACTTCTAGGGACATGGGTATCGGGAAAGGGTTGTACTCCGATGAGTAAATGAAGCAATTGGACCAGTGCGTTTTACCCTTTCCGATCGACCACCCTTTGCTGGAGCCCTTGGCTTTGGCCTGGGCCTCTTGCATGATGGCCTTTTCGGCCTTGTCCAACTCTGCCTGAATGCCGAAGGCAACCGAATTCCAGGAAAAGTCCCAGAGGGAGGCTTCCTCTGCGTCCTCCGGCGGTTTAGCCTTGACGATATCCGCCAGGTCCGCCGTGATTTCGAGCCTTCCCCTGAATTCCCCATTTTGGGTGAAATAAATCATGCGAGCCCAGGCTGTGGCCCTTTCGTCGAAGTCGCGGCCACAATCCGGGTGCATCAGGGTAAGGGTCCGCCACAAAATCAACATTGGACTGGGCGGTGTAGACTTCATCTCCGCATGCTTATTAAGCATGAAGAGAATCGCTCTCACTGGTAGCTCCAGCTTGCGTTGGAATTGCGGCGACGACGGTGTACAGCGGATGTGGAAGCCCTTGACTGGCCCTTGCGGGCCCCAAAGCGGTGTACCTCCTCCTCCCCCATATGCAGTCATGAAGGCGCGGCGCAGGTCCCAGGCCTTGAACTGGAGCGTTGTAACCGTCGACCACTTCCCTTCCCCGGCCGGCGGTGTACTGGGGTCTGTCTGCAAAGCCTGCAGAAACCACAGACGGACCTGGTCCGAGGCGTTGTACATCCTCTGGACCAGGAACTGCTTGATCTCTTCCACCTGCCCCATCATCCAGTTGATGTGTTCGAGCCGTTGCGTAGGGTCCATCTTCGGGTCGAAGCCGGTGAGAACGACCATGAGCCCTGCTTCTCTCTTCTGCTGCGCACGATTGTCACTCACCATCCAGTTGAGATTGTCCTGCGTTTTAACCAAGCGGTCGTCCAGGCCCGCGATGACAAGCTCGACCTGGCTGATCAGGTGGTAAACTTCTGGGCGGATTACTCCAACATGATAGTTGCGAATGGTTTCCAGGACCTGCTGTCTGGTGGTGACTTTCTCGCTCATGTAGTTGCGAACGGCGGTGTGGTCGTTGATATCCACCCCCGCTTGCGCAGCTGTCATACTGAAGGCGGCCTGACCCTCCACCGGGATGGGCTGAAAGAGCGATGTGGCCGGCTGCGGTGTAGCCTGGCGCGATGGCTCTGCGTCTTGCTGCATCTCCTCGTCTTCGGCCGGCGTGTTGAGCGAGGAGATCGTCGTGGATGGTGGGCCCCTCTTGCGCCTCTCTTCCATCCAGAGCCGCTGCTGCGCGGCGAAAACTTCCGACGTCGCCAGCTGCCTCTGGGCGGTGTACGCCTGTGTGGACAGCGCCAGTTCGGCTTGCTGGGCAGCGCTGGTAGGCTTGGACATGGCTGCACTCGGTTCTAGTCCGCTCTTCGGCGGTGTAACCTGCCTGTGCAGCTCCCTACCCTGAAAAGCATTAACGACGAAAAGGGCCCTAAATGACCCTAGAAGGAAAATTCGTAACCACAAACACTCCATCCTGATGCACATGCACTGCTGGCAGCCAAATGCCTGGGTTTAGGGTTTAGGGTCTAGGGTTTAGGGTTTAGGGCTGTTCCCCCTTATACTAACAGTCCTTAAGAGGGAATTTTGGTGTCATGCCTATTAAGGACTGTTAGTATAAGGGGAACATCCCAAAGAACGATCTTTTCGAGGTTTGGCACAAAGGCTAAAGAGTGGCGGCGGATTTCCTTTTTGGGGTTCAGGGTTGAGGATTTAGGGTTTAGGGTTTAGGGCTTGAGTCTCTAGGGTGGGCGCTTGCTTCTGGCATTGTTCTGTTAAGTATCCCTCGTCCCCCCCATCAAGAAAAAGCAAAGCCGATGAATGAAGTTTCTCAAACATCTCCACATTTTGGGAGATGATCGGTATCGAAGTGTCCACTGATGCACCCCCCTCCCCCCCGGCCTCCCTTGGAAGCTGCCTCCATCTTCCTGGACCTCGGGCTCGCAGCGCGCACGCAAGCACGCGGCGGACTGATCATAGCAGCGTGCCCAGCTCTTTTTCCCGAGCAAAGCAATGCCTGGCCCTTTTCTATGTACATTTTTAGCCCCAGGATCTTCAAAGGGGGCGGCACTCTGCCGGCACCTTCTCATCTCTCCGCACTCCTCGCGCGCTTGCGCTTGGAGCCCTCATCTCCACCTGCGAGCAAAGGGGGCTAGGCAAGGCTCTCCTCAAAGGTGGGCGTTACGGGTGCAAGCAGAAAGCTGCAGCATGCTTGAAGCCTGAGTCCTTCGGAGGCGTTCGCGATCGGCCAGGCCTTCCGCAATCGAGGCTGCAGTCTCTGG
Organism: Symbiodinium natans; assembly: GCA_905221605.1. Lineage (NCBI taxonomy): Eukaryota > Dinophyceae > Suessiales > Symbiodiniaceae > Symbiodinium > Symbiodinium natans. The sequence continues at coordinate 707,497 of CAJNDS010002734.1, read as the reverse complement.
AACTAGGAGTGGACTCTGGAATTAGGAGTGGGTGTGTTGCATTGAGTGAGCTGAAGGACACCAGCTCTGGTCATGTTTGGGTCATGTTTAGGCTTGTGATTTGCCCTCCACGATCAAAGTGTCACTACAGATGTTCGTACGGTTCGTGGATTTTCGTCGAAGGGTGCCTGAAAACTCCGAGGCCTCGCTATCGGCAAGACGAGCTCGGCGGCTTAGTGGCCAGGGTGAGGCACTTTAGAAGCGAAGGGAAGGGACGGGCCTTACGAGGGCTCGGCGACTGGGGGAACCCACGGGAACAAACGATGGCCCCCTAAACCCCAAACCCTAAACCCTAACCCCCTAAACCCCCTAAACCCCCTAAACCCCCTAAACCCCCTAAACCCCCTAAACCCCCTAAACCCCCTAAACCCCCTAAACCCCCTAAACCCCCTAACCCCCCTAAACCCCCTAAACCCCCTAAACCCCCTAAACCCCCTAAACCCCCTAAACCCCCTAAACCCCCTAAACCCCCTAAACCCCCTAAACCCCCTAAACCCCCTAAACCCCCTAAACCCCCTAAACCTCCCTACTCTGGCAGCTCCGGCCTGGCTGCTTTCTCCGAGGCCTTCTCCGGCTGCTCGGGTTGGGCAGCCTGCTCGGAGTCCTTCTGAAGCCTTGGTTACTTGGAGGTTCATGGGTAGTTAGAAGTAGGGTTATGTTAGTTAGTACCCTAAATAAGACTATGACCAGGTTCATGGGTAGTTATATAAGTATGGTTATATGTACCCTAAATAAGGGTACATTAGCCAGTTCTACTTATCATGGTTCTTGCGCCACTCTGAGTTGACGGATGCAAGTCTTTGCGGAGGGCGAAGGGTCGGCCCTATGCCCTTGCATCGAACCCTCGACAAGACCGAGGCACTTCTTCTGCTTCTTCAGCTCTTTCTTAAGCTTCCTGGGGTGTCAGGGGAGGACGGAGATGAACAGAGCAAGGCAGCACGGAGAAGATGATCTCAACAAACGAAGCTTCCAAAGCTGCTCTTAACAAAGTGCAGGGGCTGGTAGGGGGGAAGGACTCATGAGTTTTGATTGCGGCTGCTGACTGGGTCTATTTCAAAGGGGCACTAAACAGTGCTCAGGATCTTCTTTTCTTTCTTGGCCTTCTTCTTGGCCTTCCTTAGCGGTGGTGGCACAAGCACTTTGGCACGGCATTGTCTTCGTGGTGGCCGGCTTCAAACCGAGAATCTTTTTGGCCTTCTTTCCCGACTTGCTAGTGTCCTTGGCAGAACACGTAGAACAGCTCCGGAACGCGCGTGTGTCTACATGGCTCAGCCAGTCGGAAGCACCAAAACCTGCTTCCAAGCTGCGGAGCTAGAGGAGTCTTGAAGCTTTTCGAGCTGCCTTACGCAGGGTTTTGCCAGGGTGCAGGCCGCGACAAAGTGCCCCCCCCCCTCCCCCCCCCTCACAAAGAGCGGCCCCCCGACCTTTGCATCCAGTTGTTCGGGACGCTGTTGGGCTGCACCTCCTCCAAGCCTAGTGCCAGGCCTGGCAGGCGCCAGTCAGCGGCTCTTGCGCCGTGACTTTTATTTGTGTTCTTGTGTTGAAGACAGACAACCCACCTTGCGGCCCATCGAAGTTTCGAAATGCATGATACCGGTCGAAGGCCGCGCACATGGTAGCAGACCAAGCTTCAGCTGAAGGACTGCTGTTGAGAATGAAGCTGTGCTTGTTGATCTGTGAATCATTGCCAATAAAGACACAGCAAGTTGCTTTCTTGCTCGCACATGGCTTTCGCGTTCTAGAGAGCACTTCCAGCTGCGGCACTTTTCTCAGGGAGAACGGAAGCCGCCCCATGACGGTGCTACTTGTAGAGAAGATCCCCGGGACCAAGCCACGAAGCCAGCATGGCGAGAGCGACGCTTGATGGGCATCTCTTCTGTTTGTTAAAAATAAGTGCCGAGCTCGAGCTTCTCTGCCTCCTTGCTCGACAAAAGGGAGATGCCGACCTGTGGGGTTGCTCTGGAGAAGGGGGCAAGAATTGCAGACGCGACGCCTACATGGCCCCTCACTGCCAAGTACGGGGTACCTGTTCGCCCTCGAGCTCCGCATAGAGGTCGGACTTTGGGGCCTGCCAGCTTCCTCTTTGGCTTGTAAAGAGAGCTCTGCAATGAGTCATTGCACCAAAACAATACCTGACTGATGCCTCGTACTCGGCGCCGAACATCTTGTACATGGCATCCTGCCTCTCCTTGAGAAGTGGACAAGTCGACACAGCGGAAGCAAGCACGAACGGACCTGAACCCCTCACTCCAAGAACGCCTTCAAAGTGGCCCACCCCCCCCCGAGAACGCCTGCGTGGCGTCGCAGATGGTGTTGAATGACATGAAGTGATCCTCAGAGGATCCATGTGGGGTTTACGATATTAGGGGTACCTTATTAGGGGTCCTGTTTTTTAGGGAAACCTACTATTTGGGGGTGTTTTGGGAACCCCCCATGTTGGAAACGTCGCAACAGCTGTTGCATCCCAAACCTGCCTGAAGTGCCATTTGGAGGTTTCCGAAAATAGGGGTACCCTTTTTGGGCGTTCCTACAAAAAGGATGATCGTATTCGGGGGGTAGCTTAGGGGTACCCCTATTTCGGAGATGCTCATTTAGTGATAGGCAGGTGTTCAGTTCATCCGCCGAAGCAGTCAGACAGTCTCTGGCAGGCGGCATTGATCTCTTGTGGCCCGTACTTCTTGATGAGAGTCTGCGGACAAGAGAAGAGGGGAGGCGACTGATCGGAGGCTGGGGGCTTTCCTGAAACATCTCAATAAACAACCGGAGATAATGACAACAAGGACTGGGTTCGCATTCTAGACTTAAGTCATGTCATGTATGTGTGACAATTGTAAGTGACGCCTCGGGTCTAAATCCGAAAGCACCTTGCGAAACCCCAACCTAGCACCGACTGCTGAGCGGGGCGGGCCCTCTCGAAGAGCTTGCCGATCAGCTCGGTTTCGCCCTTGGCAGGAGCTTCAGCAGGAGCTTAGAAGCGGGAGCTTCGCAATCTTTGCACGAAGCCCCCGGCCTTGAGCATCGTGGTCTGGTTGGCCACACCCACCCGGTCAAGGTCCACGTCCGGGTCGAAGCCCGGGCTCATGGCCTCCGGAAGAACCGGTCTTGCCAGTCGTGTGCACGAAGCGGCTTGAAACACACTTGGCTCAGTCCGGTACGTTGCTGAACTTGGCCATGAACTCCTGGCACATGCATCCCATGCCCAACGCTTGCAAGGACCCCGGCAAGTTGCACCACGTGAGGCTGTCGAGCCTCCTTGTTGCCCTCACCCAGCATGTAGGCCGCAACATACTCCGCTTCCGTCATGTTCTTCAGCACGATGAACCTGCCACTTATGAAGACAGGACCTGGCTTCGCCTTGCTGTGCTCCACTCTGCCAAAGCCATGTCGGGAGCACTTCGAGGCAAAGGACTTGGTGGCCACCGTCTCCTCGTGGTCGTACCTGGCTGTCACGGAAGTGCAGCACAAGCTCTTCACGTCTTTTTCGTTCGCTTCGGCCCCCCCCCCGAAACATTGCACTCGTCGGTCGGAACCGCGAGGGAAGAGCAAACATAGAGACTATTTCCGCAGACATGTTCTGCAGCCGGCAACTTCTCAAGTCCTGTGCTCTCGGAAACGACCTGAGGTCTCCAAAACAAACGCTGCCAGCAGCACTTGCCGTGGATGATGGCAGTGTGGTCCTTGTCCTGCAGCAGATGGCAGCAACAGACTTGCTGAGCACATCCTTTCCATGCAACATGGTGCCCCTGTTTTCCTGAAAGGTCTAAACCTACTCTAAACCCAAAACCCAAAACCCCAAACCCTACACCCTAAACTTCTCCGCCCTTTCACGCCAAAGCACTTGAGCACCCACGCAACTCTCAAGCTGTAGCTGGGCTTCTTTATGGGGGGTTTACTATGTTTGGGGGCTACCTTCTTGGGGTCCTGAGTTTAAGGAGAACCCCAAACCCTAAACCCTAAACCCCAAACTACTATTTTGGGATCCATGAGGGGGACCTTATGAAGCCGCGCCTTGCTCCGCTCGACCGAGGCCCAGACCTCGACATGGCGGAATTGTGTTTAGGGTTTAGGGTTTAGGGTTTCGGGTTTAGGGTTTAGGGTTTAGGGTTTAGGGTTTACGGTTTAGGGTTTAGGGTTTAGGGCTACTTGGGTTTCGCGCAGGACGTAGGGAAGAAGAGAGACGATGTGTGGGAGCAACTGGAACAGATCAATGGCAATTCACACGTCGGAGTGTGTCGGAATGTGTCGTTGGCCTTGGACACCCAGGGACAAGTTGTGTCGACGATCTGCACCTTTCGCTCCTTCCAGAGCAGCGCAATCAAGCGTACCAACAGTGGACCAACCCTGCCAAAGCCGAAACACAAGTGGGATGCCACGCTCTGCCATTGCTAAAAGCTATGACAAGCTACAACTCTGGAGCGCGGCCCCAAACATCGCGAGAGCTGCCGGTATGTAAAAACAGAAGACATGAAAGAGTGAACACACCCAGGGCCGACCTTCAGAAGCGCCATCTCATCGACGGACGCGCCAAAGGCCGGCAGAATGACGACCTCGTGGCCGCTGCGATCGCTCGAAGTGGGATGCGATGTCCAGGTTCAACTAAGCCTGAGGCATCGCCCTCCTGCACCCCGGAGTAGTCCTGTCACTGAAAGGAGGGGTTTAGGGTTCAGGGTTCGGGGTTTGGGGGGTTTAGGGTTTAGGGTTTAGGGTTTAGGGTTCTTTCTGCTGTCTCATGCGAGGTTCTGGAAGATACTCTTGATCCAGTATTCACCGGTGCCGTAGGACTCTCCCCTCCGAACTCTGGTTTCATGCGCTTGTCTCGCCCGTCCAGCCACTGGTGACAGTGCACATCCGGAGTTCGTTAGCGTTTTGACCTGATCCGCGCCTTCGAGCCATTTCGTTGCACCATAATCAACAAACGAATAAGACGGTGGTTGGCACGCTTTCTTTGTTATTTCCCGTGGCTCTTTGCCGGTTCTTGTTTTCTCCATGTTTTCGACTCAGTGTTCTGTTGTTGTTGACTCTTTTGCGTTGCAGTTTTCTCTGCTGGGGGTAGGGGCCGGAAACTTTCCTGAGTCCTGTGAACTGGTAAGGCTTGAACTGTGTCGGTGCTGATGGTTGCAACTTGTGCGGCTTGCGTGTTGGAAATTTAGAGTTTGGGTCTCCCCTAGTGTTCTACCGATCTATCTAGGGACGTGGGTGGACACGGCATTCGCAAAGGTGCAACTCATCCAATTCCTTAAACCCCATAAGCCCCTTGAGCGTAAAACTGTAATTAGCTCAGTCTGCATATGTTCCTGCACTAAAGCTCTTGTTCTTGGCCAGTCCGTCTCTCTCGATACACAGGGAGGTTGCCAATGATTAGGAGGTACCGCTTGTGGGCTCCCATTCTGCTTGTCGTTGGTTGTCGTCCTTTGCGATGCGTTGTACAGCCTCCCCATGTCTACAGAATATCTCGAACCGTTCATCGATTGATTCAGCATCCTTCCCTTTAAAAGATATGACACGCCCCACCTTGCCGCCATCTTTCGTCGTCTCCACAAAGCTCATCCCTTTGTCAGAGAGGTTTTTGTTCACCTCAGAAGCCCGCAAGAATAGTGGGAGCTCCTGGTTGAGGGTTGGGGTTTAGGGGTGGAGGATTCGCTAAGAGCCCCTCGTCTCCGTGCCGCCCATCTGGGGCCCTGGCTGATGGGTTGTGAATGATCTCATTCCTCGTTTGCGCTGCACAACCCAAAGCTCGGAGCTGTCACACATTCTGGCCTCTAAGAGAACCTTAGTGAAAGTGAGTCGGCGGCGTGACCCAGATGTTCTTGTCTGGAAAGAAGTCTCGAGCCTGCGCATTACTGCACGAAAGACCAGGTTCCAGAGGCTACATTCTGCCATCAGATCATCTTTCCACACAAAAGCTTGGCCGGACCTGTTCACATAACGCCTGATTACGGAACCAAACGAGCGTCACGAACCCGCTCCGCCTCGTATGCCATAGCCACGGCACGCTCCACGCCCCAGCAAAAGCCGTAGGACCTTTAGTGTATCAATCGCACACCACCCAGAAACAAACAACTTGGACCGTCACTGCCACAAAACAGATGGCGAGCTTAACAGTGTCAGTACCTAATGCTGAGCACTCAGGGCCTCGCTCGGCCAAAACGAAGGTGATGTCGCCGACCTACACAGGCCCAAGCAGCAACGCAAAACGTCCAGTGTGTTGGTAGTTTTTCACTGGAGAATGAGCCAATATTCTTGCTGTGGGAATGCCAGCACTTCTCCACCTTGCAAAACCCTGTAGGCACGACATTTTCGTTCAAGCCAAGTCACTGTGAGGCGAAAGCCGTTCTGCCGAATCTGCGGACAGGAAGGGACAGAAACAAGGCCAGGCTGCCGACACGCTTGAAATGATTTCGACAGCAGCTGTCTAAGCTTCAAGTCTGTCCTAGGTGATTTACAACATTGCTATAAAAATTGTACTGCTCTAGTAGTCTTTAGATGTTAGTATACTTAGTATACTCAACATTAGTAGAATTGCACAAACTGTGGCAGGCCCAATGCCTTGCTCAGTAGCTCGCTGCCACTGACCTGCATGCTGGAATCCTACGCTTTGAATATGCTTCCAAGCGGTGATGATGGACATTCACGGGCTTTCTGATCGTCACGGACACATGTGCAGGAGCTCCCAAAAAAAGGTCGGCGCGGCTCGTTCATCCATTGAGGCAATCGCATTGCAGGCAATCCCAACAGAGCTGCAAGCCGGGTGAGCTGCTAGAGCTCCCAGTACAGTTTACACCCTGTGTCAAAGTTTCTGTGATCAATGGCGATACAGGGGCCTTCACGAGATCACACTCATTGCACATGACTTTTGATAGCATGAGGCTACTGTGTGAAATTGGTAATTTGTGAGCCCCAAGAGCATCCCAAACAGATCATGGCATGGCCTCCTGCAGCTGGTTCATGGCGTTCTCCATCTGGCTCCTGAAGATGATAACAGGCCGAAGCTGCTGGCATTGTGCAACGACCAGGCTTCTGAGCTCCAGGAGTCACGCCCCAGGCGGGCCCACGACCATATCTTGCAAAGTTGGACATGTGCAAGCCAGGGTCCTGCCAAACTTGTAGTACTGGTCGGACCTGGTCAGCACGTATTACGAGACTACGGTACTGTGGGCGAGACGTCGGGTGACACACGTCGCACGCACCAGACTTCAAATCTTGCAATCTCAAGTAAGATGCTTTGACATCCTGCTCCCTCAGGCGCACTAGCAGTCACCGGCGTTGATTGCAACTTGGTTGCCGGCTTCATCAGGTCTCGCCTCCATTGCTTCGTGGTGGCCTAGCAACGGACTCACTCCAAGCTGTGCTAAGACGCTGTCAGGACCTTCCAGCTCTTTTTTCACTAGCTGCACCTGTCTGGTCCCTCCTCTAGCCGCTGCCGTTTCAGGGGTGCCTCATCGGAGCACACTCTGCCGGCGGTGTCGCCAGGAGTGGAGTGCAGCTCTGATTCTGGGATCCCCCTCGCAGCACAGGTCCAAATCCAACAGCGCCACAGCAGGCGATTCGGATCAACGTAGGGGTCACGGCCATGGAACATGCGGTAATTGTCGACGATCAGCGCGTCCCCTGGCCGCAGGTAGATCCTGCCGGCCGCTTCGGCAGCTTCCTCCACGGCTTGATGGTAGATCGCCAACATTCGTGAATCCTGATCCGGGTCGTCGGAGTCTGGGCTGACCCTTTGCGCTGCAAACGCTGAAGGCGGACCGGACAGGCGACAGCGCAGGGCGCGCCGCCCATCAGGGGCCCTCAGAACGACGGGCGTTATGCTCGGCAGCCGGGACGTTTGATCAACAGGCCTTGTTTCCAGTGCCTCCACTACCCAGGCAGTGTCCGTGTCTTCTGCTAGCCCGTCAAGGACTGCATAGCCGTCAATGATAAAGTTCCCGCCCCCCTGTTCACTCGCATGTGCACAGAGCAGCAGGAAGTAGTCCGGGAAGAGGTCTCCGTATGCGTGGCCATCAGTGTGAGCCCGGAAGGAGTCGTCCTTGCGAATGCCACGTGCACCCAGAGTCCGTTCCGAGACCTCTGCCGGCTCCGGTGCCGCTGCCAGGGCCGCGCCGAAGATCCGCCGCGGCAACGCCTTGGCCTCCTCCCGCGAGGTCCCAGCACCCTCCAGGATGCAGGCGCCGGCAGTTCGCAGCTGGGGCAGGACCTCCGCCGCGGAGGCCACGCGAGCAACACCAGGCGAAGTGGGGCCCTGCGAGGGCGGCATGGGCTGAAGATGCCGAGTGCAGTGAAACGATGGCAGAGTCGAAGAGCCTATACGCGCGAAGCATGTAACCAACATGCAGTGTACCTAGGTCCACGAAAGCCATCATCAGAATACTCGAGGCATAGTCTATCACAAAGCCCGAAGAACTCGGCTTCCCTCAGGCGGTCAGGCTTCCAGGGATTCCAGGGCTCCGGCTCGATCCACAGTGGGAAGTTCTGTAGCGGCCTTCAGCACGGTCCTTCGCGACCTGAGCGAGGGCGGTCGTCCGGACGTGCAACCACTTTCGCAACAGTCACACGAGCTTAACTAGCGGCTTTGTTAGCGCCATCACGCGGTAGTTGTTTCCCCCGTACAATCCTGCAAGTTCCGTGAGCCTGTTGTCGTATGTTCTCGCACCCCATACACAAGCCACTTCTTAAACAACTGCTGGGATCTGCTAGGCTCTCGAGGTCCAGGTGAGCACAAGGAGTGCCACGCGCCCTTTGCAATAGCCCTGCCTCCTGGAGCCGTGCGACACCAAAGCAGCAAGCCCTGGCCAGACGTGAGTCTCAACACCGGCTGTTGTGAAACGCTTTGCTTCTGAAAACATCGGACGAAAAAATATGCTCTGCATATGCCTGCCTCGGGCACTTCGAGACCGCACAGCACCCCAGGTGCACAGTACTTGAGTACATACATACATCTACTTGTACATATTATTTCTTGATTGTTGCTTTCTGATTTATTTGTGTTTTAATTAACCATTTGTTTACTCGTTCGTTTATTTGTTGAAGTTCAAAACGCCACCCAAGCCCACCCTCCGGCCCAAGCGTAGCAAAGCCTCCTGAAGGGAAGCCGCGGAGCTGCCGGGGGGGGGGGGGTGGTGGGTTTAGGGTTTAGGGTTTAGGGTTTAGGGTTTAGGGTTTAGGGTTTAGGGTTTAGGGTTTAGGGTTTAGGGTTTAGGGTTTAGGGTTTAGGGTTTAGGGTTTAGGGTTTAGGGTTTAGGGTTTAGGGTTTAGGGAGCCCCCAAACGGGGTGCCCACAAACGCCACAACCTGGAAACTCCGCGGCGCTCCTGCCACAGTTGCAGCTGCAGCAGCTCGAGGTCCCTGCAAACGGCATTGAACTGAAGACGAGGCGAGACAGTGTAGGGTTTAGGTTTTAGGTTTTAGGGTTTAGGGTTGAGGGTTGAGGGTTGAGGGTTGAGGGATTGCATCATGACTGCATCTGATCCCGAGCGGAGACGAAGATGCAAGCTGCTGGGAATAGGTCCCTTGTTATCCAACTCCGCTTCAACCCGACAGCGGCCTGGGAGGCGGCTGAACTGGGTGCCGAAGCAGAATGCCCTGCACACACACACACACACACACACACACACACACACACACACACATACTTTGCGCGAACATACCTGTCCAGACGTCTGACTCCTCTTTTTTTTTTGTGGCAAGGGGAAGCCCCCGCGCCGAGTAAACTCTCTTTCTCCGCACGCTTAGCCCCCCCGAAGGAGGGCCGGCTTGCAGGGGCGCGCATCGTCCGATGGTCAGTTTGCCTGTGCCCCCACGTTTGTGGGGGTCGGAGATTTTCGGATGGGGCGTTTGAAAAAGTAAACTCTCTCTCTGTCTCTCTCTTGCACACACACGCATCCAAAGCACAGACTGAAAGCCGCCACAATCAATTCGTTCTCGACATCTTGCTCTCTGTTCTGCATCATTACGGAGACGATGACAATGCAGTCCTGTAGCACGCAAATTGGTGGCCGTGGACGAGGGCAGCACAACGAAGGCCGGGCCTGAGAAGGGAGAAAGTCAAGTTTGCGGGGAGAAACACCCTCAAACGTTGGCCAGAAACCTGCGGCGAGTGAATAATCAGGCGCCACCCTCGTTCTGCCTCCTGTCAATGTGACCAACTCTGCCATGGCAGACCTCGGCCACAAGCCACTTCCAAATCTGGCAGTTTGTGGCTCCGAACGTGGCTGCTGCGTCACAACAACACACATGAACATACCGCAAGGTTCCCGGCACTCTGCCACACACAGTGAAAGTGGGAACAAAAGTACAGCTCGAGCCAGCAAATGCCACGCAAGAAGTGGATTCGAAGTGGCCTCCGTCCGAGTGCTGTTCATGGAGGTGCACGGGTCCTTATTAGTCGGGTTCTGACTATGAGGTAACGTTAACCCTACTTACAAGCCAGATGCAGCGCCAATCCAAGTGGCTTTCACTCCCCTCCCAACATTCCTTCCCTGCGCATTTGATGCCACTGACACTTGACAACGGTAACGGTAGGCCGTTTGCGTCACTTAGTCTTGCGGAATGTGGGGTCCGGGTATCCTCTCCCTTGTGGTTTTGGGGCCTAGGCCTGAGCTGGGGGGTTCTTCAGGAATCCCTGGCAGGAAAGTACCTAGAAGAAAGAGAGGGCTGTCTACTTCTTGGCGGTATCTTGACACTGCCGAGAACTGGGAGAGCCCTTGAACGACCTTACCTGTAGGTCTTCGCCGCAGAAAGGGAGCTGCAATTCGAACCTCACAAGCCGCAGGCTCCAACGAGCAAACCCCCACAACGGCAGCGAATCAAACTTTAACATTCTGGCATATTCCGGGAGACAACCCCCTTGGAAGGCTTGCATGCCACTCAATCCATGGAGTCCACCTCATATCTCAATAGTGTCGCTGATTTCCTGAGGCGGAGAGCCGGAAAAACATGTCGGGCGGTGGCGCTTTTCTTCCCTCAAGTGCGCAGTTCTTGGTTCAAACCCCTACTGGCAAAGCGCCAGGCTTGGATACGTCCTGGGGAACATCGCCGATCTCAGGATACCTGACCTTGGAGAAGATACATATGCACATACATACATATGTATATATATATATATATACACACATAGGATGTATGTGTATGTAGATGTGTATATATATATATATAATGATGTGTATCTATATATAGATATATATGTATATATCTAGATATATATATATATATATCTATATATATATATATATCTATATATATATATCTTTAAATAAAAATCTATATATATATATATGTTGATATTTATATTTACGTTTATATATATTATATTTATATATTTGTTGATATTTATATTTATATATTTATTATTTATATTTTTTTTTATATTTTATATAATATATATATAATTTATATATCTTATATATTTATATATTTATTATATTTATAATATATATATATATTTATAATATAATTTATTATATTTATAAAATTTTATTATATTTTTTTATATATTTATATAAATATATTATTATATTAATATATATTTTATATTATATATTTATATATTTATATATTATTTATATATATATATATATTTATATATTCATATATTATATATTTATATATTCATATATATATATTTATATATTTATATATTTATATATTTATATATTTATATATTTATATATATTTTATATATTTATATATTTTATATATATTTATATATTTATATATTTATATATTTATATATTTATATATTTATATATTTATATATTTATTATATTTATATATTTATATATTTATATATTTATATATTTATATATTTATATATTTATATATTTATATATTTATATATTTATATATTTATATATTTATATATTTATATATTTATATATTTATATATTTATATATTTATATATTTATATATTTATATATTTATATATTTATATATTTATATATATTTATATATTTATATATTTATATATTTATATATTTATATATTTATATATTTATATATTTATATATTTATATATTTATATATTTATATATTTATTCTTGGTTCTTGGTTCTTGGTTCCAGGGCCCGGGGCCGGTACAACTTGTACCGATTTGTACCGGCCTGTACAGGGCCGGGCCTTTCCCAAGATATTTTTAAACTTTTTTCTAGATTTTACGGATTGTATTGGCCTTTTGCATTCCTTAAAATACTTAAAACTTTGAAAGCCAGAGGCCTTTCAAGTTTTTAAAGAGTTTAAGGGTTTTAAAGAACTGAAGGGTCCTTTAAATTCCTTAAAGCCCTTAAAACTTTGAAAGGGGAAACAGAACCCTCACATAGTACGTAAAGGTGAGTCGTACACACGGTTATAAGGTTCTAATTTTATAGGTAACGCCTCAACCTTAAACCATATAAACCTTTGAACCCTATAGGCCTCTAGGGTTTAAACCCTATAGGGCTAACCCGTGAGGGCTTTAGACATCAACCTTGAAAAATCCTGAACCGCTAAACTTTAAGGGGTTTAAAGGTTTAAAGACCTAAGGTCTGGGCACGTATACCTTCAGCGCCAACAGGGTTAAAACTTTTGAGGCTTTTAGAGCCCCATAGGCTTTCAGGGTTCTGACCCGAAAGGGCTTAGGATTCAGATTTGAATGCCTAAGCCGTAAGCCCTGACGGCTTAAACTATATGGGCTTTTAACCTTGAAGACCCTAAACCTTTGAACCCGATACCTGGCGTGGGTACGGGCTTATAAACCTTGAAGACCCCTAAACCTTTGAACCCGATACCTGGTGTGGGTACTTATTCTGCTTATTCTTTGCATTTCCACCAAGGCCTATAAACAGAGGCATAACCATATGGGATTTTAGGTTTAGGGACTTAAGCCTCAAGCCTTATAGAGTTTCTCAGGCTCTAATCCTTTCGGCAATGCCTAAACCTTAAGCCCTAAACTGTTGAACCCTATAGGCCTATGTAGGCCTATAGGGTTCAAATGCTATAGGGCTAACCCCGTGAGAACTTTTGAAGGTTCCGGGTTTAGGCGTAATTGCTTAACCTTGAAACCCTATGGATCTAAAGGTTCAGGTTTCAGGTTTAACCCCAAACCCTATCGGCTTTATAAGCCTTAAACCCTATAGGGTTTCAGGGACTCTCTTGTTATAAGACTTAAGTCTTAATCGATAGGGTTTTTTAGATAAGCCCTGAAAATACAGCATTTACAAAAACCAGGGAGCGCAGCGGAGCGGAAGGGAGGGGAGGGGAGAAGGTCGCTGTGCCCAGTGTTTGGACGGATGGACATTTACGGGGGGGGGGAGTTCAGGGGTCACCGCGGCCCGTGAACGATCTAATTGGCTCGCAAAAAGCGTGGATAACCACAAAAAAGCGTGGATAACCCGGGGGGGGGCTTATGTTTATATTTATATGTGTATGTATATTTATATTGATATTTATATTGATATTGATATTGATATTTATATTTATATTTATATATTTTTAAATGTATATATATATTGACATCTACATACGTAAATACATGCATACATACATACATACACATACATACATACATACATACAGACATCTGTGGCCAAGCGTGGCACTGAGAAAAAAGGGGTGAGACGTGCAGGCCAGCAGGCGTCAGGTCTCCTGACGCGGGGTTGGAGAAAGCATCCGACAAGAGCCACGAATATACAGCTATGAACGCAAGAATCCTAGAAGTCGAGAAAAGATCAGCGCAGGCACGGCTGGGGAGAGCTCGCAATAGGGACTTGCATCAATCTTAACATGTCACAGCGATGGTGCCTAGGTCATCAGTATTGGGGCAGTCGAAACGATCGCCTTGGCCTTTTTGGAGGCGTCGTCCTTTGACGACGCACTGTGGTCACCTGGACAAATTGCAAAGTCTGGCAAACGGGGCCCCGCATGCAACCTCGTTTGAAAAGCCACCACAAAACCACCCTCTGCCAAACTCACAAGGAACGTGAACGCTTAACAGGCACTTGAAAGACAACTTTTGAGGGCTGCGGTAGCCGCAATGTCTGCACCCCGAGCGCCCCGGCGGACCAAGGAGAGGTCGTCTCGGGAAAGGCCTGGCGGAGGCCCTTCCTGTCTCACGAATGCAAACGTTGTGTAGGGCTTTTAGGCCTTTAGGCCTTTAGGGTTTTCATGACTACTGGCAGGGGTGTGGAGGTTGAGCCTTTCTCATCAATAGGAGTGCGATGAACAGCGCAGCGTTGAGAATGAAGAATGCCAGTAAAAAAGGTTGACATGGCAACATGGCCTAAACATCAAGCTTGGGATCTTGTTGTACAAATGCATCGGTGTACATGCTGCATGCTGCACCCAGCCATCAGACGCAGCCTGTCGAAGGCGTTCGAGAAACATCCGGTTGCGCTGTGCCTTGGAACAAGAGTTTTGAAATGTACAACGAACTTAACACGCTTGGCACCCTAATGCGCCGGCCTAGAAAAATAGGCAATATATACGTTCAAGAATCGTCTGGGATTGTAAGCTGATGTCCCAGGGTTTTTGGGGCTTCCGAGCTTCCTAGAACTATCCATGAGGCTTCTTTCATCGAAACCCTCGCCCTGCAACAGATACCCTTGCTTTGGGTTTTGTCTTTCGGGGGTTGTGCCTCTTTGTTGGATGACATGAGGGCTGTGAGGGTCACAGTCCAATAGCAGAATCAGGCACTCTCACGGCAATGAGCAATGTGTAAGCGGGGTGGGGACAACTGCAGGGAAGGCTTTGCTCAAACAGGGGCAGTTCATGCTGAGCCATGGGCTTTGTCTTCCTGCACAAGCTCCTGCAAGCCAAGAAACGCACAACTACTTCTTTGAAGGCCTCCAAACCCCGCCCTGACGGTCCTAACATGCCCTGACATGCCCTGTTCCCTAAACCCCTCCAACAAGGGCACAAGACACAAGGTGCTTGTCCTTCGACTGCTGGCGCCCGCTGCCCTAGGGTGACCAAGCAAACAAGCTCCAGCAGCGTCCCCAAACCCTGAACTCCGAACTGCCCAAGACAGCCTAAACCCTAAGTGGAATAGTTGCCCTCGTCCCGTTAAGCGCCCTTGGGAGGCACCCATGAAGCGTCAACATCTTGAAACTCTCACAAGCACGCATTCATCTTAGTTCAAGCCATCGCCAACGGACTTACAGCACCCCAGGGCCAGCCGCCCTGGGCCACCCTGCTTGGGGGTTTAGGGGGCCTAGGCGGTCTAGGGTTTCAGGATGTTTCAGGGCTTAGGCTGCTTAGGGTTTAGGACTGGAGCAAAAGTTCGATTCTGAGATGCCAGCGTGCTGGACGTCTAGACATCCTGGGTGAGAGAAGTTACCAAGTTGGTTGTTGGGTTCGCCCATGCATTGAAACATTGCCCTCGAGCCGAGTGGCCAAGCCATGACTATGAGAACCTCATCTCCCAGTGTGGCCTGCGACAACCCTCCCCCCTCGCGCGCCATCTCTGGTCTCGGATGTGTATCGAAGCTGAACATTTTCAGCCATGTCGACCCCTTCGCCTCCTACACGAACGCACCCTGGGAATCCCTTCGGCCAAAAACTCCCTGCGCACCAGCAACCTCTCAACGAACAAAAAAGTCTTGAGTGGCATTCTGCTGGGTTGTTTTGTGCCTGTGCCGTGTCGGATGCCAGTACGGGTGCGAATGTAGGCAGATTCGCCGACAGGATCTGGGCTACCCGAAATGACTTGAAACAAGGGCTGTACGGGGATGGCTCAACACTATGCCAAACTCTAGTCTACGATGCCGCAACGACACCTGGCACCAGAAACGAATCCAGCGCGGTCCTTCTCCTTCATGTCCATGGCGAGCGCGCCCTTTTTGGAATGTTTTCAGGACTTCTGGAGGCTTCTCGGGTCTTGGGGACTGTTAGGTTGGGTTCGTAAACTCAAGGTCAAGCTTTGCAAAGCGCTTTCGTCAAAGTCCAAGAATGCACAACCACAGCCATCGATCATGCTGATGAGGTCCACCGAACACATCCGAACACCATAAAACGGCGGTCTATTTGCTCAACAAATGGCATTGCAGGTACTAATGTGGGACAAGGGGATTGTTGGCACATGGCTCTGGTACACCTCGGGTCGCTCATCAGTTGAGCGCAGGATTCCGCAACCTGGATTCACTGCGACTCAGGCCTGCAGCTAAAGGACAGTAGGCTTGACGATAGGCCTTAGACTCCTTAGACATTCTAGAAGTCTGAATCTCCCTTCTGAGCCTTCTTCTCCCTTCCACCCCGAAGCTCTGATCCAAACATGGCCGCACCTGGAGCCAGGAGGGATATCACAAAGCCTGGGCAGAAGAGCTCTGATTTGTTGCGCTACGCTGACATCTCATATGCAATCCCACTGACAGCAGGAGCCCTTGTGAGGCGATGAAGCTTCAACGACACATCCGGTGGAGAGTCTCTTAAGCGAGACCCTTGACAAGAACCCCTGCAGCCCCTGCAGAAATGTTGTTCGAGGTTGATAAGCCACGAGCTGGACATAGAGCAGTGGAGCTTCGCAAGCGTCGTGGAACATATAGAAAATGTCTTTTGTCAAAGTCAACGGCTCGGTGCACAAGTGATCGAATGAACCCAGTCCCGTAGCAGCACATGCTCAACCAACCCGAATCTGCGCAAAATGTTGAGGCCAGATCTCCGACCCCAATGCTAAGGCTGTTGGACCGGTTCGAGGCTCTGACAGGTACTTCAAAAGCTATCCGGCTATCCAAGCTGAGACCTTAAACGCGAGCCAACCCTTGCAGCCTCAGCATAGAACCCCCAACCACGCAGCCAAGAGTGGACATGTAGTACGCGAGCCCGAGTACCCGTAAATGCATCCCAACAGCTTCCCCCTCCTATGAATACAGCCGACCCAGAATACCCATTCGAAATTCGAATTACCTAAGTCACCATATCCGGAAATCTATCCTCCCCCCCCCTTTTGAGGCCGCCACGCTGAGGCCTCAATTGGAATTCTCCGCTGGAGCCCAGGCAGTACAGGCGAGCACAACTTCGGGTTTAAGATGTTGGGTTCTGCCCAAGAGCATGCCAAAAACACTCCCAAGACCCCTCCAAGACGACCCCAAAAAAACTCCAAGATTTCGAGTTCTCGCCAAATGCACGCATGACCCGAGAAACTTAAACACAACTCTGGGGGCTTCGGAAAGGTTGGCCGCAATCCCAAAACCCCCACGCATCTTCAACATGGTACGCCACCGGAAAACCCCCTCCTGAAACTCAAGCCCCGAAGAGCGAACCCGTGTTAAGTGTCTCTTTTCAAAGGCCCTGGTCATTGCCTCCAAGGCGAAAGCTTCATCGAGTGTAAAGGTGAAACGATGGCACGTGGTGTGCCCTAAGTGAGTCGGGACGCAGAGGCTTTTGCCAGGGCAAGAGGTGACCGAGAGCGTTGCCGGCACCGTGAGACAGCATCCAAAAGGGCCCAAAAGCTATAAGGCCGAGAGCTTGGCTAAGCCATGCAGCCTCAGACCGTCGGCTCGGCCTGAGAATAAGTATATTTATACTTATATTTTTATTTACATTTACATTTACATTTATAATTATATTTATATTCATATTCATATTTATATTTATATTTATATTTATATTTGTATTTGTATTTATATTTCTACTTATTTATTTGTATATTTGAATATCTTCTATATATACACAGTATCTGCTTCGCCAACCCCATCTCTCATGCACACACACACACACACACACACACACACACACACACACACACACACACACACACACACACACACACACACACACACACACACACACACACACACGCACACGCACACGCACACGCACACGCACACGCCACACACGCACACGCACACGCACACGCACACGCACACGCACACGCACACGCACACGCACACACGCACACACACACACACACACACACACACCACACACACACACACACACACACACACACACACACACAACACACACACACACACCACACACACACACACACACACACACACACACACACACACACACACACACACACACACACACACACACACACACACACACACACACACACACACACACACACACACACACACACACACACACACACACACACACACACACACACACACACACACACACACACACACACACACACACACACACACACACACACACACGCACGTACAAAGCACATACTGAAAGTTGCCACGATCAACTCATGCTCGACATCTTGCTCTCAATACGGTGGCGATGACAACGCAGTCCTGTAGCACGCAAATTGGTGGCCTCGGACGAGGGCAGCACAACGAAGGCCGGGCCTGAGAGGGGGAGATGGGATGCTGAATGAAACTTAAGGCAGCGCACAGAAACAACCGCAAAGGTTTGTCCAGAAAGCTGTGACGAGTGAGCAAATCAAGTGCCACCCCCCATTCTGCCTCCGGTCAATGTGGCCAACTCTGCCATGGCAGACCTCGGCCACAAGCCACTCCAAATCTCGCAGCTTGTAGCTCCAAACGCGGATTTCTGCGTCACAACGCACATTAACACACCGCCGGGTCCCCGGCACTCTGCCACACACAGTGAAAGTGGGAACAAAAGTACAGCTCGGGCCAGCAAATGCAACGCAAAAAGTGACTCGAAGAGGCTGTCCGAGTGTTGCTCATGGAGGTACACGGGTACTTCTTAAGTAGGGTTCAACTATGGTACTTATAAGCCAGATGCAGCGCCAATCCAAGTGGCTCTCACTCCCCTCCCAACCTTCCTTCCCTTTGCGCACTTGATGCCGCTGACACTTCCCCTTTGCGCATTTGATGCCACTGACACTTGACAACGTCAGGCTGTTTGCTTCCCGTAGTCTTGCGGAATTTTGGGTCCGGGTATCGTCTCCTCTGTGGTTTTAGGGCCTAGGCCGGAGCTGGGGGGTTCTTCTGGAATCCCTGGCAGGAAACGTACCTAAGAAAGAGAGGGCTAGACTGGTATCTTGCCACTGCAAAGAACTGGGAGAGATCCGGGCCCTTGAACGACCTTACCTTTAGGTCTTAGCCGCAGAAAGGGAGCTGCAATTCGCACCTCACAAGCCGCAGGCTCCAATGAGCAAACCCCCAGAATGGGAGCGAATCAAACTTGAACATTCTGGCATATTCTGGCAAAAACCCCCTTTGAAGGCTTGCATGCCGCTCAATCCATCGAGTCCACCTCATATCTGAATAGTGTCGCTGCACTCCTGGGTCGGAGAGCCACTCGGAAGAACAGTTTAGGGTTTAGGGTTTAGGGTTTAGGGTTCAGGGTTCAGGGTTTAGGGTTTGGCACTTTTCCTCCCTAAAGTGGGCAGTTCTTGGTTTCAACCCCCCTACGGGTATAAAGTACCAGGCTCGGATACGTCCTGGGGAACATCGCCGATCTCAGGATGACTGACCTTGGATACTCACAGCTAGAGATAAATATGCACATACATATATATGTATACATATATATATGTATATATATATATATACAGCATTTAATTTATATGTTTTTTAGAATGTAGGGGTACATACATACATGACGGATGTCGACTTCGGCGCGCCTCCGGCTCCAAAAAGGCCACATCGGCTTGGATGAGAAAATCCAGTGCATCCTCCTGACCGGGTTCAGGGTTTTCTTTAGGGTTTAGGGTTTTTTTGCAAGTGCCCTGCGCGCGACTGCTGCCCGCGCTTTGGCGCCGATTCTGCCAGGATCTTGAAAAATCAAAAGAAAAAAAAGGCGTACTGCTGATTGGGGTTTTGGGCGTTGTGGTCAGTTTTCCATACTTCTGCGAAGAACCTCTTAGTAGTTACTTAGGGTCTAGTGTTTAGGGTTTAGGGTTGAGAGTTGAGGGCTTAGGGTTTAGGGTTTAGGGTTTACGGTTTAGGGTTTAGGGTTCAAGGCTTCAGGCTGGGTCTGCGGTTTTCTGGGTTTGCGCATCTTTGGGTCAAGGGTCCGGGGCTCGGGGTCGTGCTTTGTTGGGTCGGCTTCCAAAGAAGCTGGTGACGAGCTTCGGATCGCGTGGAGAGTGAAGGTCTTTGTTCCATGACTCGTCAGAACAAAGAACTGCGGGGTGCAGAATCAGCTGCGGCGCTGTCACAGCAGATCATGTACCCACAGGCTACCCCGTCGGTCTTCGGGAGGGGGCATGCTACGAGACGTTTGCAGCCCGTCCTGCAGCTCGCAAACCGAAGTCTCTAGCCGGGACTGGGAGGAGTGCTTCGGCTGCGCCTCAGAGCAGCCGATCTCGAATCGGGACAACCAGACACACCTTATCCGGTCTGTCCTCAAGCCCTCTAAATCCGATTTTGCGAGGGGACGAAAAAAAACAGGCAACGTACACGGCTTTCCTCTCGACACCTCTCGGCCTTCGACTCTGTCGACTCGTCAGGGGTCGTTGGGGGTGAAGGGAAGACATCATGCTACTCGCAGGCCACGGAAATCTTCTACTTCAACGAGCTTGCAAACTGGAGAGTTGTATGTGCTGCGCAGCTGTTGCAGACCAAGGAGAAACGAATCCAGCTCGAGGTTTGGCCAAGCAACATCGACTCCGGAGTTCCTCCCTTCCCCGTCTTTCCTCGCTTCTTTCAAGATGTCTTGCGTGGACCGCATGAGCTCGTCTGCGTCCGCCTTCGATGCTCGAAGCTCTGTCTGCATTTTTCAGGAGTTTGCTGTCAGACCCGTCGGACCCCCCTTCACGTCGGGCGGGCCTTCTGGAGCATCGAAAACATGTGAACCGTCTTGGCAAAGTCGTCGGCGAAGAGCTGCCAATGGCTTTCAGCCTGCGCAGACGCACACACACCTGTCCCCCCCCCTTCAAATCCAAGGAATGTCAAACCGCTCAAAGCACTCAGCGACCCCAAGGAGATTGACTCAGAGTCTGGGCCGGTGATTCCTCAAGTGCTCTGTCAGCTTCAGCTCACCATCCCGAACATCACTCAACTCCACTCAACTCCACTCTTGTATGAATGTCATTCTAAGGACTCAGATAGAAACGTGCTATCTGACATTATCTTCGTAATACTATACACACATCCATCTTTTGGTTTCAAAACTGCACTGCACATAGTTGAAGAGACTACACAAGCGGAGCCTCCGACACCAGCTTCTGGGTCTCTCTTTTCCAATAGCCATGAATCGCCGCGTTCGCCAAGTTGTCGGGCAGCGAGCGGCAGGCCACCGACAAGAGACACAGCACGTTCACGTTTGGGATGTTGCTGCCCCCAAAGTGCGACAACCAAAGCTCGATGAAGTCCTGGTAAGCCTTGCTCACCGCTTCCTTCTGGTAGCTGCCAGAGGACCTCAACAAAAGAGCCGATGCCTGCGCCAACCTTGCCAGCAACCAGCCTGGTGCTCAGACCCAACGAGGAATTAGCAAGAAAACCCTAATCCCTAAACCACTTGTCCCTCGAACCTGGACTGCCAAATCCCAAGTCCAGGGGCACACACCCACCGCACCAAAAGCTGCCAAGTGCAACATAGGAGCTTCGATCCGCTGGGCGGTGAGTCACCTGCGATGGGCTTCAAGCTGGGCGAGCTGGCTGATGGGTTTAGGGTTTAGGGTTTAGGGTTTAGGGTTTAGGGTTTAGGGCTTAGGGCTTAGGGTTTAGGGTTAGGGCTTAGGGTGTTTTGGTGAGGGACCCAGGGAGGCAAGCCATGGCCTGGATCTGGCTCCCATCGACGAAGGGGCTCTCCACATGAACGGACCAGAAGAAGGCAAGGTATGATTCCGGCTGGAACAGCGGCAACAAGAGTTGCACAGCTCTTTGCTTGAGATCTTCGAAGAGGCCTGGGCCGGAGTTGGAGAGAGTGAACTGTTTTGATGCGGACCGGGGTGCTGGCCTTGAGCGGCTCAACCCAAAATTCTCGTTTAGGGGGACCAGCTTAGGCTAGGCTGGAGTGGCAGAGTCGGAGATTCGGAATCTAGTGGCCCAATTTCGGGCCCCAGTCCAGGCGCATTGTCAGAAGTGGCGCGCTCAACATGCAGACTACAACGGTGAATGTTTGCAAAGCACGGGCACCATCGGATCTGATCGGTCCACTTCTCGGAGCTTGCACGTGGGAGAGCATGATCTTCCGCTCCTGCAGGAGCAGTCCAGCTCGAAGGGGTGCAAGACATACTCGGCACTACCCACCAACCACAAACAGCGCGCGCGCACACACACACACACACTCTCACAGGCACCCTGACTCGACACAGAGCAATGGGTCGGCAATTTTACCGCATCGGGACTCCACTGCGGGCGAACACTTCTTTCCCCGGCCTGTTCCATCTTGGGCTTGGCATCCATCTGGCTGGCAACGCTGCGCAAGGCCTGAGACACGATGTGCAGCATCGTGTAAAACACCACCGACACCAGCATCACGAAGAGGGAGACCTCCGCAGTCCACGGGGTCAACGAGACACGAGGAGAACCACCGGAGCGTCACACTCTCAAACAAAATTATATGCAAGCAAGCAGCCGACCAAACCCAGACGATTTCCCTTGACGGAAGAAACATCAGTAGGATCGCCACAGTGGTGAAGAGCACAAATCGGGACGTAAGCAGGACAAACTCCAGGAAGTCCAACACCTCTGCTTGGGAATTTCCATAAGGCTTGAGCCATGCAGTCACTGCGAGCTGCATGCCCGAGATCAGCGCAAAGAGCAAGAGCTTCAACCTGTCATCGCTTGCTATCGATGTTGACGCGACCACAAGCATGACGCCGATGTCAATCCTCTTGATGACCAGTTCCCAGTACCTAAAACGGCTTCTGCTCAGAGTCGATTTCAATTTTCCGATGGCGGGAGCACCGCTTCTGTCGGGAACGCAGGACTCTCCCATGGCTTTCGGGGGGAAAGACATCTTGTTCAGTAAAGCTCGAAGGCTGTGCTACATCAAAGATAAAAGCCAAAGCAGCCAAGGCACCAATAGCTGGGCTCCAAACCTTGAATGAAGTATCCAAACCTCCTGCGGTTCCGAGGCTCCTGCCTGTCGCGAAGTGCCCATATTCTCAGGAATAAGGCAAGGGGAACTCCCAGGCACCATACCACGAGTCCTGTTAGGGCGACCATTGCTGTGGCCATGTGCTCGTCTTGCCAGCACTCCACATCCGGATGCGAACGCAGGCGCTGCACCGTCATGGGCTCCCCCCCGTCTTCGCTGTCTTCGTGAACCGATATGCAACGGATCATCTGCAGGAAGCTGGACATGAGCTCCGGCCAAAGGGCAAGCTGCGTCAGCCAGATGACGGGCATGCTTTGATCCAGCAATGCCTTGAGTCCGGGCCAGGACTCAAAGAGCGCCAAGTCCAAGGCAGTGACCCCGTGGGCCCCAAGAAGCCTTTCGTCTTCCCTGCTGCGCAGGTTGCGGCCGGCGCTCTGGAGCAAGGAATCCTGGGAGTCCTGGGCCCCTTGTGACTCAACAAGCTCGCGGGCTGACCCCGCAGCGCCCGCCACCTCCGCAAGGAAGTCGGCCTGCGACCGAAACGGCACAGGAACGGCACACGGATTCTGCTGCCCTGAACCTGCCACCCCCCCCATCCCCTCCCCTCCCCTTCCCAAACTTGCCCGCGAGTTGTCACAAGTGCTCTCCTGACTTCGCGCCGCCAGCCAAGCCTTCCTTGTGGGCCCAACAAGCAGGGACTGGTTCCCCATACATTCCGACTCACCCTCGAAACCCATCGAAACCCCCCATGGCCCTTGCTGTTAAGGGTGTGTGGCTCGCCACGGCCCCTTTCAGACAACCACACTCCATAGCCCGTCCCTCCAGAACTGTTTTTTTGTCCCGCGCAGTGGATTACCGTAGTCCCCATTCCCAGACCCACTTTTCCGGCCCGTAGAAGGGGGTCTGGCCGCCATGCATTCTCACACAACCCTTCTCTCGTTCACTCACTTGCCCCTTTCTGACAACCGTGCCCAGTGGGATTCCACTGAGTTTCACTAGTGGGCACTGGGGGGTAATGGGGGATTTACACACATGAGTAGTGGGATTTCCACGAGCGGGTAATGGAATTTCCTCAAGTGGGGAATGGGGTTTCATTGAATTCCACTAGTGGGGTTTGCCCGAGCGAGTAGTGGGATTCCAAATGGTTTCCATTCGCCATTCAAGCGGTTTCCATCGTGGGTAATGGCATTTCATTCCTGCATCTCTGAGCCACTGTGGAAGTACGGGCAATTCTGCATCTAAGCCTTACCTGATGCGGGCTAGGAGGCCAATCATCAACAATGTACCTACGTACTTATGCTATCGCCCATCCTCCCTTGGCCCTGCTCCCCACGCAGCTCTCGTCTTTCTCTTTGGGGCACGCCGACTCTGAAACACATCCAGTTGAAAGCGTCCAAAAAGCCAGGGCGGCCTTCGGGAGGCCCTGGTGGTCAGCTTCGGGCTCAAACTGGCCTTCGACTGCGACGCGCTTGCATCAGAAGGCTTTCGGGGGCTTGTGGCGCCTCACAAGCTGGTGCTGCGAAGCTGGGATACTTGGCCCGGCCTCGCAGCTTCCACACAACAGTGCCAAGGACCTGGGTGGAGGTATCGGACAGGCGGAACACGCTGCACCCTGAGCCCGAGATCTCGCGAAGCCATCTGAAGGACTTGCCGAATCTGCTTACTTTAGGGGCTCTAAGTTGGACGAAGCGGGATACAAGTAGCCTGATCAAGAGCAAAAAACATGCTGAGCCACCAGTCGGTGGAGCGCGTTCTTGGAGATCAAGCCGTCGGAGGCCTTGAGATTTCTGAGCTGAAAAAAAACCAGCAACAGCAAGCGGAGCAGTAACAGGCTTCCGGAACATGCTGCGGAGTGCTCTCCCTGTATGGTTGTTGCTCACAAATTGTCTACGAAAACCCTAAGAATGCCAGGCTTATAAGCAGTGGGCGGCGGCCGCGAGCTCCTCATCGCTGATGCCTCCAGCCAGAACAGCATCTGGGACATCCGCCTGCCAGTCCGCCTTCGGTTTTTGTGGCTTCCGGGTTCACTTCCCAAGACGCACGTGGCGTGGCTTTTTGGGGGGTTTACCGTGTGGCTAGGGGCCTACATGCGACCACGGATCTGCAACCCAACAAGCAAGCAGTCAGGGAGTATCACAGACCATTCTGTCGGCGAAGGGCCCTCAATGAGTATTGTTTTTCCTTGTCACTCAAAATTATGATTGCAAAACTCGCCCGAAAGCCTCGCGAGGCTGAGCTACACAGACCCGCAAACTCAGTTTGACCAGCCTCAAAAGCTGAAATCTCCGCCTTCACCATCCGGGAATCATACTGCCCCAAGGATTTCTGGCCCCAAGCATAGACTGCCCAGTGCGCGCCTGGTCCAAGATGCCCTGTGCAAGCTCTTCCAGGCAAGCTGGTGACTTGGCCACATCGCCAGAACCATCAGCAATCCCACCATCATCGCCATCCTCCGGTCTCTCTCAAGAGTCGCTGTCGCAAGGAATCTACGCTTGGCTGAGTGACTCCTACGGGTGGCTTCACTTCTTTGAGTTCGGAGTCCTTCGATAAAAGATCGGCTGCGACCTTCAACTGGCCCCTGACCACGTGGAGGGCTGCCCTCCTCTGTGTCGCCTTCTTGTCTGCGGCCTCAGTTGCACACGCAGATGGGAAGTATGGCGCATGCCGCATCTGGCACCCTTTCGTCTCTAACTGTACACGGAAATCAGCATGACTGTTCACTTCACCGAGCGTCGTTGAAGTGGAGTCCGAGCATCTTTCCAAGTGGCACCGCGATATACACCACGCAGGCACACAGAAGAACAGTGCTCGCGAGTGTCAGCGGCGGCAAGGCTAGATAATACAGCGCTGGTATCATCCGTTTGGCAGTCGGGTTGCCGGGCAACATGTCCTCTGCTTGGCACGCAGCTGCGAAGTTGACACTTGTTCGAGGAAGGACTGCCAGCAGCGAGAAAAGGCCCCTCATGGCATCAGAAACTGCCTGAGGCCACATAAGCCTGGGCTCTGGGCAGTTCTGGTCACAGCCCTGTGCCTCCGACCACGAGAAGGCCTCCAAGCGATCCAGGTCGAAGTTCAGCAGGATGGCACAGGCAGCGATCCAGGACTGAACGATGCGGATCATCGACGTGTGCAACTTCAGAGAGGTCCCTGCTCCCTTGGCAGCCAGTACTGCAATGACGAAGTTCACAACGGTGATCCTCGCGATATCTGCCGTGACGGAGCTGACCAGCAAAGCGGCGCCCTGGCCCAGCGGGCAGGGTTGGCAGTATTCCAAGGGGTTGCCCCTGGCCCAAGCCACTGGGCACTCGCCGCAGATCATTCCTGCAGAGCCTTCTGCACACTGGTTTCCAAAGCGCTGGCAGCCTGCAAGGGATGCGAGAGATGGATCACGCTCTTGCTGGCACTCGGCAGTACCCCCTCTGCAAACGCTCCTCCCGTCGGGCAGCACAACAAGGCATTGGAAAGCCAGCGTCTTGCCTGACTGAAACCAGCCTTCAATGGCCTGTGGCTGAGTATGATTCTTCGTGCCGAAGTCAAAGCCACCGGGGCAGACCAAGCCACTATAAAGAGCGCAGCTGGCACATCGGTTCAGCTTGCCAGTACTGTCCAATTCTGCCACATGCGCAGGCAAGCAGTAGCAGTCATCCAACTCGATGGATGCTGGCCCGCTACCGGCGTTTGAAGGGCATGTGTTAAAGCACACTCCGTTGCCCAGGTTCGGTTTGTACCTCCCCGGCGCGCAGGGCTCGCAGAACGTTGCTGAGGATTCAACTGCCGTGGCAACCTGGTGCCCGGCGATGCAAATGCAGTCGGTCAGAGAGCGAGAGCCTTCAGATATCGTGGTGGAGTTCTCTGGACATCTGAACGCAGCTCCCGTTCCATTGCAGTAGAACCCGGTCACGCAGCTGAGGCACTCAGCATCCTGCTCATACATGCCGGCTCCGCACGTGCATTGCTGAACCGAGACAGCCCCAGGTTGAACCGTTGATTTTGGGGACTCGCACTTCTCGCACCCCGAATCTTCCAATGTGAACTTGTACTCCCCTTCGGGGCAGATCTTGCAGCTCCCGAGCTGCACGTCGAAGCCGAAGCCCGGCTTGCAGAGGCAATCGCCTGGGCCCAAGATGGGCACACCCGGTGGCTTGGCGGAGAAGTCTGGGCAGGTGATGGTCACAGATGACACAGAGGGCCCCGACAGCGGCTCGATGGTGAGGCCGGACAAGTCGGCATTTTGCTGCAGGGCGCTGCTCATGTCACCAACAAGAACGCTGACATCCGTCTCCTGTGCCGAGCGGCTGGCTTCGGCTTCTGATGGAAACTTCAAGAGGATAACAACTGATGATTCTGTCAACCTGCGGCCAGCAGCCGCCCAAGGCAAGATGATTTCAACAGCACCTGGGTCCAACCTGGTAGAGTCAGCAAGGCTTCGGCGTAGGATCGTGATAAGCTCCCGCCTGATGCTTGGGTCAATCCAGTCGCCTAGAGAAACGTTGAAGGTCACCGTTGGCACATCGGAAGCATTGCTGAAGCCTTCGGCATCAAGGTCCGCAGGAGCCGAGCCCTCCTCGTCCAGCGCAGCAACACAAGAGGCATTGGACACAGAACCAGTGAGGTGCGTGGTCAGGTTCTGTGGACAGGCATCACAGGATGCCATGTTTCCCGGATCCGCTTTGTAGAACCCTCGCCCGCAGGCGGCGCAGCTACCAGAATCCAGAAAGTAGCCGGCGACGCACTCGCAGTCCAGGCGAGTGCGTGCGCTTCTCGTTCGAGTGGTCTCGTGTGCCGGGCAAGGGAACCTTGTGGCCGAAACAGGGTTGCCTCCTGGACAGTAGAAGCCTCGGCCGCATGGAGTGCATCGGGAGGTCGCCAAGAAATGCCCTTCAGGGCAGTCAATTTGCACTTGGCCCGCTGCTGCTCGGAATGACAGGGCGGATGTACAATCAAGAGCCCCTGGGCACCAACAGAGTCCGTACGTGCCGGGGGTCGTCTCCCGTGGGATGGAACCGAAAGAGGCTTGCAGTGCTTGGCCCTCCTCTTGGAGTCGGAGAGCTTGATCCGGCATGAAGTTGGCCAAGTTGGCCGCGCCAGCGGTAGCACCACAAGAGCCCTCAATCACAATCAGCGCATCACCCGCGTGCAACCCGATGCCGTACAGGTCAAGGGTGCAGGTGCTGCCAACAGTGCAAGTGGTGGTCTGCTGGAACGGGCCAGCTGCTGTCATGAGTCCGAAAGGTGCTCGGAAAGCCGCAGCGCCATCGCAGGCTGCATCTGCAGTTGGCCTGCAAAAGCAAAGCCTGAAAATGCCAGCAGGTGAACGCAGCAGATTCGAAGCGCCCTGGAACTGGAAGGCGGCCCCATCCTCACGCATGGGTGTGCATGGCATTGCATGGCCCACATGCTCTAACATTGCAACGTGTGTGTGGACTTCGCTGGATCACACCGGCAGGCATACGAGCAACACACAACACCCTGGTTGCTATCGAAAAGATTCCCCTGAAACAGCCCAAACCTGGCCTCGGCATACTCGGCGTACTCGGCGATGCCCCCACCAGGGAAGCCTTGCACTGCGGAGCCTGTTCCACAGGCAGAGAGCACCATGACGAGATCTCCGGCAGCAGCTTCCACGAACGGGATACCGGTCAAGACACAAGGCTGCCCAACGAAGCAGCTGATCTCTTGGTTGACATGGGGCCCCTTCACCTGCAGCTTGCCAGCAGGTACCACAAAGTCCTCTTGGCTGCAAAGCGGACCGCCGCACCAGCAAAGATCGTACCCCTCGCTGGCATCCACAAACACGCCATGGTCCAGACCAAGTCCTGCATTTGAGGAGCCGAAGTGCATGGAAAACGTTGACTCGAAGGACTCCAGAACCGCAGACCCTTCCACGTTGGCCGGCGAGATCTGCAGCACCGTGCTGCCGCATCCGCCGGTCCGGATGGACACACGGTCCAACGGAGACAAGCCCTCGCCACGGAAGGGCGATAGGCCAGTGCAGTCTTGGCCCCGGACGCAGTGGAACAGGTGATCGCCAGAAGGCCCCGCAACATGTAACAGGCCCGCTGAGAGCTGAAAACTTTCCAAACCGGGGCAAGCCAGGCCTGGCATGTTCGCACACCAGCAAAGGCGGTAGATGCCACCTTCGGGAATGAACTCGGCAGGAATGTCACCCCAAAGGTAGTTCCCTGTGCTGGCTGGCTCTGACATGCCATCATTGCTTATGCCGGCCACGGGCAGGTTCGCGGCACCGCAATCTCCCGACTTTGTGAGTGCAAGGCGGTGTCCATCTCGGAGATGGAAGCCATTCAGCTGGATAGAACAGGCTCTACCTGAAGTGCATTGGACCTGCTGCCCGTCGTGTGGTCGCACGCACAGATCCTCGTGGCCTGAACCAGCAGCTTCCGTTGTCGAGCCGGGGACACAGGCGTGGCACGTTTCCTCCCCAGCAGCGCCGGTGGTGTTGCTCCAGGTGCCAGCCGCACACGGGCTGCATGGGACATTTCCAACATTGTTCTTGTAGTGACCTGCTGCACAGGGAACGCAAGCGGCATCCTCGACGTACGTGCCGGCAGCACACAAACATTGCGAGCGATCGCTGGCCGCGTTGACAAGCGTCGCCTGAGACTCAGCGCAAGGCTCCCGGTGTGTCCCTCCAATGCAAAAGAACCCGAAACCACAGGGTTCGCAGTGTGACTGGCTGCTGGACGCATTCACGAAGCCGGGCATGCACTTGCAAGAGGTCGATCCTACGGCCCCCTCCTGCAACGTCGTGGAGCCATAAGGGCACATCAGGCAAGCAGCCTCTTCCATGTAGCGTCCAAGTGAGCATCGGCAATCTGAAACATCACCTTAGGGCAAACTTAGGGCAACACATCACAAGTCGCCAAAGCAGTACACCCCAGGTTGCAAGACTTGGCAAACTGGACCCCTCTGTGTTCCGAGAACTGCCCACTTAGCATTTCATGAACTCCGCGGCTCAGATACAGTCTGAGAGCCTGAGGAGATGACTGGATCCAGCCGGGGAAGAGCTCCAGGCAGGGCAGCTGTCAACACGTTGGCCGTCAGGGCAGAAGTAGCCTTCCGGGCAGCTTTCGCAAGATCCATCCACTTCGTAGAGCCCAGGAGGACAAAGGATCTGCAGTTCAAGTGCAGTGGCCCGGAAGTCCTCTGCTGCGCCACACCGACCTGCCGGACACCAACATAGGTTGAGGGTTTCGGGCACGCCATTTGGCTCCAGCTGTCCTAGATCCAGTGTGAAGGCATCCATAGATCGATCGATCCGGAGAGACGTCTGAGGAGAAGCACTGGCATGGCCAAATGTAGCCGAGGCGTTGTCGGTCCCACACTGACGCATGGCGATCACACGGTCGTCCACTGACAAGCCGACTCCGCGCAGGGAGGCGAAAGCGCACGGCTGCCCCATGACACATTGCAGCCTTTGGTTTGCGAATGGGCCCTCGCTGATGAAGAAGCCAAGGGCTACCAGGTCACTCGGCGAACACTGCGAGGCGTCGCATGAGCACAGGGTGTATAATCCAGGGTCCACGTGAAGTCGGGATGAGATGGATGAGCCAGCGCCCTCCGTGAAGGCGAAAGTCCCATCCGAGCTCTCAGCCGAGGCCAGGGACTCCGAGTCCATGCATGACCGCTTGACGGACAGGATGCTCGGAAGATTCGGAAGTGAAGTGTTCAAGACACACGTCTGACCCACAGGGCACTTCGCAACCAATCGCGGCCGTGCTGGGGTCGCAGCGAACCTCCAGAGATCGTCCAGGTAGGATGTGTTGAACCCTCCGAAGCTGAGCAATCCGCTGGAGGAGTCGTCCCATACGATTGCTGGGTCTGCACGTGGCGAAGGCCCGGCAGCAAGCTCTGACCACGAGCTAGTCAAGAAGTCAAACCTGCAGCAACTCCAACAGAGCTTCGCGCGAATCTAGCGCTCGAGGCAAGCGGACGAAAGAGCACGTCAGGACGAAGCACACCCTCGCAACATGAATGTGCAGTACTAGCATGCACTCTTGCGACTAAGCAGCCGGTACAGCTTGTCGTCATAGCTCAAGTTGCCGCTCGCATTCTGAATGCCCGCGTAGACGACCATGGACATGGCACTGGCCTGCCAGGCGGCTGCATGTCTACCTCTGGGGGCAGGGCTTCCAGCCGAAAAGATCTCCCTCCAGAGGTTCGCCCAGGAGTCGTAGATGTGCAGGTCCTCCAAGTAGCCACTGCCGCTCCAGCCCGCAAACACAAGCATGGACATCGTCACCTCAGACTGTCGACCCCCAAGAGGCGGCGGCCTCTAAACGCAAGCCCAGAAAATCATGTAAACATTTTTGAATATCAGCAGTAATATAATGTATGTATATACGAAGATATATAAGGCTTGCATGTCAACACACCCTAAACCCTAAACCCTAAACCCTAAACCGCATCACAAGCGTACAGGTCTTGGGCCACGTTGCGGGGTCCCAGATTGCGGAGTGCCGGCTCCTTGGCCCGGGGCCGCTGGCGGCGAAGCTCCAGGCCTGCCCAAAAAGGGTTTAGGGTTTAGGGTGTAGGGTTTTGGGTTTAGGGTTTAGGGTTTAGGGTTGAGGGTTTAGGGTCATAGTAGGGTTTAGGGTTTAGGGTTTAGGGTTTAGGGAGGGAAAGCTGGGCTTTTGGCTCGGCGCAAGCGAAGCAAACACACGTGCCATACGCTGCCATGCCACGTCTTTCTTGGGACTAACTCCATTTTGTGTCTCATACGAACGAGCTGCACGAACACCTAGAAGAAACCACCTACCGCCTCCAATGATTTGGCAAACCAATTTCAGAACCTCCGCAACCTGGAAGAAGACCTGTTGCAAGCGAACCCCCTTGGGATTCATGGGATTCATGCCCCTGTTCTGACAGACGACCTGGTGGCGCAGGCTACATCTCACCAGGTCGCCCAAGATGGCGCCATTCTCGCCCCCGAAGACCAGCATCGAGCGAGAGTCGGCGTCCCACACCATCGAGTGGTAGGCACGTGCTGCTGGTGCCATGGGGAACACAAGCTGCTGCCAAGTGCCGACAACATGGTATTGCCAAAGCTCACTGAAATACGTCCCAAGGTGAACTCCTGCGAAGAGGAGCATCGAGCGAGTTGTGGCGTCCCAGGCCGCTGAATGTCCCTGCCTGGCATGCAGTCACCATGCACTTGCTGGAACACTGGCACCTGCTAGCACCTGCCTCACTTGAGGTCGTATACATCTGTTCTGAGTGGGGGGCACTAAAGCAAGCTCCAAACACATGCTTTCTCAGGAGTTCATGCCAGCACAAAAGAAGACCCACGGCTTTTGCGGGGCTGGGTGTAGTTTCAATCCTGGCTGGACAGGGCCTGCTAGCATGGCAAGATATGGCGTCAAGACATGACTGCGGTCCGGGCCTGGTCGATGGACCGCTTGCAGAGAGGTAGCTCCAAGCTCGAGATGGCCAGTGGTACTGCCACAGGTCCTGAAAATACTCGAAGCTGTTGCCAGCCTGCCCACCGAAGATGAGCGCGGACTGCCCCTCGGCGTCCCAGACCATGCTGTGGTCGTGGCGGCCTCTCGGCCCTTGGACGGTGAAGTCACCCCAGGCATCCAGCTCGCACTGAACTCCTGCCATGTGAGCATTTATGAAATCGCCTCGGCTTCCAGCCGAGAGGCGTCTAGAACACGCACATCCTTCCCCCGACTCCCGAACTTTCTGTGCTGAGGAGCCGCGGGGGTTCCAGGCTGTGGCCCCGACACCAAGCACGAAAAGGCTGGCCACCACCCTTAAAACCCCCCTTCAAACCTTCCCTGAGACTGCCGAGAATTTCCTCGGACTCTGGACCCCTGAAATCTATTGGGGCCCTGACCCTTCTGCGACCCGTCCTACGCACGCTGCCCCCCGCGTTGGCCAGCCCGGCTGCCGAGGCGGCGCACGCAAGCTTTTTACAATTATCAATGGCCTTCTTTTGGGATCGTATGAATGTCGAAGACATGCCCCGACGCGCAGCAACGCGAGAATGGTATCGAAGCAGACGAGCAAGTTTCCGAGAAAGACTGCAACGCGCATCCTCCATTGGAGTTGCTGTCTTGGTTCTGCTGTACGTTTGAGTTGTGACGTGTGGGTCAAACAGTCCTGGGTGCGATGCTGTGTTCTCTCTTCCGTGTTGTCGACTCCATGCAACCCACAGTTCGACCGATGTAACACAAAAGATGGCGCGCCTGCTGCTTCTCGCTGGGAACAATCATGGACTTGCCAGCCCCTGAATGAGCAATCGCCGAGGCTGACTTCTGTGCCGTCGCACTTGATGTCATCCACAGCGAAGGCAGCGGAGGTGCCATTGGACGGGTAGAGGAAGTGCAAAGTCGTTCCGGCAGCCATGCCCAGGTCCTGGAGTGTCAACTTAAACCCAAGGTCCCTGGATCAACAGTCGGCACATGGGCTCTGCTCATTCAGCCTTGCACACATGCCTACGTGATCCCATCAAGTTCGAACAAGATCGAACACTCAGGAGATTATGGATTAGGTTTTAAGGCACACAAACGGCATCCTTGCAGGCCACCCTGGCCGCGGCTGAGTTGAAGCCATCGTCGCAAACCAGTGCCCAGGAGCCGTTGTGAAGCACCTCGAGCCATCCCCACGTCCTGTCCCCTCCGGAAAGACGCACTGCCTCCAGACCCTCTCGCAGATTCTGACTGACGAAGAGGGGGGGGAGCTCTCCGGAACCGGCGAGCTCTGATGGCTCGTCGCCTACTGCGTCACTCCTGCCCAGGCCAAGCTGGCCATCTCTGCTCAGCCCATAGCACAGAAGCGAGTCGTCCACCTGCAAGGCACAAGTGTGCCGGCCACCCACTGCAAGGCTCTGGGCTCTGTCGACAGCCATGGGTTCAAGATAATCGCCCATCTCGCCCGGGCCGTTTCCTACGTTGAGGCTGTTGCCTTGCCCCAGCTGCCCATATCTGTTGTATCCCCAGCACCGGACTGTTTCATCCTGAAGTATCACGCAGGAGTGAAAGGAATTTACACCCACAGCAAGATGCGTAGCCGACATTCCAGTGCCCAGGTCGACATCAGTCGCTCCGTCGACATCCCGATCCGACGTGTCACCGAGACCGAGCTGTGCGAAGTAATTTCTGCCCCAACAGCGCACCTGGCCTTCTGCTGAGAGCACACACGTGTAATCGTGGCCTACCGCCACCTGTATCACAGGGAATCCGAAGTCAAACGTCGGGAGCCGATCCCCCATCTCCCCAGGCTCATCGCCCGCATTCGTGCCTTGAGGAAACAACATGCCCCAACAAGCCACGTGACCTTCGGCGGAAAGAGCACAGGTGTGCCGATCGCCTGCAGCAAGGTGGATGGCTGAGAAGTTGCCCAGGTCCAAGGCGGGCAGGGAATCTCCCATGTGAGAGCTGTCAGTTCCACGGTTCCTTGGCTGTCCAGGGAAAGAAAAACCGTCAAACGCTGAGCGAGCGGGCATGATCGCACGAGTCTCATAACGCCTGAACTGAGGTCCCGGCAGCACGTCCCCCAGGCCCAGCTGGCCTTCCGAATTCCGACCGAAGCACTTGACAGCACCTCCCAGGAGCAGGACGCAGTTGTGCTGCGCGCCACAGGAGACCTGAGTGACTTCTGCTCCCAGGCCCAAGTCGATCGGAGGGAGGTGCTGCCCCATCTCGTTGGGCTCGTCGCCAATGCCGGTCGCGTTGCCAGAACCGAGTTGCCCCAAGGCACCGCTCCCCCAGCACTTCAGAGCACCACCCCGAAGCAGTGCGCAACTGTGATCATCACCAGCGCAGGCCTGGAGAACCTCGCTCCCTGCCGAGTGGGGACGATTGGCGACTCTCTGAATGACAAAAAAGTGAGATGTGGCATGGCGTGGCGTGGTGTGAGCATGGGGTGGACATGGTGTGGCATATGGCATGGCACGGTAGGGACAGCAGGGCCTTCTTAACATGCTTTTTTTCGAATGAGCCGCCTCGAGGATCCCCCAAGTCCACGACCGGTACCTGCACACCAACCTCTAGCGGCTCATCACCCAGACTCTCCACGTTGCCGTAGCCCAACTGACCGTATCGGTTCGAGCCAAAGCACTTGAGCTGCCCCGCAGCTAGGACACACGTGTGCTCCCAACCAAGAACTGGAGTCATGGCAGCTGGAGCAGCAGCTTCTTGCACATGCAAGAACAGGTCATCAATAGCAATGTCGACAGCATCGGGAGTGTACTGGTCAGTGGCTGCTAGACCCTTGAAGCGCACACGGCGTGCGGTTGCTGGCAGCAGTAGCTTCACCTGCTCCCAGCTCCCGTCTCCTTGTTCACGAATCTTGGACCATCTTGTCTGCCAACGGCCTTCACCCCACACATCAAGTTGCAGACTGTAGGTTCCCCAGCCTTTCATTCGGTACGCAAAGGCCAGGTAGGCAACACCAGCGACGCCTGGAAAGAAGGGGCTCGTCAGGACTGCCTGCACAGGCTGCAAGCATAGGGAAGCAAGAGGAAGAGTCGCATTAAGAGATCCTTCAGGTCATTTAAAACCTCAGGACTCCCTGGAGGCGCCTCCTCGGTAGACTCCCACTGCCCTTGCGTCACGTAGGCGAACAGCTGGCCGCGCCAGGCTGGGAAGCCATCGGCGCGCCCGGCAGAGCTCGACCAGGTCCCGGCCCACGCGCAGAAGTCCTCCTCGAAGTCGCACTGCGCCTCGCTGAGGCCCGCGAAGGCGACCAACTCCACGTGGAAGGAGTTGATGCTCACCACGTCCTCCGAGCTCTTCGTGGTGGCCAGCAAACGCAGTGCCCGAGACTTCGAGATGGGGCCCATGAGCTGAAGCGTCTCTGAGACATGGGGCGATGCCAGAGACGCAGGCGATGTCTGCAGATCGGTCCAGGTGCCATCCTCTGTGAGGTGCTGCACTCTTAGAGCAGCAGTGGGTCCCTCAAGCCGGAAGTTGAGGAAGAAAGTCGCGTCCGAGGCATTTGTTTGGATCTCCGCGCTTTCGAGGGCAGCAGATAGGCCATCCGTCCCGATCCACTGCAAGAAGAAGCTACCCGCAGCGTCCGGACCTGCCTGGCGCCACGTGGCAGACGTGGAACTGTTATCGAACCACAAACAGCCAGAAACTTGAAAGCTCTCACAAGCCAGCTCTTGTGGTAGGACCGCCGCTGTGCGCACTGCCCCCAACGCGAGGTCGCCGGAAAGCCCCTGCTCGATGACACCTCGAAAGCGCAAGGCTTGGGCATCGGCAGGCAAGCTTGCACGAAGTCGAAACCACATATCGCCCTGATTCCCTGAGGCGGACCAAATGGTCGTCCAATTCAAGCCGTCCCAACTCTGCAGCTGCAGATATCCAAACTCCTCGTTGCCATACATGCGGAAGCTGAAGTACACAGACCTCTCGTCGCCGCCTCCTTCGCTGAAGAATGGGCTTTGCAGAACGGACTCCTCATCAGGGGCTTTGCAAGTGGGGCAAGCCCCCCTCAGCGGGACAGAACCAGCAGCTCAAAGCACAGCTCACAACACACCACCATTAAACTCAAGGGCCTAGGTGGCCTTTGCGCGTCAATCTCATCAAGTGCTGCAACAGTTTGGGAGGAGGCGTTGATGAATTGATTTCGACAGGACACTACGTCAACTACTCCAAGCCATGTAAAACTTCGGCGCAGAAAAAACCGGCAAGTAAGAATTTCCCAGGCCATGCTATGAAGCATGAGGACAGCCCCAAAGAGAGCTTAAAGGCTTGCATCCTACCTGCAGCAACAAAAGGAGAACGAGGTGCCACTACAGACCCGCTCGCTGCGAATCAACTCTGACACTGATGTGACAGGATGTCTTGTACATGCATAGCAGCATGGCTTTCGGCAACCCCACATCCTTCGCATTACCGCCATTGGCGGCTGAATGCCTTGATGACATGTAGTAAACGCCAGAGAATGCGGCTGACCGTCCCGCGCTCACTGCGTCATTGGTCCATCCGTCGCACCAGCTTCTCCATGTTGCGGTGAGTGGAGGCAGCACGTCATCACTGGACAACCTTGAAGCGTAACTGCACCCCCCATCGCCATCAAGATCCTTGGAAGCAGTGACCGATGGGGCGTCCTTGTCAAATATCCAGCGAGGCATGTAAGTGCTGCCTCCAGCACAGTGAGGATCGTGGTAGATGTATCTCTCATCGTTTGGATCCACACGCTTGTAGTAGGGTCGCCCACTGAGGGTTTGGCCTTGCACTTGGTACCACCCATTCACGTCCGGAGTGCAGCTGCC
Source organism: Symbiodinium natans (assembly GCA_905221605.1). NCBI lineage: Eukaryota > Dinophyceae > Suessiales > Symbiodiniaceae > Symbiodinium > Symbiodinium natans. The sequence continues at coordinate 670,325 of CAJNDS010002734.1, read as the reverse complement.
TGTCACGTACAGGAAAGTGGCCTCACAAGGTAATCGACAGGCATCATGATTTCTGAATCATCACGCGACAGTACTACTGCACGTCAAAACATCTACAACCTTGGAACCGTTCCCTCGCACCTCCTGGTCATGGTCACCAGAGGCTACCCAGCCACAAGTGGTGGGGTCAAAGCTGCACGCCACGGAGTCATGGCTTGCAGCGCCAGTGTCCACTGCATCCAAAGCCATATCGCTGCTAAAACCACTCCCGGTTATGATGTGGAAACGAAGTGCTTGTGCATCATCAGGCAGCCTTACATAGGCATGATGCCAAACGTCGGCCTGATTGCCAGATCGTGACCACGTCGTTGCCCAGGTGTCACCAACCCAGGACTGTAGTGACAGGCTGCCCATGCTGCCTCCATACATGTGGTAGCGAAACTGCAGATACCTTTCTGCGCCATCGCCCTTGGTGAATTGGGGACTCTCCAGCGTGAACTCCTCCACAATTCCGACATGATCAGTATTGAATCGGTCTAACCTATCTAGATCACAGACCTACTCCAATCCTTGACACCAAAATCTGCGGCTCTCCGGCCTGGTTGGGAGTGTTGCCACTGGCTTCCAGGTAGATGTAGTGCATGCCAGAATATGCGCCTGCTGGCCCGGTGGACGAAGAAGGGGTCGCCCCAGTCTCCCGTCGCCAAGCCTCCCAAAGCCAAGCAACGCAAGGAACATTTCATGCACAAATCAGGACTGTACTCAGTACTGTTGGAAAATGCCGCAGTGTTCAACCCTACATGCATGTACGAAGCCTGCCGACTGACAAACAGGACACACACCAATGTCAGAGCGAGCAGAAAGCGTAACAATGACACAAACTTGCCTGCTCATTGCTGGGTACCCAACCGCATGCATCAAACTCAAAGTCGCAGCCAACAGCATCGTAGTTTTGCATCAACGTGGACGTCGACGTGGACGTCGATGTGGACTTCGACGTGGACGTCGACGTGGACGTCGACGTGGATGTCGCCATTGATTTCTGCACCATCCCGGCCAGGAAGACAATAGGCAGGGCTGCGTGAAATGCCGCCATGCTCACCTTAGATCCCGACCCGGCGCACGCACACGCCACAAGTTACGACATCACATCAAGCCAGGCCATCGACGCATCTACCAACCATGCACGGCCATACCCAAAGTTTGATGGTCTCAACGATCACAACTGAATCACAACATGACAAAGACAAAGACCGAGCTGAAAGAAAATTCGGTGGGTGGCGCAGAGCTGCGCAAAATCAACGCACCATTACTCGACGAGTTTGGTGCTTCATGTCTGACGGCACGCACCCAAGTAACGCAACTGCTCAATTTTTAGCAAATTCAGTCATGGCACGCAGTAGGACTCAGTATGGTTCATGGGTTTAGAATTTCGGGTTGCATAGGTTTCGTGGCTGCGCAACCAGATGTCTCGTAACCGTCACAAGCTTATTCCACTTTGAACAAGGGAGGCGTGCTTAAGGGAAGGACTCGACATCGCTGAGCTCAAACTCGGTGAAACAGCAGCTTGAGAGCTGTCTGGCCGGTTCATCTTTGCATTCCAGCTCCGAACGCTACTGGCAGCTCCCCAACTCTCCAAATCCGCAGCTCCGAGCCCGTAAAACCTGGCATGATCTGAGGAGGTTTCGAAGGCAGGCGACCGTTTCTCGACTCTTGCCTTTGCCAGCCTTGGAAGATGTTTTGGATGTGTCGGAGGCGGAAAAACTGCTGAACGGAAATATTTTGTGAGTTGTAAAGTATGATACGGCGCGATGTTGAATACTGTAGCAGGCCACTGCAGCGGATGAGCTGATAGCACTTGAAAATTGAAACTACCAAGGCTCCCCTCGCCCTTCCCAAAAGCCCACCAGACCACGCACGGCTCATCGCCCAACGCGGCGGGTACTTGCACTCGCAGGTTTTAATTTTGGGGAGTTGAAGTCTTGAGGGCTTAAGGAAATGAAAAATCACGCGCAACATGGCTTTCAGGTGAAAAACCCAATAGACCGTGACTCGTACAAGCACCGCACGGGGCAACACCTAGTAAATCAGAGTAATATTGTCGAAAGACGAGCATACACCAATCATACTCTTCAGCAATATTGCATGGTACTGTCGTAGTACTATAAAGATACTATGCTCCCTCAGCCCTGTGCTCGGAAAACGGAGAACGATGCAGGGAAGCACACGACCCTGAACGTAACTCTTTGTACGCTGGAGCCAGGAAGATGTATGCTTTTCGCCTCTTCTCATATTGTCTTTGCATGTTTTGTCTGACGGGTCAATTCCCTACCGTCGTGCGCTTTACACAGTTTTTGCAACGGCTGGCTGAGGGTCCGGAGCGTGACACTTTTCTTGATGTTGCTGTTCCGCTTAGCTTCAATGAGCACCAACAGAGCCCATACCACTACAAAACATATCTATCAAGTATTTGCGTAGGCATAGGTTTTCTTCTAGCATTCCTGATTTGATTTGCATCTTTCGGGCGGCCTGAATTTTACTATTCGTAGTGGCATTGTTTCCCGTAGTGCTGGCATTATCTCCTGTTAGTATTGCTGTTAGTATTGCTAGTGTTCTTCGTATCAAAAGGTTTCATAAGAAGCTTTCAGGTATCCACGAAATTCCCAGAGTTCTGGGCTCCGAAATTATCTTGCGGGCCCAACTTCACCTTGGAACGTCCCAGAAGGCCTGGGATCCAGCCTTCCACATGTCATAGATGCCCAAACCCGCTGAGCAGGGTTTAGGGTTTAGGGTTTAGGGTTTAGGGTTTAGGATTTAGGGTTTCGGGTTTCGGGTTTAGGGTTTAGGGTTTAGGGTTTAGGGTCTAGGGTTCTCGTGGCGCTCATGCTGTGAAGGTAAGGATGCAGAATTGAAAGAGGCTCGAAAGCTTCGTCAGGTGCAACGAGCAGCTCTGGCCGGATTGTGGAGGGCCATCTGACACCCCACGCCGTCCAAGGCGGCAAAGCCACCCTACACCTATTCCTTTTAGGGTTTGGGCCTAAATTCAGGTCATTTGCCTACGTGCAAAAAAACTTCTTCCGTTCCCAACGGGTGCTGAGAGGCTCTCAAGCGGGTCAGGGTCCAGGATTTCGAGGGGTCACGTGTCCTAGGCAGCTCCCAGGCCCTTTGTTTTGAGCACCCCCAAAAGGCCCCCTGGTCCCTGAAGACGCTGGGTCGGTGCCATTAAGCGCCGCCGCCCCGTGTAGAGGGGCGGCCGAGGCCTTGAGCTAGGGTTTGGATTTAGGGTTCAACGTTGAGGGTTTAAGGTTTAGGGTTAGGCCGCTGCTTTTCTGAATCTATCGGAGTTTGAGCTCAGCGATGTCGAGTACGCCCGAGCTTGTTGTTGGTTCATATATACTGATACGTGTCTCAACCAGTAGATCTTTCTCGCCAAGCCACAGCAACACCAACGTCCGAATCGCAATTCGTGCGTCTGCTTCAGTTCGCCAGCTGGGCTCCGGCTGGGCTGCTTCGTGCGAAACACAGAAGGATCAGGATTGGTGCGGCTGCGCTACTATGTAACACAAAAAGGACTGAAGTTATCACTTTCTTTTGAGCCAAAGGCTAGCGGAGTCGCAAGTCGGTCTCTCACTCACAAGCTTTATCATGCATCTCTGCACACATGTTGCGGGTGTTGTGGGGGAGTCAAGATAGTTCGACAGTCTGACCGGGCTCCATGTTTCTTCGGTACGTGGAAACATGTGTGAATGCGCGGAGGAGGGGCTGTTGCTGCAATGTGCTTACTGGGTGTTTTGAGGGTAAGGACGGGACGTTTTAGGGGTGTTTTGAGACTGCATTCTTCAGGGGTGTTCGAGGGTGTTTGGGAGGTGTTTTAACGGTGTTTTATTGTGCGTGTTGAGAATATCTGGGTAACAATTGCGTGGTCGCTGAACACATCGGAGGTTGGTGATGTCGATATATGGGGAAGCCTGGCAGGTTTGCGTGCATTATGCTGTTCTTTTTTTCTCGTTCGGATTCAATGCGTTGCTATTGGTGCGACGGTGCAGCAGCTGGGACGGTGTTCTGGCCTGCGTGCTAAATCTACTGGGTACTGCAGTTACTACACGTGTGTTTCTCTGTCTTACGTGCTTTGTAACTGGGGTGTCTCGTATTCGTTTGGCTCAAGAGTGGGCTGAGTGCTTCCCGTGCTGCACGCTGTGGCAGTGAAGCAATTCGGCATGGTGTTTTTTCATCTCTGCTCGTGAAAATGAGAGCGAGAGAGGAAAGGGAGACAAGAAAAGAAGGTTTGGAGTCGAAGAGAGAGAAGGGAGACAAGAAAAGAAGGTCTGGAGGGGAAGAGAGAGTGGAGAGGGAGAGGGAGAGGGAGAGAGGGAGAGAGAGGGAGAGAGAGAGAGCATCAGTGTATTCGAGAACCAAACAGCGGAGTTTCTCCGACACCTCCCCCTACCTTCTTTTCCTCCTCCCCCCCTCCTTTCCTCTCTCCTTTCTATCTCTCTTCTCATCTCTTCTTTCTGTAGTCGAAAGTCTTCCACGTCGCGTCTCAAAGGGGTTTGGACCGGGCGAAAGAAGGAAACTGGTATCCACACTCCACATGGTGGCGGTATGATCGCTCGTCTCACGTCCCAAGGTGCTCCATCACTCAGCAGAGTAGTTGCTCGGACAGCATACCTCGATGCGATTTCGGACTCACCTTCACTAACTAGGTCCTTCTAGCAACCTTTGCCCGCGACATAGCTTTCGCAATGGCCGCAGCAACATCCTGAGGACTCAACAGGTACACAGCCATTGCAGCTTGGTCATAGCCCATACCTGGGGATGTTCCCGTGTACTAACAGTCCTGAATAAATATAGTACCCCCTATTATACCCCCGTTAAGGACTGTTGGTTTAAGGGGGAGCATCCCAACCCATACCCTTGAACACAGCTTCACCATCGACAGGAAAACAGGCTGAACCGGACCACCACCTCCGTCCCCGAACAGCAAGTGGAGCCAGCTGTAGTAAGCAACAAGGCACTCCAGCCCGACCAGTGTTTCGGGTTCGCACGTTGACTCGGGGGCCCCGACACGTGAAGTACAAGATCATCACCTACGATCCAGCAAGCCCCGGTCCGCCCCAAAAATGCGAACGCCTACATCTGCGAAACTCCAACCTGGACACTCCCCCCGTACCCTCGACGTCGTCGATGACATCACGCGATTCTCACAAACGCGCAAGGCCAGACGGCGGTATCATCATCGACCTGGAGAGGAAAAGAACAATCCCACCGAAGACACGCTCCGGATGGCAGCTTGCAGCACAGCATACCACCGGGTAGGGCGCGGCAAGATCACCCACGGCGCCTACGTGAATGAGTTCTCCAAAGCTAAGGTCTAAGATCGCTTAAGGCATGTGAAAGTATGCAAGCCATGATGGATTGGGCGGACAAGATTGATGCTGCACAGGTTAACAACACTAGAGTCCAAATCGGTTCATCCGAGCCAGGGTTGTCCAGGCCGGGTTGAAAATGTGTTCGAATCGAAAATGTTTAGAAATCGTACGGTAAACTTCCCCGAGCCAAGCTCGTCCAGGCCGATTGAACAGTAGTAGTAGTAGTAGTAGTAGTAGTAGTAGTAGTAGTAGTAGTAGTAGTAGTAGTAGTAGTAGTAGTAGTAGGAGTAGTAGGAGTAGTAGTAGTAGTAGTAGTAGTAGTAGTAGTTGTTGTAGTAAGACTAGTAAGAGTAATAATAATAGTAATAGTAGTAGTTGTAGTGGTAGTAGTAGTTGTTGTTGTTGTCGTAGTAGTAGTAGTAGTAGTAGTAGTAGTAGTAGTAGTAGTAGTAGTAGTAGTAGTAGTGGTAGTAGTAGTAGTAGTAGTAGTAGTAGTAGTAATAGTAGTAGTAGTAGTAGTAGTAGTAGTAGTAGTAGTAGTGGTAGTGGTAGTGGTAGTGGTAGTAGTAGTAGTAGTAGTAGTAGTAGTAGTAGTAGTAGTAGTAGTGGAAGCGGCTGCGCTTGTCAGATAGAGACATGTCCCAGGTCATCTTGTAATGGTATGGAGTGGCCTTGTGTCGCCCGGGTGTAGTCAACTCCATCCTCGTTGACGTGCTCGAATCTTTGCTTGTCGGAGTCATGTATGAATGTGAGAACCTCCTCTGTCCTTGCCCGAAGTTCTCTGAGCCGTCTTGTTGCCAACACCTCACGCAGGGCCGCGTAACGTCCTCCCGCACGTAGACGCCTTCTTTTCTGGCTCGATGGCGCAAAACACTCGTGAGTCCTTCGAGATGGCGACCCGTCTTTTTGCCGGTCCACGGCTGTGCTGGCGAGCAGCTGTCGGGGCCTTCCTTGTTGCGGCACCCTGAGAAGATGCCGATTGAGCATCGAGCTCTGGGGTCAGGTCGGCATCCAGCTGTTCATCCTCCACCATGGGCACCTCTTGAAGTGGCCCTCCAGCTGTTCTCACCAACGAAAGACGTGCTTCAGAAGCTCGGAGCCTTGAGTCTTGAGCTGAGGCTTCTTGAACCAGGCTCCACACTTGAGCCACAGAACATGCATGGCTTGAAATACTCTCTGCGTGCTTCCAGGCAAGCTAAGGTTCTTCGGGACAGTCAAGCATCGAAAACGAACGGACAACGTTCGCAGTTCAAACTATGTACATCCACACCACACCAACTTTGAAGTTCAAAGCATGCTCAATAGGGGGGAGCTGCGCCCCCCCCCCAATCCCCCCCCCCCCGCCTCAGATTCTAGTTCGAGTTCTCTCCTCTCTCTTAACTTCTCTACTTTTTCGAATTACAAGAACCATAAAGGCAAGAAACAAAAACAAGAAACGAGGGAGGTGGAATTGACTGGTTCACTACTCTCATTCTCGTTTTTTGTCTGATTTCAAGCAATTAAAATAAGAAAAACAAGAGTGCTGCTCCCAGGTCCTAAGAGCCAATAGGCATTAGGTTTGCGATTTCTCCTGTATAGGCTTCAGGTTCGCGGCTTCTCTTCCTGGTGCTCCCAGGTCCCGAGGGCCCATGCAGGCTCGAGATTCCTTTTGCTGCTAAAAAATCTGGGGCATTTGCTTGGACGGTCTGCAACTAACCGAGTGGCAAGTGTGAAGGTCAGGGGTCTCTACAACTGTCCTGCACGGGTTTGCTTGTGTAGCTGTCTCACCTTGTCGCAATAGACCGACCCACTGTGCTGCTGATGTGGTAAAGGGGCGTCCGCTTAAAAAACAGAGCGCATCAGCTGTCGAGCACCCTGATTGGGGTTCTAACAATGGTCAAGTTGTGATGCCACAAGTGCATGCGCATGCTTGGTACACACAGGCGCATTTCTTCCAATCTCAGTTTTTGCAGTTAACGGACCGTTGGTGGGTCATACCTGTCATTCACAGCATGTTGAATTTAGCGCCATCGACCTGGTTTTTGCCAAAGCCAAACAGATGTATGTTTTGGAGCAGCAAGTACTTGCGTGTGAGAGAGAGAGAGAGAGAGAGACAGAGTGTCTGTGAGTGTGTGAGGAGTGTGATGAGAGTGAGACCCAGAGCTTCCAAAACCGCTTAATTAGCAAAACATTGCTTGTTTAAGCAAACCGCGCTTAAAAACATCGCTTAGTAAAGCAATGTCTGCTTAATTAGACATTATTCGTGCTTAATTAAACAATCCTCGCTTAAATTAAACAATGTTTCTGCTTAATTAAACATTGCTCTGCTTAAATAAAAAGATTCTGTGAAATTATTTCACGAAGAAAACAAGCAAGAGCTTATATCCCAAACGCAAGTGTCAATCTCAATTAAATCGAATCCTGAGAATATGAGTTAAAACTTGTACATATATTCTCAGAATAATGCAGACGAAGTTGTACACACTTCCTTTTTTCGCCATGCGGAACATGGGGCATCCATTGATCTCTTGAGAGAATGATACTGCCAGCGCATCGGGTAGCCCATAAAGGGTCCAGCGCATGACAACCCCCCCGCGCAAGGTAGCCCACAGGGCCCTGCGCACACATACCCCGGGTGGGTGGGTGGGCACAAAAATTTGTTCAACTCTTTCTTGAGCAACAGAGTACCGAACGAGCATATACTCGGTGCACAAGAGTGATGAAAGCCCACATGAAAACTTGGGGGGGAGGAAACGCATCACGTTTGGGAAAAAGAAAGCTCTGAGAAATTGGTCAACGAAAACCAAAATTTGTTTTGCTTCCCGAAATAAGGAACTGTCCACCTCTGGTGGAAGTTGCTCTTATTTCACGAAGAAAACAAGCAAGAGCTTATATCCCAAACGCAAGTGTCAATCTCAATTAAATCGAATCCTGAGAATATGAGTTAAAACTTGTACATATATTCTCAGAATAATGCAGACGAAGTTGTACACACTTCCTTTTTTCGCCATGCGGAACATGGGGCATCCATTGATCTCTTGAGAGAATGATACTGCCAGCGCATCGGGTAGCCCATAAAGGGTCCAGCGCATGACAACCCCCATGCCAACATGCTAGCTGGCCCGCAACCAGCTCGGCTCGAAAGAGATTCTTCTGTCGCTCGGAAGGTGTGTGAAATCTCCTCTTGAAGGAGCGTCTGCAGGATTGGAGTGGCTGGCCACTCTTTCAAACCAAAGCGTGATGTCAACGGATGACTCCAGAGCCGAAAGCGACCTCAGAAAAGGCCGAACACCAACCGAGCCTGCCTTTCCCGAAATCAGCCCCGAAAGTGCAGCATCGTTGTCTAAGAAGCAAATCACTTCACAAGGCATGCCTTTCGGCAACAGCTTTTGGAGTGATAAGACGCAAGCTGCCAACTCAAGTTCATAGATCAACGTCTCTCGGATTTCTCCAGCGGCAAGATGGGAAAACTCATCGTATCCAAGCTTAGCCCCGAACCAGGAAACAACATGACCGCCAGGGTGGAAGAGCATCCCTCCCACTCCTCCGTATTCCGGTTCGCGGCATGCATCTGAATAGATGTGGAAAAGAGGTTTGGACCTCAGGCTGAGGCTACGAGGCGGGCCCGAGATGATCTTATCACGCAAGAAAGAGAGCGCAGTTTCCAAGCGGTCATTCATCTTGACCCAACCCCCTACGTCACAAAACCCTCCCAGAACCTTCATCTCTTGAGCTGCCCTCCTGCCGAAGACTTGGCTCTCCGCAAAAAGAAGTCGGCCCCGCAATGACGCCAGAGTGCTTCCACGAGCACCCTTTTGCCTGATGATGGTATCTATCTGGTCCTTAACTTCATCCTTACGACCCTGGGTGTTACACACATGGACCACGCCAAGCGCGAGATCACACAAGGAGATCTCAACTCCTAAAGCCTTGGCCAACGTGCTGAAGCCCTTGTCCTTTTCGTGTGATACCGCCCATCCAGTAAGAGTGAAGAAAGCGGACTGGGTTAAGTCAACCAAGCGTTCTTCCTCCTTTGAGCACCCCAGGATGTAATCGTCGAAGAAGAGCGACCAGTGCAGGCTGAACAAACAGCATCCTAAATACCACAAACAGTGCGAGCTCCGGTAGAAGGACTGAACCGCACTGCGAGCCCCAAACGGGAGGACAAGGACTCTGTAAGCAAGAACCTTCCCGCTATCGGGGTGGCGAATGCAGATAAAGGTGGTGCCGGCAGCACTATCGCTCAAAGGAAGCTGTTTGTAAGCTTTCCTCAAATCAATTGTGCGCAGGAGCAACTCTACCTTTCTCTTTGCCTCCTTGCATCGCCGAAAACGATGCGAGAGGGCGGCGAGGACGAAGTCGATCCCGTGAGGGGCTATGGTTTCATCACAGGAGTTTGTGAGGTTGACAAGACTTTCCGTGAAGTCGTCGATGGGCCGAGTTTTGCTGACCCTCCCCTGCTCGGTACTAGTGGAGAACTGACGTACACCAAACCTACGGGTCAAGGTTGCTCCTGCTGAAATTTCGGAAATGGGGAAGGGACCTTCCAACCACCCCTTTTCCAGCTCCTCGTTGGTGATGCGCATCAGCTCTCTGTCCATTTCCACATCTCTGGAAGAACTGGCCGCATGCACAATGGCCCGCCTGGTCTCAGCAGAGTTCTCTAGAACTTCATGGGGCGCGAGCGTGGCGACCATGGGTTTCTTAGGGAAGCAACCCGAAGGGGGAATGGGACCTAGGAGATTAAATCCATCCCTTCTGTGGAAGGGGAGCCAGTCGTCAGGGTACTCCGCCTCCTTGATCATTTCATGCAGGAGTTGGAGGGACTTGTCCTCAAGTATCTTTTTGCGCTTGCCCGAGGGCAAGTACTGTGGGTCCGGGCTCTTTCGTATCTCCTGGGCCCTCAAGGTCCACTTCCTCATGGCTGCCGTCCTTTCTTTCCCCAAGTCCGCGAGGCTCATATCCGTAGCCTTGTTGATGGCGTCCATGAGGACCTTTGGGAGTTTCGCAGTGGCAGACCTGGGGTGCTGTATCTGGGAGGCTTGTGCAACGAACTCATGAGGTTCTCATGGGATTCCAACCGCCATTTCAAACCGGGTGTCACTGGGCAAACCCCCCGAAACAGGAGTGACACGCAGGATTTTGGATCCCGCTGGGATGCTCGAGACAGTCGGCTGGCAGTGGACGTGCCGAGGAATCGCAAAGGGAAGTTCAATTTTCTTGGAGGCGGCAGAAGGAAGCGCGGGCAGCGGGCCTCGAAGGATGATCACAGTCTTGTGTTCGGCAACAAGCGGCGGGACCTTCTTGGCCCTGGGCTGACTGCCAACTGAAATAGCAGCTGCGCGCGCTTGGGGTATCGCGGCTTGGGACAATTCAACGGGCACGCCCACGGCGCCTAGGTCGAGTAGCTGCAGGGCAAACGCCTGGGCCATTGCATCACACAAGGGTTTAGGGTAAGCTGCCTCCAGCCGGGTAGAGTAGCCTGACGCATCCTTAGTCCAAGGCAAGTGGGCATGGTCATTTGAGCAGGGCACTTGAAGATCTAGGCGAGTGCGCTTGCGGCGTCCACTGCCGAACATGCAGGCGTGGAAAGAAGTGCTAAAGTGGCGGCAGGCAGAAGCCCGCACCATGGGGCTGCTAGCCCAAAAGTGGCTGCGGTGCGGATTCTCAACTGAAACAAGTAGGCCATGCGCAACGCCATATTGAAGCACCATGGAGGTGAGGTCGTAGAGGATGTTTGCCTGTTGGACCCGCAGGAGGTCTAGGCCCTGCAGGCCCGCGATTCCGTCGGGACAGGCAGTGCTCCTGAGGGGACGGGGACCCCCATCGTAGGAGCCAAAGGCCCTGGCTCTGGAAGATGTGCCGCAGGGAGGGCCAAGGTGACAAGCCACGGTGGTGGGCTGCTGGAGAAGGTCAAACAGAACATCCCGGGACCCTTGGGTAGTCAGGTCAAGGACGGCAATCTTGCACATGCAACCCTTCAGAACCTTATGATCAACCCCTATCGCAAAACCTATGCCTGCTCTACGGACTGCGGCGCAGAGGCCGGCAGTGCCTGCAAAGACTTCCACGAAGGTGAGCTGCGACAGGGGACGACCCTGAATGCGGGCACGACACTTTTGAAGGTACGCTGAAAGGTCAGGCGGGCTGCGTGGTACGATAGGGGGGGAACAAGTAGCGGAAAGGGCCGTTGATGGCAAAGGAAAACCCAACCGAACAGCCCTATCCCTATCCTGAACCGAAAGGCAGTGAAGGGACTCTGCACAAAATGCAATCAGCACAACGCGGCGACCCGAAAAGGGCATGGTGCAATGGTATCGGTCACGGGCCTCAAAATGAACGGGGCCCTGTTGCAAGTCAAGCAAAGACCCTCGCAACATTTCGCCATTAAGGGAAAACGGGATCGGGCCATCATCATCCTGTACCCAAATTTCGCCCCCGCGGAAGGAGCTCAGGGCACTCACAAGATTACAAACGGAGCCATTACGGGCATCACGGTGCAAAGCAGTCTGGACACGATCGAAAATGCTGATTGTAGAGTACTCAAATGCGGGATCCAAACTGGCCACGTACCTATTAAGGGCGAGGCAAGTGGATGGAAAAGACATGCAGGATTTGCGCAGCCCCGCAAGCCCGCCTTGGCCATAACAGCCACATGAGAAGGAACTGCCTGAGCCATCAGGAGAAGCTCTCGGTGGGTGCTCATGCGGAAGCAAATCAAACAGGGCGAGAATGCTGGCTGGGGACGGCTCAACTGTGGCGCACAACAGGTCGTGTGCGAACGCGTCAGCAGTGCACGCATCGTTTAAACGAGTAGCATCGGTCAAATCGGCTGGAGACACCCCGGTGACTGGCCCCACGTCAAAGGCCGCCTCACCACAGCGAGAGGACTTCGCCGGATGTGAAGGCAGGTCCCCTGAAGTGGAGCCTGTTGACCGTCAGGCGCCTCCCTGACGGCACGCATGCACAGCGTGGGGTTGCTCGCAACGCATGCAAAGGTGTAGGCCACGCTTACACTTTCCGCCTGCTTTAGCAAACTTGCAGCCCTTGGCCTTGGAATTAAAGTTCCAGCAGAACTTGGCACCGGACGAGGTTTGGGCACGGAGACCAACCATGGCAGCAAGGTCGGGAGGCATGGTAGCGCCCGTGGTTGCACCTTCATGTTTACGCTTCTTAGGGTCCGGTTTATTAGGGGGCCAGGTTTGACTTTGGCAGGCTGTGGTATCTCCGACGAATCCGCATGGGCTTTGAGCGGGGAGGATCCTTGCAAGGGCAACAGGTTGAACATCACAGTAGGGTCGCCCCGGAGGGTGTCCAAAGCAGCGTCCATTGGATAACTGCCGTCAGCTTTCACCTTGACACTCGGAAGGAGTTGGGCAAGCCGCAGGAAACCCGCACGGTCACACCGGAGCACTTGTTCCATCGATATTGGTCGGAAGCCTGGCGGGGGAGGCTCCTTCATACGGTCCAACAGGAAAGTGTGCCACCGTTCCATGCAGTCGAAAGTACACAGCTGCATCAAGTCACACGCCAATGCACGACGACTAAGAGCACGAGCCAAATCCAACTCTGTGGTTAAAAGACAGCGATCCTTGAGTGTCTTGTCACGCACACCAATCCGACTCCCCTCATCCAACACCAACTCGCGCCCAGTGGGGCGGTCTTTCAACACTTCGGACTGTCTGGTGGTGAAGCGAGCCGGCTCAAGGTACATGATATGATCTTTCTCCAAAACCTGCGCAACATAATCGTAGCTGCAAAAACTGCACTCAAGTTGTCCACTCAGATTCATGCCCCGAAGTCGGGTGGCCTGGGAGCGGATCCGGGCGGTGCGCTCTGAGGCCACAAGCTCCACATGACGCCCCGAGTCAGGAGTTTCAAGAGACAGCTTGAGATTCTGGATAACCATTGTCTGAGACTCAAAAACAAGTTGGCGGATACTGGCAAGGCCTCCAACGGTGACTGCATCAGGAGAGTCAGGATCTAGGAGCCTCCGGAGCTGGTCTTCTCCCACTGTCTCACCTGGGGTTCCGAGGCTGTATGCGACCGCTGAGAGGCTGGACATGCCCCTGTCAGTCAGGCTCTTAATCTGATCGGTGGACAAGCCACACTCATTTGCTCGCTCCTTAAAGGCGGCTTCACTCTTGAGCGCGGACGTCATGGCGTGGATTGCACCTCACAAACAGGCGACTGCTACTTTGTTATCGTTCACAACGCGTCACAAGATACGGCTATGCCCCTCACATGTAGACCGCTTGAACTCTCACACTCGCACCTCAACTCTGAGCAATCAGCGAAAAATCACACTCAAAGTATGCCAAACATGCAGGGAAAAAGCCAAGGTCGCACAGATCTGAGATCGAACAGACCCTCGGACTACCCACTGCAAACGGCATATGTGATTTCTTACGCAGATACCTAGAGTACGGTGGGGGTAGACAGGAATTCTCAACAGGACGCTCAGGAGCTCACTGGATTGATTCCGCTGCTGTCTACATGCAAACAGTTCCCTCATTTTCCAGAAAGCAAAAGAGCAATCAAAGCGCTGTCACGTGCTGCCGGCAAGGGAGGAGTCCAGGGCGGCCAGTAGTGCGCCTGTGCAAGCCAAAGGCTTGGCCGATTGGCACTGCTTGCACAACCAAGATGGTGCCTCCACCTGGCTACGGTAAGGCTTGTGGTCCTTGCCACACACGCGTCCACATATGAACTTCCCAGTGCTGGACCCAATCTGACGCCGGTGGAGGGTGTGTGTCTTCCTATGCTGGAACAACTCATGCCCACCTTCGATACGCTGCGAGAGGAGTGAAGCACCTACACCACAAGCCTGCAACCGCTCATCGGCCTCAGAGCTCGACGACTCGCTGGTGTCCGAGTCTTCAGATGACTCAGAGCTGCTGTCAGATGCAACTCGTCCTGCGGCCAAGGTGTCATGCTCCTCCACCGCGTCGTCAGGTTCAACGTTGAGTGGATCATAGGAAGGGGTCGTCAAGACATGTGAAGGCGGGAGCCATGACGCCAGCGAAACCGGAGACCTCTCCGTATTCTCTTCAGCAGGAGGAAAAACGGGGGAAGCCTCGAGATCATCCGGAACCCTCTTACCGAAATCCCCAATTCCCCCTACAAGTGGCCCAAAAGGTACCTCCTTCCCAGGACCCCTGAGGACACCCGATCTGCCCTCGTCGGGGTAAAAGCGCTTGTTCCGTATGTCGGCCAGAACTTGGTCAAGAACCCTGAGAGGGGCACACAGAGCGTCTCTGGAATATGTAAGAACTGACGAACGTCCTTTGAGTTGATGACGGCCTAGAAGCGAGCGATCGTCCAAGGAAGCCCCAGCCTTCGACAACCAAGCGAGAGTGGTGCGCTTGGCTGACTGGCCAGTGAGACCCTCGCCACAGGTAGGATCGATGGCTTTGAGGATGTGCACAGCCCACTTTGCAAAACGTGAGGTGGAAATCGCCCCACGAGTGAACTGTCCACTTGCATCTGGGGTGGGCAGGATACAATCACCGACTTTGAGGTTGCGGAAGCTGCGCCCCACAAGGTCAGCAACCCTCTCAAAGTCCTTCCCCCAACACCTTGGCCCTAGACCCTTAGCAGGAGCGACCAAAGGCAACGCTAGCCCAAGCCTATTTCCTATCCCACGCATTTTGTGCGACAGGGACAGCACATCAATGTACCCACACTCTCCATTGGCCTCAACCTCGCGGACTGTCACGGGCCTAGCCTGCTTGCGCCTGGGTCTGGAGGCCTGAACCGAGCGGGCGATTCCTCTGACTACCGGACCTGTCAACGACCCCATCTCCATGTCGACTCCTAGGACATGATGCAGGAAGTTTGCGCATTCGGCCACCCTTAGGATGACCGAGGCAGGTGCTCCACGACTATGAAGTTCCTCCATAGTTTCGCTCACAGACTGCTCACTTATCGGGAATGCCGAAAGGTCCAAGTCAGTGCACAGCCTGACGAAGAAGGACGCCTGCCTTAACCTCTTTCGGAGAGTGAGCAACGCTTTACCCCCCAACGCTAATCCCACCTTGTGGACCCTGGCATCCCTCTCAAGCATTGCGATCTGTCGCCCAAGAGATGAGGCTTGGTAGTTATGCGAGAGCACAAGTTCGAACCGCTGGTACACAAGCTCAAACTCTTCTGCATTGGTCAGCTTCCTTTGGGCCCTCAAACGAGCAGACGCAACCTCACCGAAGATCGTCTTGCAGTGGGCCAAAAGGGGTTGCCCCATCACTTCACAAGCTTCGGCACTGAGGGGCACGTTCCTATTAGGGACCCGTTCGATCATCGGGGGTCTCGGGAAAATGTCCGTGTCTCTACTGAAGACTCTGGCCAGGTTACCTTTCTCCCATGGGAGTTTGAGACGCTTGCACTCACTTGTTTGGGATGCTGCACTCACAAGCAGAGAGTCAAGATTGAAGACATGAGATCCTGCATCATTAAGGCCTCGCACCCGCCCCCCAGCAGAGGAGGCCGAGGTGTCCACCTCTGGTGGAAGTCGCGCAGGCGTACGAGATTGAGACATGGCTAGTCGGCACGATGCCCAACGCATTGCAGCAGGGTGACAAGAACTTGGCCGACGCCCTGAATGGTAGCAACAACACTGGCCCGCACTTCAGCCAAGCGAGTGTCGAGCTGGGCCACGTCCCTTTCCAAAAACACAATGCGTTCCTGAAGGCCGCTAGTCAGGACACGGAATTCGTCAATCTGAGCTCGCAGGCCAATCAAGTCACTATGCTCCGCCGCAACCTGAAAGCGCAAGCACTCGAGAGAGTGGACCCGAGCCTCAAGTTGGTTGTAGGCTCGAAGAGCAGCCGAGGGCGGCTCAGACATCCATCTGTCCCGGGCAGCGCCCGGAACGTGCACGGGCCCTAAGGGCAAGGTTAATGCAAGGATGGAGCCTGTTGGACAGCAGCGAACCTGTTTGGGTGCACGAAGCCCGGTTCACACCACAAAAATTTGTTCAACTCTTTCTTGAGCAACAGAGTACTGAACGAGCATATACTCGGTGCACAAGAGTGATGAAAGCCCACATGAAAACTTGGGGGGGAGGAAACACATCACGTTTGGGAAAAAGAAAGCTCTGAGAAATTGGTCAACGAAAACCAAAATTTGTTTTGCTTCCCGAAATAAGGAACTGTCCACCTCTGGTGGAAGTTGCTCTTAAACATGATGTTGTTCCACGGCGGTGGGGCCCCAACACACACAACACACACAACACACACCACACACACAACACACACCACACACACAACACACACAACACACACAACACACACAACACACACAACACACACAACACACACAACACACACAACACACACAACACACACAACACACACAACACACACAACACACACAACACACACAACACACACAACACCCACAACACACACAACACACACAACACACACAACACCCACAACACACACAACACACACAACACACACAACACACACAACACACACAACACACACAACACACACAACACACACAACACACACAACCACACAACACACACAACACACACAACACACACAACACACACAACACACACAACACACACACAACACACACAACACACACAACACACACAACACACACAACACACACAACACACACAACACACACTTCCACGGGTAAATTTCTGACAATCCACTTCCAAGCCAAGAGACTTTTATGCAGCAAAGTCACCGATGATTATCATTATTATTATGGGGTAAATCTCATTTTTGGGTCTGCACAGCGATGATGAACACAGGATTCAGTACCATGCACAGCTTGCACGATGAATGATGTCACAAACAGTATACATATCGCAGGTACGTCAGGGTGATCAGCCCTGATATCCGCAGTTGCTATGGCCGCTTCGCTGGACCATCGCACATAGCAACCGGATGGTCCCCCTGCTGTGAATGTTTAAGTACTTCATGGACCGCAGTCACTAGTGGTAAATTTCTAGTTGCACACACACACCCCGCCGCAGCGAGGTGAATATATTTTACTCTAGAGATGTCATCGATCTTTTGTCTCAGGTGACGCCAATCGCATCAGTATGGAGACCTGTCCTCTCCTAACAGCTAAGGACGGTGTCACTGAAGGAGGGTGAGGAGAGGGAGGATGTAGGTGAATCCCCCGAAGCCACAAAGTCCAAATGACAGAATCAGAATGTAATTGGAAAGCCTCCTGTATTCGACGAATCATGTCAAACTGAAGTGCAATCATGGAACCAAGGGCAAAAATGGACTGGTGTAACTGTTCAATCTCCAGCTGTAAAGAATGAAAGGAGGGCTGGGGAATAGCCTGACGTTCGCGAAACCGATCAACATCTCGCTGTAACAGACCAATCTGATAGTCCAACCTTTCCATGTAGGTAACGGTCCGTCGAATCCTAGCATGATGTTCCATCAACTTGGTATCAATCTCCCATAGGGCCACTCGGTCGTAGTCAGAGAAACTGTAAGGACGATCCGGAGTATCAGTCATGGGACAAAAACAAACGGAAAGATAAGGCGGGGAATTAGAGCCTAAATGTCACCAACTTGAAAATGCCAAGTGGCGCCACGTCGCATGGAAGGCACTTCACGCCAAGAAACCATTCAACTAAACCAAAGGAGGGAGAGAGAAAGAGAAAGAGAAAGAGAAAGAGAAAGAGAAAGAGAAAGAGAAAGAGAAAGAGAAAGAGAAAGAGAAAGAGAAAGAGAAAGAGAAAGAGAAAGAGAAAGAGAGAAAGATGGAAACCTCAATGCCCAAGCTGAACAACACCCCCGACACCCCAAGTCAAGAAACAAACCCGCAAAACCGGTCAAGCTAGGGCAAAAGTCCATACAGTACGGTCTCATCGTGAATTGAGAAAAACATGTGTGATGTAGAAACCATTCAAGAACATCCGGTCGGGCAATTTTTGGCTGTGGGGCAAGTCTCCAGTATGTAACCAATGATGTAAGGTGTCTGGTCCACCGGGGTGTCTTAGGGAGGTGACACGATGTTCTCCAAAGAGGTAATACGGGTGCGCATCTCATGGAGGGCTTGGTCCGTGAGTTCGATGTACCGTGCCAACATCTCTCGGAACTCTTGGCCATTCAAATCAATGGATTCCGAGTCACTGGAAGATCCCGATGGAGTACTAGCGGTTGTCAAAATCCGAAGTAATTCAGCAGCCAATGCATCTCTGGAAGCCGGAGAACGTTCCATACTATCAACTCAATCTACTGGGAAAAGGTCAAGGTCAAAAACCAACACTCTACAGGTCAAAGGGAACTTAGGCCGAATGTCACATCATTGCATTGCATTGTTGAGCCAAGGGGCAAATCGTCGATCGGTCTCCAACATCATATATATAAGTCCGAAATCCCACCCCTTGTAGAAATGGTAGCCATACCCTCTCTTATGCCGCCAAAGTCAAAGAATGAAGAAATCTTTCTCCGGAACCCAACAGATCCAACGTATGTCCCTTAAAACGACTCGTAGAACCCAGAGAAGCCTACCCGTGTTCACACGAAACGAACTAATGCACCGCAAACCAAAGGAGGAACAGAAGTCCAATCCAACACAAGCAACCCGTAAAGAACAAAATCCAGTACAAGCAACCCGAGAGAACCAGCAAACCCTGAACACGGAAAAGAACCCGAAACACATGAAAAACAGGTCTCAGTATAGCAGTCGGGCGAAGGCTTGGCAATTCACCCTAAAACGGGGTTCCGGTGAAAACAACTGAAGGTGGGGGTTCGTCGCACCAGTACCGTCTGGTTACCGAAGATCCTACAAGACACCCTCCTTACAACAAATGACATCGACACCTAAGGCAATTCTTGTTGTCGGATTTGACGGCAATCCAATTGGGGCTGTCAGTACAGCAATTAAACACGAGTAGTAGGTGAAAAGAATGCTCCTACAGGTAGACGGCAAGCCCGTAAGCTGCCGTACAGGAACACTTGACGCACCAGCGCCCATCACGAGCGCGCACTACATCGTGCATCAAAGTGGCGGCTATATCTGCTTCTACGCCACCCTGCGCAATCCTAGTATGCTCGAATTGCCGGCCCGCGGCACGTCCTAAAATGGAAAAGGGCCGGGTGGGGTGATTCCATCCGCCATATTTTGCGGCTTGGTTTAGCGCCACATCCAACTGATATGGGTGGGCACGGGTGTAGAAACTAATGGGCGGTTGCCACAGGGGATCAGCTATCTGATGCCGTGTGGGCCGAAATTGACCCGTGGCTAACAAATGAACCGAAGCCTCAAAGGTCGTATTATGTGCAATCCAGAAGAAATGACTGAATGCATCAGGCCGGCGCACCGTCGTTGGCTGGTCCAGCCACACTATGATCGCCCAACGTGGGCCAGCGCTGGGGTTAAGATCCTTGACCTCAACCGACTGAACCCTGTGAACAGTATCGCTAATGTCCAAAATTTGGGCAATAGCTGTCCAGTGCACCAACAAAGTGGGATTTGCAGGTGGGGCTTGCTCAACCAAGGACCAAAGATACTCCATGATCATGGGAACCACATGTACGTTGGCATCCTGTGGAACCCATTTTCGAACGAAAACCTCATCAATGGTCCGTCTACGTCCAGAACTGTGCAAAATTCGAGATCGAAGAAGGCCCACCACTGGCCCCAAACGATGCCACTTCGTGTAGGTGGAGAAATCCACCAGCTTACCCTGCTCCCAAATCTGGATATCGCAAAGTTCAGGCAAAGTATTGAAAACCGGTTGGGCTGCAAACACGTATTCCACAAATCCGTGCATAACAGAAACGTTACGACGCTCTTCGTAAAGATCATCCTCCAATTGCAACTCCGGAATGTGAACCCAAAACTCTGCAGCTGGTTTCCAACCCTCGCGGGGGAGGAACGCGTGGAATCTGGGTGGAAACCATTGCACCCTAGGGTCCGGAATCGACTGTGGAACCGAAGACGAAACCATCTGCAACGGAGGTTGGGTCTGATGTGGAACCATGCTAGATGAAGATCCAGTAATTGCCGTTGGTTGAGCATGGGTCATGTATGGACCCCCGGGGTTCATAAACACATTGCTTGCCTGTAACCCTGAAAAGGCTGGAACCAGTTGCCGAAAGAATGATGAGAAATTCTGCATATTGGCAAAATGAAAACGAGCCTGTAGTGGTAAGCTGCAGGTCCAGTTGCTCCACCCATCGGGACGGCACTCATCTCACCACCACCCATCTCCCCACCAAGTGGCGCGCTAATTGTCGAATGAGGCACGGAGTTGCTCGAAGGCACAAGAGCCGCACCGTCGGCCCCCACCATAGGTCCCCCACCATTCGCGTCAGCTGACATATTTGCAGCCAAGGGGGCAGGCACAGATGCAGGCACATCAGTGTCTTCTTCCACCATCCAAGATGGTCGAAGGGCGCGGCTCTTAGCCACCGAATCCATCGGCATATTGTACAAAGGGTGAAAACGTGCTGGACTCCAATACGATAAGGACCAGAAACCTTTAAAACTGGAACTCCTGAGAGTGTAGACCTATGGCACGGAAGAGTGTCAAAACCAATGACAAGTGGACGAAGTGAAAAAACAATGACAAGTGGACGAAGTGAAAAAAAACACAAAACCCTGAAAAAACCCCGTGAAACCGGAGGTCAGAGCCCAGGTGCTACGAGGTCACTGTTGCAATACTCGAGTAAAAGTGTGTTCCCTCAGAACTCAACGGGTGACATGTATGGCCAGCACCAGCTCTAACTTCCTGTATCGTCCTTTCTGTTGTTTTGCTCTGAGGCCGAAGCGAATCTGAAATTTTGAAACAAACGGGGGCCAACTGGGCCGAGGTGAAGCCTTTCTGTCTATACAGATCAAGCAACAAATGCATCAACTCCGGGATGCGGGAGCGGGGTCTGGTGCCCCGGGCTAGTAGTATCAACCTAGTCTCCAGGGACTGCAACGATCTACGCAGTGAAGAAGCAGAACTCGGGGAACGTATCCTAGAAAGTGTGGATGGCAATAGAAACTGGCACGACTTAGCGTTCACATCCACTGAATATCCCACAAAATCCGAGCACCTCCTCCAACATGACAGGGGGAACATAAAAGTCTAACTAAAAAAGTGCCGGATGGCATCGAGCTCCAGCAGTCAGTAAAGCCACTCGATTGTCCACATAGCGATCAACCCAAACCACTCCCAATTGACAAATGCTTGCCATGGAAATGTCCCACGCTCGAAAGGCAAAATATTCTTCCAACATTGCCACCAGGAGCATGAGGTGGGGAGATAGGGCTGCCCATCGGGGACCCTTTCTTGTTGTCGTAATACCAGATTGTTAATGGTCAAGAATGAGTTGGCAACCAAAAAGCAACACTCAGGGGAAAATGTTCAGCAGCCAAAAAGGTCTTGTGATGTCGATTAGCACGTGTTCGCCACATGGCCACGGAAGACTTGCAGTCTATCCGGTTGCTTAGAAGTGTACACCGAAAAAAACGCAGATTCCTGAAGACCATACAATTCCTGGTACAAGTGGAAGAGGTTGAAAGTGCACCCTCAAAACGGAAAGCGGGAATGCTTGTAAAGAAACCAGGAAGATCTTGATTGACCAAGTCGCAGTTCTTCCCATTGACTCTGGAAGGCACTCCACAGTTTGCGAACCATAACTACCACAGAATCATGTCCAATTGCATCATGAAAAACCTTCTCCAACAGGTGATACAGAACCCCCAAGAAAAACACAGACTCGGACGATTCAAGACTTGTTGGCATCACTGAAACCTGCAAGGACGATGAGCCGGAAGCGCTGGGCGCGCTGGCTCGACTTTGCTGTTGGATCGTGGGAAAGAAGCTAAATGCCCTGCTCGACGGAGAACCTGCTCCGATGGAGATCGACATGCTGCGCAAGGGTGGCAGGGGCAAAGGCAAAGATAAGAGTAAGGATCAGGGAAGCAAGGCAGAGGCAAAGGTAAGGACGAAGGCAAGAAAGGGTCCAATCATGGAAAGAAAAGCATCCCAATGCGCAGGACCGAAACAACTGTTTGTACTGTGGCAAGCCAGGACATTGGAAGCGTGACCAGTCCTCTGCATCGAGCTGCATCCGCGTCTCAGGTCTCCACGGTCCATTGCACAGCGCCTCGCAGGTCCGCTCAGGAACCATCGCATGTTCAAGTCATGTGCGCATGCCACAGAGTTCTTTGCTATCTGCGATGATTCCGTGTGTGGGCTCTGAAGCGTGGATGATGAGTTTGAGGTTCTGAGCATGCCTTCCCAGACCCTGATGGAGTTGCTTGCGACATCAATGGATGCACGGTTGGTTCGTCACCTTCGTGAAGCAGACTTGCTGCGTGAGCATCAGGTGAGGCATACGTTGAGTGCAGAGACCATCAGACCCCCGAATGCACCGCCCATCGCCCAGGTTCCATCAACGCAGGATGTTGAGCAGCATGTTCTCCCACGAGCCGTACCAAGCTTGGTGCGAGACGTGTGTGCAGTTCTGTGCCCGCCAAAACCAACATGCGTCTGAGGCAGCCTATGACCCAGAGTCAAGGTCTGTAGTGAGCTTCGACTTTGGATACTGCTCTTGCTTGAAGGGTGACAGGGCAAGAGAGGACAAGGACCGTTTGACGGTGCTTTTACTTCATGATCGCCATGCCAAGACCGTCTATGCAGTGCCTACTGCTCAGAAGGGAGGCCCTGGCAGAGCAGGTTGTCGGTTGGGTGAGCATGCCGCTGTCTTCATCCATGACCTTGAAAAGGCCTGTAGTGCATCCTCGGATCAGGTTTTGTTTTCGCCTCAGCACCCTCTATATGGCTGGGCAGAGTGCCACGCCTGCTGGGTTCGCAATAGGTACACGCCTGCGCACGGCACTGCCTCTTACGAGGCAATAACGGACTCCCTTACGCTGGTACTGTGTGTGGATTCGAAGAGAAGGTCCTGGGCACCATCAAGCCCGATGGCAAGGCATCGGCGCGATGGCGTCATGGTGTGTGGCTCGGTAAGGCCACAGGCAGTGACACACATTCTTGGCATGACTGGTGGAGTGTTCGTCACGCGTTCAGTACGTCGCTTCAGCGACAGCTTTGACGCGGACCTTGCAGCCAGCTTCGATGTGTGCGTTGGGAGCACGGATTGTCTTCCATTGGAGGCAAACTGGTCCTCAGTCGGAAGAACCTGCCGCAATGCCTGTTCCGGCATACACCGGGCTTCCTGAGGTTGCAGCGGAGAAGGGTCCTGTGATGCCGCGTTCCCTTCTCAGGTCGCTGGGTCTGATGTGCTCACTCCTCCTGGATGGGCTGTCCATGAGCCTCCCCGCGTCTTCTGCTTCACCGCCAAGCGTAACCGGTGCCAGTGACATGTCCGTTGGTCTGAATGACTAGACTCCGGTCGAGGCGGGGACGCCAGCGCCGCTTGAGGCCGCGCCTGTGCACGTAGAGGATCTTGGCTTGAGCGAGAATCCGCAACCACTTAAGGCAGCAAGGGGAGATGGACCAGGCCTGCATGAGCATGCGGATGCCACTTCGGCGACCTCTCCTGAGCCCGAAGGACAACTCTCTCTCCTGAGTGCCGAGGGCATTCAACTTTGTCAGGAACCATCCAGCGATGTGATCATCCTTTCTGGTGAAGAGACCCCTTGTGTTGCACATGTGATGCAAGTGAGTTATGAGCACGAGGATGAGAGTCCAGCCCTTGCGTTTGATGGCGATACCCTTGAGAGTCTTGAGGACTATGATGAAGGTTTCCTTGAGGATCAGCCTGTTGAGGCTGAGTTGCTCTCAGAGCTTTGCCTTCCTCGTACGTCCGATCTTGAGCCTGACCTTCCAAGCAAGCGGTTGCAAGCACTTGATGAGTTGGCTGACAGCGTGGAGATCGAACGCTTGAAGGGCATGTCCGTGTTGATGCCCGAGGAGGCCATCTACAACAAGGAGCATGAGGGTCAGGAGGCCACCAAACTCACAACGCGCATGGTGCGCAGCTGGCGAGAGAAGGAGGTCAACTCGAAGCCTGTGTGGTACAGGAGAAGCAGATACGTTGCACGGGAGTATGCTTGGCTCAGTGTCCGTCACGATCTGTTCTCCCCAGCTAGCACAGCTGTTTCCAACAGGTTGTTGCCCATCCACTTCTTGTGCCATGAGCCAGATCCCGATGATCCGTGGATCATGGTTGCGATAGATATAGGAGACGCCTATCTCAGTGTGCCCCAAACCCGTCTGGTGGTTGTCACCCATGCTGGGGTCAACTACGTGCTTGGCCGTGTGTTGCCAGGACAGCGCGATGGGTCCAAAGAGTGGTACCTTGCGTTCTCATCGTTCCTTGGAGAAACGTTGGGGTTTGAAAAGTGTGCTGCTTTGCCTTCGCTGATTCGTGAACCTGTGAGCAAGTTCAGCATGCAGATGCACGTTGATGATCTTCTGGGTGCAGGGAGTAAGAAGTTCTTGGTGGAAAAGCTTGAGCCTGCCCTTAAGTCTAAGTACCGAGTGACCCTTCACATCCTTGAGCATCCAGGGGACTGCATCTCTTTCTTGAAGCGCAAGCACACCTTGATGTCAGATGGCAGGATGCTTCTGACCCCTTCGTCGAAACACTTTGAGAAACTGTTTGCGTTGTTGAAGGTGGATGAGCGAAGCGCACCCAAGAAGACGCCCTATGCGTCGGTACTCGATGAGGCTGACACCAGCGAGCCGCTGGGGCCTGCCGAGGCCAAGGCGTTCCGTTGCGCCATAGGTGTGTTGCTGTATCTGGCGGTTGACCTTGTTGAGTGCCAAGGGGCGATCCGGGCCCTAAGCAGCTTCATGACCACGCCTACCCGCAATGCCTTGATTGCCCTCCGACACCTGGTCAAGTACCTCCTTACTGGCCAGCACCATGGGCTGATGCTTGACCGGAAGAATCGGCACTCAGGCCTATCAGGAGAGGTACATTGTACCGACTCAACCATGAGCGTGGAGTCGTACAGTGACTCAGACTGGGCATCGCACAAGGGTCATCGCCGCTCCACCTCTTCCTCCATGGTGTTTGTTGCGGGATGTCTCCTGTACTCTTCATCACGCACACAACGCGTGATCGCGTTAAGTTCCGGCGAAGCGGAACTGCTGTCGGCCACAAGCTCTCTATGCGACGCCCTCTTCATCAGACAACTGGTCGCTTTCTTGACAGAGTGTCCCCCGGCACCGGTGCACCACTTTGTTGACGCAAGTGCCGCAAAATCTATACTTGAACGCAGCGGCGTAGGCCGTGTGAGGCATCTCTCCGTTCGAGTTTTGTGGACCCAGCAACTTGTCTCTGAAAAGATCGTCTTGCTGCACAAGGTTTCAACGCATCTTAATGTAGCTGACCTTAACACCAAGTCCTTGTCCAAGCAGCGCATGTTCATGCTCCTTAATAGGATTGGGTGTTGGGACACTGCCCTTGAAGAGCCAGTCGGTGAAGATGTCATTGCCGCTTGCATTGAGCAACAGACCACACGCGATGCAATTCGAGCAGTGAAAGCATCAGGCTCAGTCAACAAGCAAGTAGTCCGCGGAATCGTCCTTGCAGTCGTGAGCGCCTTGGGTCGTGCTGCGGATGAAGTTGAGGTTGAGGACGAGTTCAGCAGTGACTACGAGTTGCCGCTATGGGTTACCAGAGTTCTTGTTTGGGTCCTAAGTCTTTGGGCCCCTGATGAGCATGGTGTGTCTATCGCTGGACTGATCAGCGACAATGCTTGGATCCCGTGTGCCTTCTGCGTGATCATGCTTGGACTGTACATGTGTTGCCGTGGCAGCCAAAACGTGCCTTCCCAGCGTGTGCAAGTGTGCGTGCGTGATCAGGGCAACGCTGGAGTATCTTTGCAGATCGGACAAGCTGGTGCCCCAGGAAGCGTGCATGTCGATGTGGGAGAGCCTGCTCCGGGAACTCCAGGATATCCCCGAAGCCGTTACTCTGATGAAGGTGGAGTCCCCATCGATGTTGCTTTGAAACGAGGTGCCAGGTCTAAGTCAACAGCACGACCGAGCCCAAGGCATGATCAAGCTGAGCAGGGTGCACGAGGTAGCAATCAAGAGCGTCATGTTCCTCGTGATGATCGATCCGAAAGTACCGAAAGTGAGACACTTCACGAGATGCTTGGAATGCCCATTGCACAGGCGAGGCGTCGCACGCATCCTCCAAACAGCGTGTTTACCTCTCAGAGTGGCCGTTGCTACCACCTGTTGAGATGCTACAAGCTTGATGCATGTGATCGTGTGATGGCCCGTGACCGGGCAACCCTGAGTGCCGCATATCGCCCGTGCAAGAAATGCAATCCTTGAAGACTTAGCTTCTTTGTCCATTCTCTCTTGAGACAGGTCTTTGCAATGCTCATGATGCAACCCGGGATGGTCCCATGCCCAGTTGGCTAGCGCCCGCTATGCCGTGGGGATGGTGCCATGCTTGGTGTTGTACAAAGTGTACAAAGCTTCAGGAAGATCAGAACATGCGCATCCTCCTCTTGGAGCTTATGGCTATTGCTTTGGGACTTGAGACTCTCTTGAGTGAACATGGTGCATTTTGCACCATCAATCCTTGATATACGCACGCCATTTTGGCGAACCCGATGGTGATGCACTTCGAGTGCAACGCTGATCCCACTGCGGCGATGATGCATTCCGCCGCATGAACCTTAACTAGGAGGTTCCAATACTTGTGGCTGTGAGCCTTAGTGCGTGTGTGTGCTTTCAGCCAGGTTAGCGCAAGTTCTTTTGATGTGTCTTGATGATTCAACTCGCATCTGCATGTGGTATTCATCCGGAGATCACACAACGCGTCCTGCTTTGACAGTCTTCTGTGGAGCTTTGCCAGCTCTTGCCTTTACGCGGGTCCGCTTGCCCTCAAGCATCGCGCAGCACCGTAGGTAGGAGTCAGGAAGGTAGGTAGTTCGAGCCAACGACCTTTGGGCAGAGCTCGTGCACGGTGGACAATGTGTTTTGGGAGCCCCTGTAATTGTTTCCAGTTACCGGCAGTAGTTCTTTCTCAGCTTGGAGCTGTGTACAGTGTGTCCTTGGAGGTCACAAAGTTTGTAGGAAAGCATTCGCCTGTAGTTGGACTCAGGCATGCTTTAGGCGGGGTGCTAAACTTTGCACTCCTGTGTACATGTACCATTTTTGTAGGGTGACATGCCGGTATTTACTTTCCATACTTGTTTTACTTTTGCAGCTCCCTGAATTCGTTTGAGCCCAATGATTCCGACTCCGCAGGCGCTTATGTTCGTGTGAAAATTGACAGGGCGCCCCCCCCCGTTTACTTCTTACAAAGTGGGAGGAAGGGGAGAAGAGAGAAAGGATTATATTTTGAATGAAAAGAGACGAGGCAGTTAGAGGTTTTTGTTTTGTGTATTTCATCTTTCGAAAAATTAGAGGAGAAGAGAGAAGGGAATTTATTCTAAATTCCACCCCCCCTCGAATCTTCTTTCGTTTTTTGTATTTCCTTGTTCGAAAAATCAGAGGAGTAGTGACGAGACGGTTTTTGTTTATAGAAGTAGACTTTATTTTACATCACAGACGAGGGAGTGGGAGGAAGGGAGAAGCGAGAATGCGGAGTGGGAGGAAGGGAGAAGAGAGAAGGGAATGTATTCTAAATTCCACCCCCCTCGAATCTTGTTTTGTTTTTTGTATTTCATTATTCGAGAAATCAGAGGAGGAGAGAGAAGGGAATTTATTCTAAATTCCACCCCCCTCGAATCTTCTTTTGTTTTTCGTATTTCATTCTTCGAAAACTCAGAGGAGAAGGGAGAAAGGAATTTATTTTAAATTTTACCCCCCGCGAATTTTCTTTTGTTTTTTGTTTCATTATTCGAAGATAGGAGTAGAGACGAGAGTGTTTTTGTTTCTAGAAGTGGAGAGAGGGGGGGATTGGGGGGGGCGCAGCCGTGAGACTCTGGAGATGCCCCCGTCTCTCACCTTCGAAGCCTTCGAACCTCCCCCCCTTCGTCCTCGCCTTCGAAGCCTTCCAAGCCCCTTCATCCTCACCTTCGAAGCCTTCGAAGCCCCCCCCCCCTCGTCCCCGCCTTCGAAGCCTTCGAAGCCCCCTTCGTCCTCACCCTTCGAAGCCTTCGAACCCCCCCCCCCTTCGTCCTCGCCTTTGAAGCCTTCGAAGCCCCCTTCCTCTTCACCTTCGAAGACTTCGAAGCCCCCCCCTTCGAAGCCTTCGAAGCCCCCTTCGTCCTCACCCTTCGAAGCCTTCGAACCCACCCCCCCTTCGTCCTCGCCTTTGAAGCCTTCGAAGCCCCCTTCGTCCTCACCTTCGAAGCCTTCGAAGCCCCTTCGTCCTCACCCTTCGAAGCCTTCGAAGCCTTCGTCCTCACCTTCGAAGCCTTCGAAGCCTTCAGACCTTCAGCCCCCCCCCCCTTCCCCCCCGCCCTTCGACCCTTCGGCTTCGAAAGCTTCGAAGGCTTCGAAGCCCCCTTCGCCGAAGGGTAACGGGATGCAGCCCCTGCTTTTTTTGTGCGACAATTACAGTACGACATCTATGTGACCGCACGGCTTCCATTTTGGCCCGCTTGGAGTCATCACTAAGTTCATAACATCGCATGTTGGCAATTGGCAACCCGCGCCGCGGTCTCCAGTGGCCTGACTCGACCATCCCCCGCCTTCTCGACACAGAAGGCTCCCTTCGCTGTGGATGGTTGTGCCATTTGCCAGCCTTTTTGCATGCATGCCTCTGCCAATGACCAGCCTGTGAATTCGCCTCCTTCTTCGACCAAGCACTCTCTGACGCTTTGCTGCCTGGGATCCCGACTTTGTCTTCGTCGTGAACTGAGAGGACCGGTTTCGGTTCTGGAATCTGATTAGTTCCACTTTAAACATTGAACGAAGTAGACTGACATTTCGCAGCTTGGGTTTTAATCAGTGTATGCTTGACATGGCACAAGTCATGCGCGGCAGGCCGTCATGCCATGACAGTCCAGAAGGACAAGCAGGAATGGTGCGTGCGTGGAAGGAGCAAAGACCTTTTTAAAACCCTCATGTGAGCTGGAGTGCAATTGTAGTTTCGGCAGCAACGGTGTCCAGCCACAGCAACAAAAATCTCCTCGAGCTGTGTCAGGCAGCAGCCCAAGAATGATTTTCCTTTGCCAAAAGGCAGCGCGTGCTTTTTTGTACGACAATTACAGTGCGACATCCATGTGACCGCACGGCTTCCATTTTGGCCCGCTTGAAGTCATCACTTAGTTCATAACATCGCACATCGGATTCTTGTTGGCAATTTGGCAACCCGCGCCGCGGTCTCCTCCAGTGGCCTGACTCCACCATCCCCCGCCTTCTCGAGAGCGTTCTTGGTTTTTCCCGATTCGTTGTTCTGTGTCCAAGGCGGACTCTTGCAGTTCATTCTGCAGTCATAAGAGAACCGCACTTGAACTCTTAGAGATTTTGAGCCCGAGATCCCACAAACGATCCCAAGCTTGCGTCTTTGGTTTGACCCTGCTAAGAAGAATTTCCCGAAAAAATCTCGATTGAGGGCGAGCGCTGAGCGCCACGTGCTCCGCGTGCGGACCGGCGAAGCTGAGGACTCCCACCGGCACCCTTCAAGCAGTTTTGGATGACAGGCTTTTGCGGTCGGGAGTTGCGACTTCTGAGTTTGTGAATCTGAGCAAGACCTGCCCTGCTGCTTGAGTTGCTGCAGACGGGCTTTAACTGCTGCTTCTTGCTGTCTTTTGGCGAAAGGTTTGTTCATGTGTTTGTATCGAGACTACGCCAGTTTTGGTTTTACCGGCGGTCTTGTGCTTTGCTAGAATGCGGGCTGGTCAAGCGATCCGATGTACATTCTGCTGCAGGATGTTGTCGACTGGTTGGATAAGAACATCGACGAAGGATTGCAGGCAAGTTGCGCGGATTGGAGCGCAAGTGCCAGCAGTAAACCTTCTCAGAGTTCGCAGTCTTGCCGCAGACCGCCACCGCCTCAATCTGAAGAGTGGCACGAAACCGCCTCTTCGGAGCAGGCTTGTGTCCCAGGTTCCACATGGTTCGGTGATGTTCGGGGATGGTGAGTACAACGAGGCATCTCAAAGCCAAGCGGAGTCTCTGCTGCTGGTCTTGAACGGTCTCTTGAAGGACATGAAGTCTTGGAAGAGTGAGGCCAGTGAGATGGCGAGACTTCGAGTTGCCGATTACGGTTGCTCGCACGGGAAGAACTCGTTGCCGATCGTCTCTGCATTGATTGCAGCAGGCGAGAAAACCCGCATAGATTTTTTTTTCACAGACCTCCCTCAGAATGATTGGGATTCGGCAAAGCGGGTGCTGCAATCCCTCGGGCACGTTGAACCAGCTGACAAAGCCAGCTTCCACTCCCCGGCTCTCCTACAGCCCTTCGTGGACGAGGCTGGAAGCCCCCATTCGGTGCGCATGTTCATGTGCGGGCGCAGCTTCTACGAGCAAGTGATCCCATCGAACTCCGTCAACCTCGGATATTCAGGTACTGCAATGCATTGGATTTCCCATGCACCCAAAGGCTCAGGCTTCTTTAACGGGGGCGATCTTTTTTTTCGCAAGCTGGAGCGGAGCAATCCCATGCGCCTGGAGTGGGAGAATCTTGCAGCCAAGGACTGGGAGAGCAATCTGAGATCTCGCAGTAAGGAGCTTGTCTCGGGTGGTTCTTTGCATCTTGTGGTTCCCGTTTTTGATGCTGAATCATGCCCAAGCTCCACGTATCAAAAGCTTTCCGACGTGATGATGGAGACCCTGCAAACCCTTCTGCGTCGTGGTGAGATCTCGCAGCAAGAGGCTGATGCGTTTGTAATGCCAGTCTTCCAGCGGTCGCGCGAAGATTTCGAGGCTCCGTTCCAAGGAGGAGCATTCGAGGGGCTTGTGCTGGAGAGTTTCTCGACACATGTTCTCCCGTGTCCTTACTGGCAAACATCCAGGCACGACCCCGAAAGGTTTGCAGACTCCTATGTTCGCAGCGTGAGAGCGTGGAGCTACAACAGCTGGATCTCCAAACTGGCCGCCATCAGCCATCAGGCAGACACCATCGTCGAAAAGCTTTACAGGGCCATCAACGAGGGCATCATGAAAAATCCTGAAGATTTTCGCATGGACTACGTGCAGGCGTACATGACGATCCGCAAGCTGTAAGATGATCCGGAGTTAGCTGGCCTGAAGGGACACCGCTTTTCTTCTCTTGCGACTTTTGCGAATATCTTTATTTGGTAGCAATTTGGTAGCCATTGTCGTGGGGAGCGCGGTGCAGTTAGTGACATCACTGCCTCTATCCGCAGCGTGCCCTGAGCTGCACGCTGCACAAGCGGACAAGGAAAAAGAGTTCCACAGTGTGGCGCGGACTGTGCAACCAGGTTTAGCAATCCCCCTGGATCAGATGCTGGGAGGAGTTGCCTTGGGTTTGAGGGTGCAGAGTAAGTGTTTTCTGCAACAGGAGCAGTTTGACAGCCACACAGCAGTTGTACACGACCGTGTAAACACAACAGCATTTGTTTGTCACTTCTGGCACCTTTGTGATGATGGCATCCGCACGAGCCACCCAGACTTTGCTTCGAGATGTTGACGCGTGCGCCATGATCCTCTGACGGCCCGCCGATGTTCGTTTCAGAGCTGGCGTACAGCACGCTGCAGGCAAGCGCGTGGGCTTGCATACTTTTTGAGGACTTGATCATGTTGCATTCCTTGTCTTGATCTCGGCCAGGGCGCCACGCAAGTGGGTTGCCATATTCTTCACTTGGATGCATCCCATGGCGCCGAGCTTTGTGTGCCAAATCGTGCCGGAATTTTATCAAGCGCTCATCGATAAGAGCAGAGTGGAGGTGCTGGTTGAAAAATGAGGTGAAGAATCTGTCGTCGGGAAGCGCAGTTGCACTAGAGGGTCGGGCTTTCTCGCCTACCATGGGTCGCGCAAAGTCTTTGGCCGGATTGCTGCGGTGTCATGATCAGGTGTGGCTCGGCTGCTCTTCTCGCCAAGTTTGCCGAGCTATGTCCAGAAGTTGATGTACAACATGTCCGTTTGTGGGATGAGGGCATGCGCAGCAAGATGGAGTACAACTTGGACCATGTGTTTCAGCCGTGCTTATGCTCACTCAAGCTTCCCAGATGCTTGTCGTTCAGAGCTAGCTGGCCCGCTCACAGGGATTTCCAAAACACTCCCGCGTCAGGTAAGGGCGAAGATGGCAATGCTTGCAGGAAGAGGATCTGAAGATTGCTTCCAGCAGTTTGCCAGCATTGAGGTGCTGGCGAAACAGATTGCGACGGCCAGAGGTGGCGAACCGTAGTTCTAGATTCGGCTATGCAGTGCAGTGGGTAGGCTTCCCGGCATCGTGCCATCCCATCCTTTTTGTGGTTTACTGACAGCCTTGTACAGGTTTAGTGGTGTCTGCTCCCATGTGGAACTTTGCGGTGCCTTATGTCCATTGGTGGCAATAACAGCAGCAACAGGTCGCAGTTTGCTGAGACTTCTAGTGAGGTCATGAAGCAGTACTTCGACTGCGTGCTGCATCCAGGCCTTTGTGTTTTTCTCCTTCAACAACTGAAACCAACGACGGCGAGTGCTGCGCATATGCCACCAGGACTGACATTCACCGAAACCAGTTCTGGGCCGACTGGGCTCCTTGGTGGCGGACGCCCGGTGGTGTTGCTGACATCATCGGGTGGTGTCGCATCAAAAGACTACGTCACGCCCTGGCTGCTGGAAACTCTGTGCTGACTTTGTGGAGGGCGCAAGCTCTGACTGTTTCAAACATGACATGTTTCGTGTGTTTTGTTGCCACAGCTCAGGATGTTGCGGCCATGGCTGGATTTGACATACCCAAAGTGGTTTCAGCTGCCAGTCTCGTGAGTTGGCATCTCAGACTATCTAGCGCAGAGCCCGTTTAGCGCACTGCCAGTCTCGTCCAGATTTTGCACCCCTTGGCGTAATTGTGGTACGGGGTGCCGTCTGAGCAAGGCCGAGACCGCGCAACAGCCATTGATCTTTTCCGACAGCAGGCGGCAGTTGCGGCAGAGCACCTGACCCTGGAACCTGGGACGAAAAGGCCATGGTGGTCGCATGTTCTTGTTGGTTTCGGAAGCTTCGCCTCGGCAGATCGACCGTGCAGCCCGGTGATGGTGACGAGCTTGGCTCATCCTGTGGGCACGAGGCATAGACACCTCACCTGGCATATCCTGGCATCTTACCAAGCTACAAGGTGCCTCATGTACAACTTCGTAGAAGTGTCTGCAGGAGCTTCGCAGATGGCTGGAGAGCAGCGGCGGTCTGAGCTCAGACTGCCTGGATTCTTTGGAGTCAGCCCGTGTCGATGGTGAGCTGCTATCCGGCTGCATTCGGCATGATGATCACTGCATGGCCTACTTCTGCACCTTTCGACTTGACATCACTTGCTGCGCAAGATTCGGTCAAATCAGGTTTCTCGCTGCCTCCGACAATGACTTACGTGATGAGGAGCTTGGTCTTGAAGAGGTGGCGCCTCTTGTAGCAGAGCATGTCAACATTGCGTGCTGCTTTATGTCTTTGGCGGCAGATGATTGCAGACTGGCAAGGCCGACATCGTGCGTCTTAAGCAGCTGCAGAAGCTGTTCCAGGAGATCTGTCATGCCGGCTGACAGATTTCATAGATTCAGATCTTCGGGGCAACCAAAGCTGGGCTGAAAAGAGCCCGGAGCCTTACTGACCTCAGATCCTTTTGCAACATGTCATGTTGTTGCAGTGCTGATTTCAAGCTTCTGCGATGAGTTCTGCAGCCCTCTTGCTCAAGTTCGTGGCTAAACATGCCAGCTGCTGCGGAAACTTGCATGTAAGGCATGTTGCATCCGCGAGGTTTTGGGAAGGCAAGCACGTGCACACGAGCTGGATGTTGCTGAATGTTCAAGTAGACATGGTCGCTCGGCCATGGGGGGCTTACTGCCAAAGCCCATTACAAAGAAGGAGACCGAGGCCCCCCCGGACCAAGCATGAGCTGTGAGTATTGTGAGTCAAGGGTCAGCACATCATGGTCTTGCATGCCGTCTCTGGAGCGCACGGCGACGTCTGTGAGGATGGAAAGAGCGTGACGGGCCGATATGCCTTCGGTGTCAGCTCAATGCAAGGATGGCGCCAAGCCATGGAGGCCAGCTTCTCAAGTGCAACCGCTTGGTTAACTTGTTTTTAGATTTTTTCATAATGTTTTTCTTTTTCAGTCCCCATTTATTCGCAGGACATGTGACGCATATGCCAGGATGCCCACATGGCCGTTCCGGACTTTGACCCCGAGCGCGAGCTTGGGCTTTTTGGAGTCTTTGATGGCCACGGGGGCCCAGCGGTGCCCTGTGCTGTTTCTGGGTTCCGAACGTTGGCCGGATGGGGTGGTCATGGGTTGTCACTCCTGATCAGCCCCATTCGAACCCTACCAAACCCATTGCTTAGATCACATGAAAACGCGGCGAGATCTACAGGGCGCAGATGTCCCGCTGCTAGCTTCGCCCTCCCTTGATCTCCCTTGCTTGTTGTGCTTGCCCAGACCCCTGGGAGGATCAAAAAAAAAAATAGATCCCCTTAAGGGGTTCCTAAGATACCAGCAGAGGGTACTACTTGGGGGTCCCTTTTTTTTTTTTTGGGATCCTCTTTCAGGGGGGGGGTACCTTGCGGGCCAGGTGGCCAAAGTCGCTGCCGAGCGCTTCCCGGAGACCTTGAGGGCGCTCCCCGCCTTCAAGCAGGCGAGAGTCGAAGCAAAAAGGGGGTCTCCCTGATTCTCTTTTGGGAGCTAGAGTCCCCTGATCTCTTTTGAGAGCTTAGTTCCCTGACCTCTTTTGAGAGCTTAGTTCTCGGATCTCTTTTGAGAGCTTTTTTGGGGTTCGGTGTAGGCGGATCTTAGCTGAGACTCAATTCTTGCCTTCGGCCCATGCCCAGGGGCGCTACTCGGAGGCTTTGTATGAGGCTCGGGGTGCAAGACTGCCCCAAGACATGGAAAGCCTGTTTGGGCGCCGAAACCCTCAACCCTCAGCCCTGAACCCAAAACCCAAAACCCTGTGTTTCAGGGCATGAGCGCTCCTTCTTTGGCCTGTTGAGGCATTCCTGACCTTGGATGCGTTCCTCGATAGCTCTGCTGGCAGGGAGAAGGCCCCCCCCCCCGTTCTTTTTTGGTAAAGAGAGCTTACGGAGTATGTGTGTAGGGTTGAGGGGCTTGGCTTCTTTCCAATACTTTTTCCCCACCGGAGGTGAAGGAAGCCACCCCGCCTCCCGTCGATGCGGACATGGAGGAGGATGCGGCGGCGCTGGTTGGCTGTGTGCTTGGCGCTGGCATCTCGTGGTGCTGACTTCTGTCAAGAGATCGCCACATCTCATGCTTTTCGTGCAGGAGGAGCTGCTGCGCCTTCTCGAGTCTGGCGAGGTCGACCTGGATGACCTCGACCTCGAGGCCACCACACTCGGGCCTGTGACCGCGACTTCTGTAGGAAGCTTCCAAAGATGCGTAGCCTCAACTCTGCCGTCTGGCCAGGATGAAGAGGCGGAAGAGGACGAAGACCATATGCGAAGTTGCATCGAACCATCAAAGGGCAGAGAGCAAGACGTAAAGGTGAGAAGTGCCCCTGGCAAGGAGGTTCCGGAGGAGGACGAGGAGGCCGAGGAAAGCTCTGGCTCCAGTTCAGACTGGGCGAACGGTGAGGGCCCGGACGGCGCGGTCCTGAGCCTGAGATGTCCTCCCAGCGTGCAAAGAGGGTGGCGCACACACACATATATATTATATTAAGGTTATATGTCCCCCCCCGAAGACCACAGTTTCTCCTATTCAGATCCAAACTTCCAACATCTCTGCATGTCTTAAATATCCAAATCTCTAAATTTCCAGGTTCCAAATTCCAAGTTGAAAATTGCCAGTTCGCAGTTCGCGAGGGCCTCTGTCTTGAGGCCCTGAACTTGTCAAGTTCCAAGTTCCAAATTCTAAGTTCCAAGTTCCGCACTTGAGAGGACCTATGTCTTCCGGACCCGAACTTCTCTAAAGTTTCGGTCCAAGTTCACAATTTCAAGTTCAACGTTCCAAGTTCCATAATTTGGTAAGGCGCGTGTTTCTGAGATTGGACCCTCTTGCTCCACAGGATTTCGCCAACCTGCACTAGCAGATCCGGCAGTTCAAAAAACAACAAAGAGCCAGTGAATTATGGTCATGAATAATCAGACTTAGGTAAGCATTGCGCAATACAAAATTCCAGCAAGTGGGGGAAGAAACATAAATATGTTGAGAAACGAAAGTGCATGTACGAACCGTGTGGTTCTGTTGGGGGTGGCCCTCTATGTGCATATATATATATACGCACATATAAGTATCCATTTCCCTCTGCAAAGGCACCAACAGTCACCAACACTGAGCTGTACATGCATACTTGGATGGTCTTTTCCACTGCGAGGCATGGGATGCACAGCCGTGGTGGCCTTGGTCTGTGGGGGCAGCAAGGCCGAGGTCCTCCCTCCCTGCCAATGTGCGCACGGGGTTTAGGGGTTTGGGGTTTTGGGGTTCAGGGTTTAGGGTTTAGGGTTTAGGGCCGTTTAGGGTTTAGGGTTTAGGGTTTAGGGTTTAGGGCTTAGGGTATCTGGGACTTCCGGGGTGCCGTGATGGGCTCTGGATCGGCTCCGGCTTCCTTCTCCCCGCGCGGCCGATCCTCAAGAGCATGGTCGTAGTTGGTTTGTTCAATGCGCAAAGTCACGGAAGGCTTGGTGTTCGTACGCAGCAAAGCGGCTTCGTCAGTCTAAGCATGGCACCTGCAGCCAGGCACCCAAAACCCACCGAGCCACCGGACCGTACAAAGTCTCAGCACTTCGAGCTCTAACAAAGACTATGTATAGGTGAGATCGCGCACCTATGGGTCGAAGATAATGGCACCCAAGAAGAAGGTTCGCCGGCAGCTGCCTTTTTGGGGGCTCTGGGGCTTGGCCCAGTTCCTGTCGCTTACCTTGCATTGCGGGCACGGCCTCGTTGCAGGAAGCCTCCGCTGACGCACTGCAAGATGGCCCCGATGAAGAGGAGGAAGCAGGGCCTGGCAAGGCGCCCCCTTCACCTCTCGGAGTCGGACATGAGTAGTCTCTCTGAGAGCCGGAAGCACACCGTAGACGCTGGGGCGCAGGCTGTCATCAGCATCTCTGCTGAGGGGGTCAAAAACCTTCCGCGAGAGCCCGCTGCCCAGAGCACACGCACGGGTTTGCACGTAGGCTCCTTACGGGAAATGGGCTCCCAAAGGAAAGAGGCCCTGGCTTGGAATCAAGAGCCCCACATGGGAAAAGGAGTGGAACGATGGCATTGTGTACTGTCGCAGCAGTTCCAGCACAAAATCTGGGAATTGTTCTACATTCTGTTTTCAGGGCATGCATGCTTCAAAAGTTGCTTTCAGAGGATCCTAATGTACAACAATCCCTTCTCAGGCTACAGACGCTCCTTGGCTTCAGCGGCTTCTGCAAAGAGTTCCGGTCCCGCCCCCAGGATGTCCTCCAAACGTCGCGTCAAGTTGCGCGTTTTGTGGTGGCGACCGCCCTCAGGACCGGGCCTTCCTCCGAGCCGGCCGGCTGGGTCAGCTGCCTAGAAGACTTAGACCCCGCTGCCTTTTCTTGGAGAATTGAGTTGTTGCCGGCTCCTGTTGGCATTGGGGGTTTGTGGGC
Source organism: Symbiodinium natans (assembly GCA_905221605.1). NCBI lineage: Eukaryota > Dinophyceae > Suessiales > Symbiodiniaceae > Symbiodinium > Symbiodinium natans. Next base: position 632,470 of record CAJNDS010002734.1, on the reverse strand, counting down.
TGGTTCCGCAATGTCTTGGTCACTGAGGAGTTCTCCAAGGACGCGATCATCAGACTGCAGAATCAGGAGCCTCATGGAAGCCTCATGGCAGCGCAGTGCGACATGGCGAATCTGGGTTGATTTAAAATGTTTTTTCTGCTTTCCATCGGAGAGGACCTGTACAACGATGTTGTGCAGAGACCTTTGGTTCTCTCTGTTCGGGACGCCGCCGCCGAGAATGCAGTGATAGGTGCGATGCTGCGCATCAGTGCCTGCGCCACTGCATGTGATGGCATCTGCAGGCTCTGCGGAGTTCAGCCTCGTTCCCTTGTTGCACGACACCATGGAGGCACCCTGACATGTCTCAGTTCCCCGTGACGGCGAGTGGCTGCCAAGGTGACGGCTGAAGTGCAGCTGGAGCTTGCTCCAGAGTACTACGCCAAGTGGTGGAAGGAGGCGAAGCACCTAGCCCCCCACTTGCTTACAAGCAATCAAGCGCATGACCATCAACATGACGCCGGCCATGCCACATGAAGCCCACCAAGGATGAGGCGGAAGATCCAAAGGCCAAGAAGGAGCAGCCCGTGTGCAGTGTGGTTTTGGAGCAGCAACGCTCTGTGTCACAGCCTGCCCAGTCCATCTGCTCCGCTGGAAAGGACAAGAAAGCCGCTCCGCCTACCGAAGCGCCAAAGGACCAGATGCGCGTCTGCCATTCTACTGCCGTGGGGGACGTGAATGTATACAGTCGCAGGGAATCTCCTCAGGACCCAAGAGCCTGGGCTCCGGCATGCACCCAAACCCAGGGTTTGACCCTAAACCCTAAGCCCTAAACCCTAAACCCTACACCCTAAACCCGTGCATGGCAGGAGCGTGAACCTCTTTTCGAGGGCGAGGCTCCACCTGCTACCATCTTGTCAGTCCGCCTGGCACTGCTTGCCCTTGGGGCCTCCTAGGCTCCATCTAGGAGTCCGGATATTTTTTTTGTGTGTAAAGTCCCAAAAAGACATAAAAAGGGTGTCTCCCAGGTCCCCTTGTAGGGCTCAGGAGGTTAAAGCTCTTGGCCCCAGCATGCCTTGGCCAGGTGACAGTGCGAGCTGACATGCTGCTGGGTCCGGAAGAGGCGTGATATGGCGTCGGCGTGATCTTCTGAATTTCTCACGCTTCGTTGGTCATTGGTGACTTCAAGAAGCCAGGATCGGGATTGCTGGACGATGCTGACGATGGATGTGGCAGGTGGGATTTCCAGCTTCTTCGGACGTGGCACAGCTTGTCAGCAAATGCCTTGAGGCATTTTCGCCCTCCCAGAGAGCCTGACAGCGCTGGGCGTGACCAGCGTGTACCCTGGAGTATCCCGCTTATCCGCAGGGGGCTGGTTTCTAGGTTCCGAAGCCTCCTAGGTCCAGATGATTTCCAGGCACGCTTGGATGGCTCCCCCCAAGCATTGGCAGTTTCAGAGCAAAGTGCCATGATCAGTCCATGATGGCATATGATCGCATATGAATGCATATTAGCATTGTTGTCGACTCAAGCTGCACCATCTGCGCGCAATACACTCGCAAGCACACGCACAAGCACACGCACAATGCTGAAGCGTCTCCGTTCTTTTTGCCGGAAGGCGCACCCCATCAGCTACCAGGGCATGCTCCTCGGCGAGCCAGAGCCTAAGGAACCGTCGTGTACCGATGGGGGAAGCTGGGGGGACATGGGTAGTATTCATCGGATAGTCTCAGACGCTTCTCTCTTTGGCTCAACCAAGGTCTTTGGGAGAAGGTGCTCTCACCAAAGCCGCCGAGGTGACATTGTGCCACATTACCGTAGCTTGCGCGGATCGCGGTTGTCTGTCTCTGTGTGTGTGTGTGTGTGTGTGTGTGTCTGTGTGTGAGTGTCCTGCTGTTATATGGACATGTCTGCGCCCTCTCTTCTCCAAGAGGCCCCGATAGCTGGGGCCATGGTGCTAAGTCTGTCAAGAATGAGGGCTAGCGGTATTGCCAAGAGGAGCTGAAACTTGCAAAGAAAGCAGTAAGAAAAACATAGCCTCGGAACACCAGGACCGCGCAAAGCAAGAGCGTTCCAATAGCCCCCCCTTTGCCAAGCGGGCATAGCAATGGGTTGTGGTGGCAGCGTGCAGAGCGCTCCGCTCCAGAAGGAGGCAGGGAAGGGGGGGGAAGGGGGGGGGGAAGGGGGAAGGGGAGGGGAAGAGGGGGAAGGGGGGGGGAGGGGGTTGTAATCAGGAGGCTTCCTTTTGTTTCTTGTATGCAGGACCTTGACCCTGCCAGAAGCACAGAGCCTGAACCTTGGCCATTCGGTGGTACTCCACTGCCTGCAGCCTTCTGCTTGGTTTGTCCGCACAAGCTGGAGGTCTACTGTGGCATCAGAATCAAAAGATACCCCTCCAGGCAACCGGGCTTCGTTCTGCGTCAAGCCTGAGGATGATGACATGCTGTGTGCCCGTCTGTGCAAGGTGATTGCACCTGGAAGGAGGTCCGGTGCTTACGCCATACTTAGTGGATCTCCTTCCGACATCTGCTTTGTCCACTTGCTCTTGTGCATTTCGTGTGTTTCAGGTCGTCAAAGTCGATTCCCAGAGATCTGTACGCTCTGGCGTGACCACCGCGATTTGCACGCCCGCTTTGAACCAAGCCTCGTGCCTGGCAAGGCTCAACCCGAGCCAATATGTACTGCAACCTTGTCCTTCATTCCTTCCTTGCCTTCTTCGTTAAGGCTCTTGAGGGGGTCGATGTTGAGCATTGCGAGACTGCTGAGAGCCTCAGCGCCTGCAGCTGAGCTGCCGGAAGCATGATGCTCATGGATCTTTTGTTTGCTTCCGCCGATCCGCCTACAGGCCGGTAGCTTTGACCCGGACACTGGAGCGCGGGAGTCCTGGTGTGTGGTTTTAGAGGAATATGGGCGTCGATGATGGGCCGACAATATACTTCAACCGTATTCCCTTTAGGTGGCAAGGAGCGACCTCATATGTCAGATGAGCATGGCTTCAGATTTCCAGGATTCTGCCAAGCTCGCAGTGCCATCATGGTGTTTAGTGTTTTGGGGTTACAGAGAACCTTGCAGCTTCGTCACCACCTGCCGGGGAAGCAAGAACACTTGACTGCCGTCCTGTCCTCATGAAGCCAAGGCCTGACATGGACGGCAGCAAGCTGAATGCAAACTTGCGGAAGTTTGCAACAATGCTCGATGCGGAAGGCGCGGGCGTTTTGCGCTGCATCTGTGCGTGCAGAAGAAGAAGAGAGAAACTTTAACAACATGCAAGTTTTCGGTCCCTACCCTTAGCCCAATCCCGAGCGCACTGTTTGATGTGAACGGCTGAACCCCACCAGCGCCTTTCTCACCCCGACGAACTCTGTCGTGCGTGCCCCTCGGGGCGGCCCCCTCACAGGGGTCATACGCCTAGCAAGCAAGCAAGAGAAAGAAACAGAGAAACTAACGGAGTTCGATGAAACTAACACAGGGGAAGGACGTCTCAGGAGCCGCACACGAACCCTGGGCCCGCCGCGAGTGTAGAGGAGGTGGAGGAGGAGGAGAAGGAAGAGAACGAGGAGAAGGAGGTGCAGGAGAGAGCGCGCCCAACGTTTTCACAACCCGACTCTCGCGTGCTGGCCCTTTTGGGGGTCAAGATGCTGACAGTGATAGAGTTTTGGTTGAAAGGGGGCAGGGGCATGACAACCACAACCGGGCAAGCAGCACGTACTCTCCAGTGCCCTCCCACATGATGAAAGTGACAGTTGCGTGTGTGACCTCATGAAAAGGATGCAAAGCTGAAATCGAAGAGCTGCCTGCGCTGTGTGTGTGTGTGTGCAGTTGTCTCAGAACCAGGCACCGTTCCTCAGGACTTTCCTCGCCTTGCGAGGACCGAGCTGCAGTTTGAGACATTGTGCTGCTTTTCCTTTGGGAATCTTTGCGGGCTAGCTCAGGCTGATCATCCGAAAGCAAGCCAGATTGCTGGCAAGGGCCTTATGTGCGTTTATGTGTGCGTCTGCGGCGTTTGAGTGCGTTCCTCATATACCTTGTCAGTGCCTAGGCTGGCCAGGGGCTCAAGGTCTGCCGGTGTCTGTCCGAAGACTCCGAAGAAGATTGCTTCGAGAGCATCAACTCGACCGGCACGCCGGCAGTTCTTGCCATCATCTACCGTGATATGCAGGGTTTAGGGTTTAAGGGTTCAGGGGTTTGGGGTTTAGGGAGATGCGGTAGGAGGAATGCAACCGGAAACCAAAAACAGAAGAGGTACTCGCCGGTTGACGGATCCCGTTCTCGCAGACGAGCGCTTCAACATCGAGGGCCCCGACCACCGCACAGGCCCACGCACCGAGGGTTTGGGGTTGAACACCATTTGGCATCCTCATCTTTCACCCTTATTACTTCAGTCGACTGCGTTGCGTAGACGTTCTGGAGTTCTGGAGACGACTCGGCCTCACAGGCCAACAGCTTCAAGCACAGTTCTGGAGGAGCTGGCAGGAGAAGGTGCGCTGCTCTCACAAGCGTTGAGGCACGCGCTGCCCCGGCACGTCTTTCAGGACCCCTCACTAGCTGGGCGACTTCCCTACAAGGAGCTGCGTGTCCTGCTGCCGTCCGCAAAAGCGCGTCATGAAAAACCTGTATGGAGGAGGACATCATTGAAAGTTCTGCGCTTGGTAATGTAGGGGGTTCGATTCGGACTCGATCTGGCCTTTGGATCCGGATGGTGACATGCTGTCGCTTCCGCGTTGGAGTAAGGTTCACAGTCAACACCTGCTATCCTGTCAAGCGCGCGGCAGGCCGGCAAAACATCGGGCACATGTCAGCTGTTTCTGATTCTTTCGGATGTGATGTGCTCCAAGCAACGTGCAAGGTCCCGGAAGACTTGGTCGCCGCGCTCGTTCTCAGCCTACATACCGTACCTAATCGTACCTAGCAATTGTGGGGCCATCGTCCGGGGCTATCGACATCAGTATTGGAGCTATGCACGCGGCCGCAAAACCCCGGGATGTAACCAAGGATGCGCAGCTTGACACGCTTAGAATCGAAGAGGACTTCGGATGAACCTTCCTACAGAGCATCGGGGTGAGCATGTCCTTCCATGGGGGTCTACGGTACTAGGGCGTACCAAACTGAGGTCCTCAGTACAAGGGGATCCTACTCTTAGGCGTCCCCTTATTATCCTCAAACCCCCGCATCGCGTACTGCGCAGTGCGCAGGACCCCGAGCTTATCAGAAGCAACACTGTCGGCTCGGAGAGCGAAGGCTCGTGTGCTCCGCCAGTGGGGATAGCCGACCGTGGCCCTCAAGAAACTCTCTGACTCCATGAAGGCCGCCGCGCCCTGGAAGAAGCTCTTCAGAGAGCCATGCAGGAGGCCGGAGGAAGGTTTTCTCCCCCCCTTTGTCGGTTTTCGGGGGGCATTTTTTTGTGTGATGTTAGAGAAGCAGGTGCTCTACAAATCTGGAGATGGCGGCGTCCCGGATGCCCAGGCCCAAGTCTTCAGATCGACATCCCAGAAAAATCCTGTAACAGCCATCGGAAGAAGTTTTGATTTCGGCCTTTACCCAGGCTTGGGCTGGCATTACGGACGCTGACGATGCCGACTGGCAGCGCAGGGAGAACGTGCCTTGACAGAATGCCAGTTCTGGATGAAAGGTGAGGGGTTTTACGAGAATAGGGGACCCCTTAATGTAGACCCCCCAAATAGTAGGATTTCTTGCAGTAGGGACCCCAATAAGGTAAAGTTGCTGCAGCTGCCCAGGTCTTGTTTATCCTGGACTGGGATGATTCCGCCTCAGCGTCTCTTCCACATTCTTTCCGTGCCTCTTCCCGTGTGTGTTCGTTTTCTTGTTTGGGGGGCGTTGCGTATATGAAAAGGACACCATCTTCCCAACGACCTGGCTGACAATGAAGCCCTGGTTCCGGACCTGGATCCGGGAGAAGGAGCGGGTTTTCTTTGTGTGGGGGCAACGTGAAGATGCGCTCGGTTTCTGTGTCATGGAACAGGGCTCTCCGGAAAGCATCACGGAGATTGATCCTGAAGATCTGGAGAAGCTGCATGCGCTGGACGCGGCAGCGGGGACCCCAGTGAAGCCATGAGATGCCTTTGGTCACAGTACTTTGGGATGTTCCCCCTTGCACTAACAGTTCTTAATAGAGACTACACTCGGGCTAGGGGGTACTCTTACTCCCTTGTTAAGGACTGTTTTTTACAAGGGGGAAGCATCCCAAACAATAAGCTGCTGTTGGTCCGGTTGGCTGTGAGGCGTGCGAGCTGCTGGCTTGCGCCAACCGTGGCGGCCTCATTGCATTGCGGCACATTGCGGTTCTGCGCTGACCCTCTTGGTTGTAGGGTAGGTAACCTTCAATACCTTTTTGGGGTAATTTATATTCCCGTTTTGATCCCAAAGGTTAACCTTTAGTTCCCCCAGGTTACTGGACAACTAAGCCCTGGATCTATCTGTGACAACTCCAAGGGATGAGCACCGTGGTTTGCATCACGCTCTCCCAGAGACCCTGGGTGGAAATGTGCGGCGCCCAGCACTTGTGGCGTTGCAGGTTGTCTGTTTGGAGGAGACCAAAGGTTCCCCCCCCCCCCCCCCCCCCCCCCCCCCCCCCCCCCCCCTTGGGCTCGGGGGGTAGTATCGAGGGGACACGGCTGGAAGACTTTCGCAGCCACTCAGGTCCATGAAGGCCTTCATGCCCCGACTGGCTGAGCTGTGGAAGGCGCAGTTGCGACCAAACTCCCCCAAAACCGCAAGAACCCCAACAAAGACCCAAGAACCCTCAGAGCCCTTCTAATTTTCTAAACAAGCAAACCCCAAAAAAACCCTGGGCCAGAAAAGAATCCCAGCAACCTCCAAAGGCGAGCGTCCAGTTCCTTTCTTTATTTACCCCAAGAACAGAGGACATTGGAGTGGCAGTGCACTACGCCGTGGAGGAGTACGTAGCCACGCCCGCCAGGCGCCCCCCTGCTTTGGGAATTCCGGGAAACGCTCGGGCTGGCATCCCCAAGATTATCCACGTGGGCCGGGCGCGCCCCCCAAAGAAGTAGACCCAACGCTCTTTTCTAAGCTCTCTTCTTTCCTTGCCTTCTTAGCTTACAGGCTTCTGGAACCCTAAACCCTAAACCCTAAACCCTAAACCCTAAACCCTAAACCCTAAACCCTAGACCCTAAACCCTAAACCCTAAACCCTAAACCCTGAACCCTAACGAGCGAAGATGCCAGGCAGGGCTTCTGGTGCCAGAAGCCCAGCGGCGCGGGTGGCCTAGAGGGCACCGCGCGGGCCTAAGAGTACGTTAGGGTTTCGGGTTTAGGGTTTAGGGTTTAGGGTTTCGGGTTTAGGGTTTCGGGTTTAGGGTACCCTAAAGAAGGTTATAACCAGTTAGAATCATAGATACTCTACTCATAACCCCACTTATGGCTACCCATGAACCTGCAAGTGGGCCAAGAAGATTCTGGGGGCCCCTTTTGGGCCTCTGTGCAAGTTGCATGTATACATATAAATATAAATATAAACTCAAAAACAAATATATGCATATATATATATATATATACATATACGATTCTTGAAGAAGTAGGAGAAGCATCTTTTAGATGTATACATAGATACCATGTTGCATGCAGTGCGCCCAAACCAGGTGTTGGAGCTCCACCTGCGGTCCAACCGCAAGCGCAAGGCTTGGATGTTATAGAATATATCCGAGTGCTTGAGAAAAGAATGTCAAGGTTGATGCAGTGCATTCATTTTTAAATGTAAGCTGTAGAGCGTATAACGTGTAATTCTGTAGAAGCTATAGTAGATAACCTGTATATGTATACGTAACGTGACATAAACAATAAGGTATATGTATAATCATATATACATATGTGTATACATACTGTACAATTATACATACTGTACTTTTAGAGCGACCCAGACTCGTAATCATCCTAAGACCGTGCAGGTCATGGAGCGGGTCCTTCGGAGGTTCTACCGAAAGAACGACAACTGCACGCAACCCAGTTTTTTGAGGGTGGCGTTGTCCTTAAACCCTCCTAGTAGCCCTAAACCCTAAACCCTAAACCCTAAACCCTAAACCCTAAACCCTAAACCCTAAACCCTCAACCCTAAACCTAAACAGTCAACAGCGGGCTAGAGCAGAGTCTCTCCCAGGTTGGCTCCATGCCGTTAGTGTTGGCGATGGCTTGGCCGAGAGGGATGCCTTGCAGGCTCCTAATTGAATGTATGACATGCAGTCATTAAATACATAAATGAGAATATAAATCAAACAACAGATAAGTAGATAGATATAAATATAAATATAAAAATAAATGAATAACGAAATAAATAAATCTATTATATATATATAAAAGTACATGTATATATATATATATATATATAATGTATGTGTATATGTATACATATGTATATTTTCATATATATATATATATACATATACATATATATATATATACACACATGCAGAATCCAGTACTGCTACCGCGAAACATGTCAAGAGCAATTTATATATATATATATACATACACATACACGTATGTGCAACAAGATATATATATATATATATGTATATCAAAATATATATATATATATATACACATACATACACATATGTTCAAGAAGTAGTCAAGAGCAGAAACCTTGTAGCATCGAGAATATGTTATGTATAGTTTTGACATATACTGGTTTCCATCCGCCCCGAGTGGTCGCCGTGAGGAGATCTCCATGTGCCATCAGAATCCACCACACCCGGAGTCTGATGCTAAGATGTCAGATGCTGTGAGCGCACAGGGTTTGGGGTTTTGGGTTTGGGTTTGGGGTTTAGGGTGTAGGGTTTAGAGTTTAGGGGCTAGGGCAGGTGTCATGAAAAGGCCCAGGGGCAGCAAAGGAAAAGCTTGGCCACAGCCTTCATACCAGAGCTTGCATGGAGAAAGCCTTGGTTCATGTTGGCTTGGGAGGTCTGGTGAGCACAGCAGATTCCTCGTTGCTCCGCCATGATTCCCGCTTTTGGTAGAAAGAGATTGCATGGCGTGAGCCGCACAGCTTGGCCGTGCCAGGTGAAGACCATCCAGATGATGGAAGAACCGAACTGCGAGCACCTGGAAATGCAGCTTGAGGCCAGCCTGTCTTGATGTGAAACAGGGTTTATATTGCTGTTTTGGTGAGTGTACATAATATTGGTGAGTGTATGTATATATATATATATACATATATTGGGTGTCCTTTTGAGGGTGCAAGAAATATATAAACCCTATTTCTGTGGACGCGGGGAGGAAGATGGGATAGCTGAACACGGAAGCTGGCAGGTGGCAATCGCACAGAGAGGTTCAGAAGTGACAAATACATGGCAAAATTGGACTATGCCGTTGCTAGCGCTGTGACGAGACAGTGCTGTGCTTCATCATCTGAGCGCTCTCAGTTCAGCATCATGTTAATGAAGCTTTACTGGGCCCGCACGCTCTCTGCTGTAATCCCTCTTAGAAAGCTGCCTGATGATCAAGCACGAAGACCATCAGAATTATGGGTAAGAACAAGTTGATTAAGATGCATCTTTTTGACGCATCACTCCTAGCTGAGTTAGGGACTGATCTTGGTTTCCTTCGTTCATCCTTGCTTGCTCCGCCATAGCTCAAGAATCGCGCGTCGCATGTCTCTGTATGTTTACCCGCTTGGCAGCATTGCTTTTCTCTTGGATGCGGACCAGGTCCTCAGGAAGTGGGCGCAGGTTCTCATCAGCCGCAACCAGGAGCGCTTGGCCTTAGTTAGTGGTACGTCTAACATAGGGCCTATGAATCATGAGAATAAGGTAATCGTAATAGTAACTAGTCCAACTTCCCCTAAAGTAACTTCCTCCGACCGTTGTTTCAGGACCTGGATGCCGTGTTCGGCTTCTAGCTGAGAATTGGCGCACCGCCCGAAGCCAACGCCATGTACAGCAGATTTTCGCCATTTCTCGGCGGGCTTCGTCCCACCGCTTGCCGGGAATGCCTTTGAGCCGTCACTTATGAAGCTCGTTTCAGTTCTCTTGTGCTGTAGAAAAGGATGCATTTTCGTCTCTGTTTCTTCAGGTTCCGAGTTCTTCATGGTTAGACCCCCTGACGGCATGCCGTTTCACGCACCACTCTGCCGCTCAGTGCGCCGGAGTGGTGTGCTTAATGTGTGCCCTGCTAGGGGCAGCTTCAGAGTTCGCAGGAACTCGGTGTGAATGAATTACAAGTACCTCAAGGAGGTACCAGGGGGGGCTTGTGTTTTTCTTCCCAGAGTGCTGAATGCAGCAGATCTTCGGCGAAAAACCTCGCAGTGGCAACTGTGTTAATGATCGGGCCGGGCTCATGCGTGCGCAGCAGATTCTGACAGCTCGCCGGTCTTGGCGCTGAGGGTTTAGGGATGTTTAGGGCTTAGGGTTTATAGGGTTCAGGGTGCAGGGTTTACAAATATCTATCTACAGCCATGATCATGGCAAGTGGCGCAGGGCAAAAAGAGCGGAAGACAGCGCGCACAAGCATGGGCTGAAGCCTTTTAAGGGAGCCTCTTGGCGACTCGTGCAGGCCACCAAGCTTGGATTGGAGCTTTCAAGATTTGTTTTCCATGGCCGTGTGCAAATTTGGCTTGTTGGTCCGGTTGAGCGAAGTCCGACGATGAAGTTGGTGCTTCTGATTCTATTTCTACAGCTTCGCTTGCAGACCAACACTGCCAGTCGGTTGGTGCTCAGAGGCTCTTCTGTGAAGACAGGAAGCTGCGAGCACGAGTTTTATGCCGCTCCCGCATGCCCTGAGCAGCGCGTGAAAACAAGACGCTCTGGGTGTGCGCTTCTTGACTTAGCTACGGAAAGGCCGTCTTGAACAAAATTTGGGGTTCCGGCAAGGGCCCCCGACCATGGCAGGTGAAGCCGGACGAAGAGGCCGAGGCTGCCCAGGTCGGGATGCCATGGGTAGCTTATGGGTAGCTTGTAGGATCTTGTATCCGATACCTCCTGTGAGGTTTCTTGGGAGGAGGAGCAGCGGCGCTTCTCGCCCACTCTGCGATTTCGAAACGGGCAGATGATCAGGCACCCCTGATCGTCCCTCACCAGCTTCTCCCCTGACTAGTCTTGGCTTGGGCCAGGTACCGGGGGCGTCGCTTCATCGAGGAATTCAGGAGCATGCTCAGCAATTCCGGTGGCGTGGCCTCCCCGATGCGACAGAATCGGACTTCGCGGATGGCGGTAGATTCAGTGTGGCCGACTCGATAAGATGTCAGATTCGCAGATTCTGAGGTCTTCATGTACCTGGAGCTCGAGGCCCCCCCCCCCGGCCCCGTCCCGTTGTCGTGTGCGCCTCTCTGTGGTTAAGAGAGCTCCAGCGCCACCGCGCGCCCCCACGTCACAGGAGAAAGCCCCGGTCGATCCCAAGAAGCCCAATCCACCCGAGGCTGCTGAGCTGGCCAGGCGGCCCCTTACTACGTGGGGGGGTTTGCGATACAAGGGGGGGTACCCTGTTGGGTCCTTCTTATAAGGGGATCCTGCGATTTGGGGGTATATGAGGGGTCCCCTTATTTTCGTAAACCCCAATGTGAGGGAGGGATGGGGATAGGGTGACTCAAGCTCCTAGCTGCTTTCACACCCCCTACAATCACCCACAAAAAAGGATACCTAGGAGCCCAGGATTGCAGGGTGCTCTCGCTCTTGCCCCCCAATTTTCCTTGTGAGAGCAGTTGGCCCTTGGAGGTCTTGCTCGGGCAGCGCCTGGCTGGACCTCCGGAAGCTCATCGCCCCGGGAGCCTGCAGAGTGGAGTCGACCTGTGCCCTCGTGGAGCCGGCTCGCCTTCGGCTCCCGCGACACCCCCAAAGCCCTGCAAAGCCTGAACCCTAGAGGCCCGAAGGCCGTCTATAGGGAACCCTAAAGCCCCTAAGACCCCAGAGAGCCCTTAAAACCCTGAAGTGTGGACACGTGGGGGGCTGCCAGGAAGGCTCCGACTTGCTCCAAGGCGCCTTGGGGGGAAGTTTTGAGCCTTGGCCCCCCCCCCCCCCCCGAGTTATTCAAAAGGGTAAGGAAAGCTAAGCACCCCGGACCCTGAACCCAAGAGCAGCCCGTCCATGTCAAGAGAGGCCCCCCCCACAAGCCCCGATTCAGGTGCCCGGACCTTCGTGAGCCTCTCGCTCGAGCTGAGCTTCGATGTGACTCCGGCCGAGGGGGAGGACATGAAGGCCACGCGACCCACGGCCTTTCCGGTGGTTCTGCGCGAGGTTGTTCTTATGTGGTTGTCAAAATTATGGTCCCTTCTTTGGATCCCTATTCTGATACGGCACCTAATATTTAGGGTACCACAAAAGGGACCATAATTTTGACAACCAGCCTTACGAGCCTTGGGCACCGGTTGTAGGTGCATCCCAGCAGTCTTCTCCCTCGGAGAGATGGTCCGAGCAAGTTCTCTGCGTCTGATGGTGCCGCCCTATCCTTTCAGGAGGCGAGGTGTGTGAGAGCTGCTTTTGGCCCAGGGGAATGAAGTCCCCTTGCAAGCGCGTCGGATTGTCGCAGCATCACAAAGAGGCCGTGGGGCGGGGCTGTGAGACCATCCTCAGAGACTGCCCGAGGGTTGGCAGCGTGCTGCGGGCTTGGAGGGGCGAAGCCCATATGGTCTCCCAGCATCTCTTATCTGCTTAGCTACGGCTCCGGGCCGCCCAAAAAGCTGAGGCAAGAGGCGGTGTCACAGCTCAAGGAGGCCGGACCGAGCCCTTTGTTTCAGGGCTTCTAAGACAGGAGGCAAGATGCCTCGACTCGTTTTGGGCATCACCCACTTGCGCGGCAAGTCCAACTCAGTGGGATTTCCCTCCATGAGTGACCCCTTGTGTGGATGTGGATTCCCAAGGCAGATGTCCTTGACATGGGCCCCCTCCTGCCTTTAAACTACCCATCGCGAAAGATGGGTCATGGGTGGGAAACGCCCGGGCAGGCTCAAGTCCGTCTCAAGTTTCGCGGCCCCTAGGTTTGTGGGAGTCCATGAGATTCGGATAACAGCGAAGCCACTTGCAGGAATGGTACTTCCGCATCCTAGGAGAGCGACTTGTCAGTTGGAGGGGGTTTTAGAAGGCTTTGCCTCGAATCATTGGGAAGTGATGCTGCGCCCATGCAGCCGAGCAGTGTGCCGCCACTGCGGCGTGCAAAGTGGCTGGTTTTACCTGAGCGGCTTCGGAGTTTCTCGCAGAATGCACGAGCGCCAATGTGCCTCACGTATCTCACGGGAGACTGACACTGCAGAGGAACGCCCGGCTCAACTCCCTTCAGGGTTTGACCTGGAGGACGCATCTTTGTGTCGCAACAGCTTTGGCCTGGACGAAGTTCACGAGTTTCGGTCTCCGCCAACAAGTGTTGTGTTGCCACCAGATTCACCAGATGCAGAGCCGGACTCAAATGATACACCGCAGGAGTCGATGGCAGTTTCCGACATCGGCGCCCAGAGCAAGGGAAAGGCCAAGAGGAATGGGACTCAAGATGCGGCGGCACTGCCGGTTCTTCCTTCCTTCGCAGTGCCTGTGGTCTTCGACTTTGCGTCCGTCCCAGACATCCTGCGCTTGTGCATGGCTGGGCGGCTGACGCGACAGATGAGGGAACTGGCAGTGCACCTTCTGGAGATGGCCAAGATGGCCAAGAAGAATAGGTATCGCGCGCTCATGCCTTGCAGGGAACCCGCAGGACCTGCAGGACCGTCAGAGAGGGCCACCAAGATTCACTTGCTCCACAAGCAGCGGGACAGCGTGAAGTGCTTGGTTGAAGGTTTGGTCACGTGGCGGCCGTACGCGCCGGTGATGCAGCTTGTGCAGAATGTGGCTGCCGATCTATCGGATCCAGTCCTTCGAGTTCCTGCCGGGGAGTTGGTTAAAGGTCTGTGCCGCTGGGGCGATGGACACGTGAGAACATGCATAGCCAAACAACTCCTGCTGCTTATGAAGATGCCAGGTCATCGCGATTTGGCCTGCGAATTTCTTGCTCTTTGCAGGTATGATCTGGGGCGTTTCCAGAACTCCATTGTCAATGAGCTGCTGTTAGCCATCCAAGATGGCGAGAGATTTCAGCTTACCTTTCTAGGATGGCTGTTGCACTTTGTGCCGTCACCGGGAAAAATGCATCCGCAGGCGTGGCTGATGCTGAACAAGCTTCTGTATTGCGCACCGAGACAGCTGCCCAGAGAATTGAAGCCGCTCGCGCGGCACCTTTGGGTTCTGCTGGGTTCAAGTTGGTCAAAAAGGACCGATGCTGTAGACGGCAACAAGTACTACGCCCTTCGTGGGTCCTGGTTGCTGTCAACGACGACCGAGCACGACAACTACATGGCTGTTGTTCGTGCTCGATACTTTCAACAGATTGAGGCTAATCGGACTGTGCTGCCGAGATGGAGAAAAAACACGTGTTAAACCCTTAACTAACCCTGAACCCTAAACCCTGAAGGCACCCTATAAACCCTATAAACGCAATAAACCCTATAAACGCTATAAACACTCTAAACCCCAAAGACTGTAAACCCTATAAACCCTATAAGCCCTGTAAACCTTATAAACCCTTTAAACCCTTAACACTAGATGACCAAAACCCACCTGACCTGAAAGCACCTGAAGATTCGCGAAACTCCTTTCAGTGTTTTCAAGGCTTCACATGCAGGGACCTCTACCAATTTTTGTCTTATGGGTTCAGTTCTTTGGGTTCTTTGGGGTGATGGCAAACTTCGTAGGGACTGCAAAGGTCAACAGCTATGAGGACGTGAAGCAGAGTCTGCGCCAGTCGATCGCCAGCCGCTCAACAGCCTCGCAATTTCTCAGATCGATTTGGACGACTCTTGCATTGGCTCTGCGCGCCTCTGCGCTCAGATCTGCGTCTTTCGCGAGCGCCTGCGCAAGGAGCGCGTTGGTGTGCTTTGTTGGCGTGCCTGCTTTGCATTCTTGCATGCAGTCTCAACTGCTTCAGGAAACCTCTGCAGTCCCAGGGAGGCCGCTGAGAGGCAAAGCGCGCGAAGACTTTATCTCGAATGCGCCAGCTGGCAGCAGCCAATGTCCTGTCTCGGAGCTGTGACGTGACGCGAGGGGGCAGCCTTCCCTTGTGCCGAGGTACTCATACTTGCAGCTCACTGCAGCGGATGTGCTGGCGAACTTGTTCCCTCCGTGGCAGCCTTGGCAGCGCAAGCCTTGCTCAAGCTTTCTGCTGAACCCCATAAAAGGCCAGATGTGGACGAAGCGGCCGACCCAGCATCGCCGCGTCGCCAAGACCGACCTAAGCAAAGCCACTGCAGACGGCTGAGGCCTCGGATGCTCAGAAGGAGGCTTCAAGGCTGGGGCGACTGGCCTACGAGGCTGGAGGGGGAGGGGAGGGGGGGGAAGCCCTCAGAGCTCGAACTTTTGTGCCCTTTCCACTCATGTGGTTGCATGGTGGTTTCATGTGGTTTCATCTGCAGAGCGCAGAGGCGGAACTGGTCGGCAACTGGGACCGTGCCGCCGAGCTGCTGCAGCTGCGGGCACAGTCTCTGAAGGTTTGTTGATGCTGAAGCCGATGCTGATTTTGCACGCACAGCATCCTGAACTACAATCAGCATAATAACTACACCGGCGACTCTGTGCTCCTCTTTTGCTTGAAAGGGAGTTGCGCGTCATGTGTGGGATGCTCAGGAACCGCTTCCTCCTTCCGCAGCTCGACCTTCGCAGCGACCCTTCGGCGCCCCGGCTCTTGTCTGGGCTCCCCTCTCCGTGCGCTGCGGTTCCTTTCTTGCGCTCCTCAAAGGAGTGGGTGGCCTTCGCCAGATTCTGCGCCAGAAGGAGGGGTCGGCAAGCTGCAGCGGAAGAGGCTTTGTGCCAGGTGCGCTGTTGTTGTCGCGTGCACTTGCCAAAGGAAAGCGCCCAGAGAAGAGAAAAAAAGAAGAAGAAGACGCCCCGCGGAGGCAGCCAAAATCCTGGGATCTGGCAAGGAGGCTTCTCAAGAGCTCCAGCTCGAGGTCCCGAGAGAGGGGGGAGCGCCGGATGTTTTTTTCCAGTTTTTTGTGGCAAAAATGAGTCAGGGGCCCCGAATATACACCGCCAGATTTTGTAGGATCCCCTTCTACTTAAAGACCCCAATAAGGTACCCCCCCTGATATCGTAAACCCCCCCAAATCTCCCTTTGTTTTGGTGGAGGTGGAGCTCTTCCTGACCTGCCTCGTTCTGGCGGGGGGGCCGCTCGCATGCGCGGTGGAGCCCAAGCTTGCCAGAGTGCTGCCTTGCCAGGAGCGCGGCCGGTACGAGGAGGCCATTGCCACCTTCCAGGCCAAGGTGGACAAGGCGCACCCTGGTCTCCAGGGCTTCCGCCAGACTTTGCTCAAGAAAGCATGGTTGCTTGTATGGCCGGGTGCAGGACTTTGCCAACCCCATGTTTCGGTTCCTGCTTGGCCTGGCGCTTTTCCTGCATCTCGGCTGCACGACTCCTTGCAACCACAGCCCTCGGAGTGTGGAGACGTCGGCGACGCGGGAGAAGAGAGAAGTGCGCGTGTGCTCTCTGTCCTCCGCGCTCTGCGTGCTGGCAGCCCGAAACTCTGGAACCCTAGAACCCTCGAACGCTAGAAGCCATAAACCCTAAACCCTAAACTCCAAACCCTCTAGAACCCGAAACCCAATCCTGGCCTGAACGAGAGAAGTCTCGAAGTGGAGCTCCCGAGGCGGTGCCGAATCGACGAGCCAGCGTCCCCAGATCCCAGAGCCATCTTTGACACGGCTAGCGATGCAATGGGGATGTGTGCTGACTTGACATCTCCACTGTTTTTGAAAAGGCCGGAAAGGCAAGTTTCCGTTGAGTTTGTCAGTCGTGCAGGGGCCGGGCCTACCTCGAGTCGGCTGGCAAGCCCCGTGAATGGTTCAAGGCCCCCCGCTCCCCCCGCCTGTGCACAGAGAGAATGCTCCAGGAAGAAGCCGTCGACTGCATTCGCCATGTTGAACCGCAGGGCCTTCCCGATGAGGCGGCTGTCGTCGACAAGCTCAAGTCCGCCTCCTTGCACCCACATGTTTGTGACACCTTAAACTGACACCTAAAAACTGACACCTAAACCTTAAACCCCAAATTCTCTAAACGCTAACCCCAAATCCCCAAATCCCTAACCCCTAAACCCAAAACCCCAAATGCACAGCAACTGCTGAGGGCCTTTCGGAAGACCGACGGCCCGCCCAACCTGCCACAGCTCGCTGCCCTGTCCCCAGCAAGTTCATCCGAGATCTGAGAGCTTGGAAAGGCTTTGTGGTGCATTTGTATAAATATACATACATAAATAAAAAAAGACAAAAATAAATAAATATAAATATATATAAAAATACATAAATAAATCAATATAAATATATGTATTTATTTATTTATTTAGTCATTTATTTATTTATGTATTCTTTTCGAAAAGAAAACAAAATATGAAAACATAAGTAAACACGCACATATACATATACGTATATATATATATATATATACATTCATGTACATACATATATACATAAATATAGGTCTGTGTATGATATGTTCTGACATCACGCTATATGCCATGTATGTATGTATGTATGTATGTATGTATGTATGTATGTATGTATGTATGTATGTATGTATGTATGTATGTATGTATGTATGTATGTATGTATGTATGTATACCTGTGTGTGTTTCAGCTATCTTCTACGACACTGTACCAGTATGTTGTATATATGCACGTACATTCTACTGGTACCACATGCATGCCGAGTCTTTGCAGGGCATTCTGGACAAGCTCCTCAGCTTCGGGCTTCCGAGCCTCGTCTTCACCTTCCTGGACCAAGCGGGCCTGCTGCCGCAGGAGCTCGACACATCGAACCAACCTGCGAAAGCCTTAAGAAGGGTTCAGGGTTTGGGGTTTCGGGTTTAGGAGTTTGGGGTTTAGGATTCAGTTACGGCAAAGATGTGCAGGAGTGCCTCGCCAGCGAGAGTGTTGTGCTGATCGATGCCAAGGCGGCGCCAACCGCGAACCCCAAGTCCGGATCACCTGGCACTCACTCAAAGCTCCCAAAACCCCCTAACCCCCTAAACCCCCTAAACCCCCAGACCCCCCAGACCACCCAAACCCCCCTAAACCCCCTAAACCCCCCTAAACCCCCCTCCCCCCTCAACCCCCCTAAACCATAAACCCTAAACCCCAAACCCTGAATCTTGGTTTAAGGCCTTGGCTCTGGACCGCGACCTGGCCGGCGCCATTGCGCGCTGGAGGGCTCAGAAGGGCAAAGAACAGGTATAGGGTTTGGGGTTTAGGGTTTAGGGTTTGTGGTTTAGGGCGGGTTTAGGGTTTAGGGTGCGAGTAGAACTGCCCGCATGTGCACTCAATGTCCCAGGTATCGAGCCGCTGTTGTCTACAGCGGCGACGTACGAGGCACGTCACATTTGACATGATGGTGGCATGGTAGTACCAATGTATAGATTAGATGCAGGTTAAAAAGTATTCATATGTATAAATAAATAAATAAATAAATATATATAAACTAACCCAAACTATGTGTCAGTGTGACTTCCTTTTTGAATAATATTTGTTTTGGGGGCAGAGGGCTTTTTGAGTCCAGTGCTGCCTTCAGGTGTGCAAGCTGGCTGGGGAGTGCTACGTCCAGCTGCAGGACTTCGACAAAGCCCTGCAGGCGAGAGCCAAGGGCGGAGGAGTCGGGGAGTCGTCGGGGTCACGTCGAGTGTCGACTCGTCGATGCTCTGGGCACGTGGAGTATGCTGTCAAGGCCTTGCAAGCAGCGCTTGGCTTCGAGGGCCGGGAAGAAGACCCGGCGCTGTACATCAGATTAGGCGCCTCCCACACGGGGAAAATAAAAGATTTTAAGCGTGTGGGCTGTGGAGTAGAATCCGAACTCTTTCGGTGATTTAAAGTTAATTCCTTCGGATTTTCACAGGCTCTGTGCTTCTGGTGAAGAAGCGCTGGAAGCAGGCGCTTCTGCACGCCCTCTGCTCTCTGGACTACTCTCTGTTCCGACGCACTGCTGGGAAACATGGCTGACAGGTATCGGTCGTGCCCCAAATTAGGTTCCTCTTTTGGGGCGCTATATAGTATGGCACCTTATAAAGAGGACCCCCCCCCCCAAACAAAAACAGAAGTCCCTAATGTAGAGAACTATCCATAGCCGTTTGAAATGAGATTCGCAGGCCCGCGACGCCTTTCTTCGCTCCATCCAGGCGATGCCGACAGCAGAGGCCGGGGGCGAAGGACAGAAAGAAGGCGGGGGCGAAGGAGGGAGAGGAGGGGCGCAGGCGTGGAGTGGCGTCGCCTATGCGGAGTTCCGGTCAGATGAACTCTCCACCTGCTATGAGGCCCGCGCGATTGACGCATGGGGTCCACGTGAAGATATGCTGGGCTCCACCCTGCAGCAGGCACTCTGTGAGGCGAATCTGCTTGACAACGAGCGGACCGACGTCTGGGCCCTCTTGTGTTTGGTGCGCCGGGAGACCATGGCAGGCTGCTTTGGGGTCCAACTGTTCAACTGATTCATCGTGCTGGCAGCATGTTCGCGGTTTGTTCTCTTGACAAGACCTGGCATGTTTGCTACAGACGCACGCAACACTCGACACCAGGAACGAACATAGATACCGACAGCCATGACTGTGCTCCACGCAAGTGCTCGCATAAGTCTTCTGGTTGCTACATCAGGTACATCTGCGAAACGAGAACTGGGATGCCGCAGACCATGCCTGCAGGCAGTGCGGGGCAAGCGGAATGCGCCGATCCCTAAGCCCCCAAACCCTACTTGGAGGTTCATGGGTACTTCTAAGTAGGGTTACAAGTAGGTTAACTATGGTTATACCCTTATTTAGGTGCACTCATGACCCCGCTTGTAAGTACCCATGAACCTTCAAAGGAAGCCCTAAACAGCCTCAGCCCTCAACCAATCCCCCGGTTGCAGGCACCTAGTACTTTATGGCCTATAACCCCACTTAGTAGTACCCATCAACCTTGAAGTAAGTCCCAAATAATTTAAACCTTTTTAAGAACATGCCCCCGGTGGCAGGCAGTGCCTCGGCTTGGGGCCCAATTGCGAGGAGCTGCTCCTGGAGGCGACGCAGAGACAGCAGACGCAGGGCCAAAATGCGGATGTATTCTCAAGCGCCATCCGCACATGCCAGCAGCTGAAGCATGGAGAGGATTACTTTCCCACGTTTCGTACCCTAAACCCTAAACCCTAAACCCTAAACCCAAAACCCTGAACCTCGAGCTCTGGGAGGTCGCCTCGGAGCTGCAACGCAAGGAAAGGCAGATGTCGCTTGCCGAGGCCACAGCTTAGAAGCTGCCATGGCTAGGGTAGTAGAAAAGGAGGGTTTAGGGTTTAGGGTTTTCAAACCAGGCTTTTCTACCTTCAATTAGAACAAAGTCCCCTTAAAAGGGACCCCCAAAAAAAGGGTACCCCTAATTTCGGAAACGCCCAAATAGCAGTTGGTTCCTCAAGCTTCTGTGATGATACGACTCCGTTGGGCCCTGCGCTTGCTACCCTGTTGCCGAAGGCGTGCGCCAGGCGGGCTATAGAGAGCAAGGACTCGGGGCAGGCGGGGGGCCGTCACTTTGTGAGCCACCCTGCATACAGCCGGCGGCGAGCGTGTTGAGATTTCAGTGATCCAGAAGGCAAATAGTATCTCTTTAGCAGCTTTTGCATTCCTTCTGCAGCACAATCTTGTTTGTGGGTCGTTGATGGCTGGACCTCCGGGCCCCCTCTAAAAGGCCATGAACCTAGCAACTCAGGGGTCAGTTACCTCACGGCCAAGATGTGAAAGGTTTGCTGGTCTTACCTTGAAAACACCTGCGCGCAGCCGAGCCGAACCATCTGTGGACGCACAATGTAGCACTAGTGTAGCACAGTAACATAATATAATATAATACAATATAATATGATATAATATATTGTTAATGTCATATCTAGCAATATTATTAACACTCATACAGAAATATAGAAGTATGGAAATATAGAAATATGGAAATATAGAAATATAGAAATATAGTAATATCGTAATATTAGGAATTGCATAGAAGACCAGTGTCGCCCTGCTAGGGGCACAGCGTGCTGGCGGACGTTCTGGCGCAGATGGGCCAGGCCAGGCACCGGACCCGAAGCGCTGGAACTAGGGGGGAAGATACATCCCCAAATAGCATAGGGTCCCCTGAAAAACATCAGGACCCCAAGAAGGTACCCCCCCGAATTTCGGAAGCGCCCCCAAATAATGTCTCGAAGTACCTGTCGAAGCATCACGGGTTAAAGAGACACACACACACACACACACACACACCGCTAAACCCTAAACCCTCAACCCTCAACCCTCAGCCCTCAACCCTAAACCCTAACCCCTTAACCCTAAACCCTGATGGGCCAGTGAGACCGGAGCGCCAGGCCGAGGCGTCGGTGCTGGAAGCGCAGGTGGCCCCGAAGATGATGGTGGACATGAAAAGAAACATAGTGATATAACAGTAAATAAAGCATTATATGACAAAATATAGCATGATAGTATGTAGTACAATATAATACAGTTTAACAAAGTATAATATAATATAATAATGTCTAATATGAGGTGGCCCTGAAAATGATGGTGGACCAGCCGGAGCTGCGCAAGGCGAAAGAGGGAGAGAGAGAGAGAGAGCACTCTTGCGAGCAGATCTGCGACAAAGTATATGTGTGAAAGAGCCCCTCGAAAGGGACTTCTTTTTTGTGTGTGGCTTTTGTATCCCGTTTCCTATCCCTCCAGGTGGTCTTCTCAAAGGCCCTGAAGCTGTGCCAGGCGGGTCAAGAATGTGCAGATGGCGCCGGTTCAAGAGGGCCCTTGTACTAGTAGAATATAGTATAGAACCAAATATAACATAACAGAACATAATAGAATATAATATAGTATAATAAATAAATGAATAAATATAAATATAGTTATAAATATAAATAAATAAATATATATATATATATTCTTATATAATGTATTAGAGTATGATGGCGCCAGGAGCTGGACGATGCACCTTTGACAGAGGCCCTGCACGCCTGCCAAAAGTTGGCGGATGCCGGCCTGGCGAGTCTTCTGCAAGGTGTGTGATATGGTATAGTATAGTAGAATATACTATGTTATAACATTTTTCGAGCAATATAGTTACACATAATGGAATGTAGAAAAACACAATGTATGATAATGCAATGTAATGCAATGTAATGTAATGTAATGTATTGTAATTTAATTGCTCTTCTGCAGACCTTCCTTGTTCCAGCGATGACAGCAGTTGCTGCCAGGAGCAGTATGCCAAAAAGTCACCTTCTATGGCATGATAGTTCTGCCAAGCCGGTGCCTCAGAAGCATCCGCGCATGCCGCCACTCTGGGAATGGCGGTGTCATACGGTGCATAGCATGGCATTGGCATCTGCTGCAGGGGCCGCGAGGACCAAATGGTCCCCCTGTGCAATGTCTCACTGTGCGGAGCAGTGGTCAGAGTGGAACGCTGCTACCGAAAGTGTCACCATGACGGCGCAGAGTGCCGGGCTGCGCTGCGGGGGGGGGGCTCAGGAAACCTGGGTCCTTGCCGAGCTGCGCAGAGGCGTCAAGAGATGTCAATATCACTTTTGGCCTCCCAAAGAGGTACCAACATGTATCGTGTGCCCACATGGATCTGGGCTTTGTGTGGCATTTTCTGGCGCCGGGTGCTCTGCGAGAATCGCCATATGCCAGCATGCGAAAAATATGCAGCTGCGTGCGCAGAAGCCTCAGCGCGCAGATGCTGCGAAGCCGGGAGCAAAGCAGTTGCAAGGCTCAGCTGCCAGCTTTCCTGCATGAACACGAAGGGCAACAGTCTATTCAACATCTACCTTGGGGACTTCGAAGGCAAGAGCTGCCTTAAGCTAGTATAAGGGCCATAGTATGGGCATATGAAGGGGAACCTGTAGGGGTACAACACCCGAAACCCTAAACTGGTCTCTTGAGGTCATTTTGGAAATCTATGTAAGGTAAAGCCAGACTTTCTAGACCCCGAGTTCTCCCCAAGTAAACCCTAAACCAAGCCAAGCGTCCCGTGCGCACGGGGAGCGATGTTCGTTCGACGCCTGACTCGGGGCTTTGCTTTTGCCCAGCTTCGGCATCTTCGGATCGGGCCGAAGGAGCGCAGGGCGTTGGGGACGTGAACAGGGTTTACAGGGTCTTGCAGGGTTTTTAGGGTTTTATAGGGTTTTATAGGGTTTTATAGGGTTTGTAGGGTGTGTAGGGTTGCTTGGGGCCTACAGGCCGATCCTTGTCTGAACAAAGGTTTTTATGAGATGTCGAAGGTACCTAGGACACCTACAACGCGAAGCCTAAATCATCTACTCTACTCACTCCATCTCGAATTTCAGCATGCCCCCTGCATGGATGTTGCAGAGGCTGATGCAGTTCGAGTGGCATCCGCCTCGGACCCAGATGGTCAATCTAAGCAGTGCTGCTGGCGCATGTGCACGGATGGTTGGGGCGGGGTTACGCGTACCTAAAAACGCGACGTGACACAGTACACCTCCAGCTAGCCACAAGGTCCATCCTTGATCGCACGCTTATGCATATGCTGCACGTGGTGTGTGTGTGTGTGTGTGTGTTTGTTTTTGTTTGCGCGCCAGTTTCTCAGGACGTGAGGAGGAAACTTCTTCAGCAGGACCGACGGCCGAGCATCGGCCATACTTGGCTCTCCATCTTGCCAAGCTCACGGGTTGCACGCCACCAAGCATCGCCTAAAAAGTGTAAGCTTCGCACGCGTGCCTCTGCAGAAAATTCGGCCCCTTGAAGCTGCTCGTCACTTGTGGGGGGCTGCGCCATGGCGCAGACGGAGGCCTTCCGGGTTTTGGAGAGGCAGATCGCGAGCCTGGAGCGGTCGATGTCCGGTGGCCTTGCAGAGCTCCGGGCAACTCTGGGGACTTTGGGGGCCCCTTCGGGGGCCCCTTCGGGGGCCCCTTCGGGGGCCCCTTTGGGGGCCTCGGAGGTCTCGAACCGGGGCGGAAGCGTCGGCAGCATCCGCCCTGTGCCGGAGCAGATGAGCACTCTCCTCGAAGCCAAGGGGCGGCTCGGACAAAAGGCATCCACTCCTTTCACATCCTGCCACATCCTCTCTCAAATTTTCGAGGCACTTGTATTCCTATTGCAAAACCACGGCGCTCACCTGAGGAAACTTGGTGAGGCTCCCCAACGCGACCACTGGACCGTCTGGACCGAGGGCCAGGCATGGGAAGGCCCGCGTGTGCCAAAGAGCAGCCAGCTCCTAAACCCTAAACCCTTGTAAACCCTCAACCCTCAACCCTAAACCCTTCTAAACCCTCAACCCTCAACCCTCAACCCTCAACCCTTCTAAACCCTCAACCCTCAATCCTCAACCCTCAACCCTAAACCGTAAACCCTTCGAAACCCCAAACCCTTCGAAACCCTAGACGCTAAACCCTAAACCCTACACCCTAAACCCAACGGGCACTCCGCTTGCTGCCTCTGGAGGCAAGATACCTGGGGAGCTGAGCTCCGAGTGCCCGTACCTCAGCTTCCGGCTCCTTGTGCATCCGCCGCTATACTAATATACTGCTATCACACTGGAATAAGATATTGATATAGGAATGTAAAATGATATAATAGTAAAAGCATATAAGTCATGACGTAGAAATATAGGTAGTATCATTGCAGTCTTGTCAGGCCTGGAGTGCCCTCCCCGCAAGCGCGCCGTGACCTTCACGGCGATCTCGCCGATGCAAGAGCCGAAGCGAGCACAGGATCGGCACACCCTCGCCACCCACCGCGCCTCTGTGCTGAACGCCATCTCGGAGGCGAAGAAGTCGATCCCCGCGCGCGGGCGGGGGCTGGAGACGAGCAAGAGCGTCTTCTTCGACGCGAGCACGCTCAAGAAGAAGCTCAAGCAAGACTTGTCCAAGGACCGAAGTTGTTCCGCAAAAACAGGACTTTGGGGGGTGGTCGTAGAACGAGCTCTGAGGCACGAGTCGTCGGGTTTCTGCGCAGGAGACCTACAACGTCAATGACTACTATCACGAGGACGGCTACTGCGGCGCTCTCAGAGCTCATCCTGCAGCTTTCGACTTATCGACCTTTCGATAATCTATGTATATATATAATATTATATAATATATGTCTTATATATATATATATATATTATATGTAGAGATTTTCTGATAGGATGTTTGACTTCTGACTTTTTTTAAGAGGCCAGCGGATCGCCAGAAGTCGTCTCTTCGAGCTCGCCACCTTCATCATCCTGGCGAGCAATGCCATTTGGACAGGTCCGCTTCTTGTAGACCAAACAAAGGGCGGTTTGCGAAAAATGGTGAAAAATGGGGGCCCCTACAATAGACCCCCAAATAGTAGGATTCCCTTATAAAAGGGCCCCAATAAGGTACCCGAATTTCGGAAACCGCCACAAAGAGAGAGGCGCAGAGTGGGAATGCACGTCTCTCGTGTTCTCTCTGTGTGCTCTGTGTAGGTGTCGAGATCGAAATCAACGACGCGCCCATCATCCTGCAAGCGCACGTCGCGGTGATCGCGATCGAAAACTTGTTTGTCCTCTTCTTCACCCTGGAACTTGCGGTGCGGTTCGGCGCTTTCAAGAGGCGCGCTCTCCCATTCTAGGAGTGGTGCCGGGCTGATGGCACACTGGTGCGGAGAAGCTAGCTCGCGCGTATTGCGGCTCTTCTGGGTTCATTTTCCGGAAGATCATGGGGTGCTTTGCGTGAAAGTCGCCCCATCCGTGTAGTGAATGTGAACCTATGGTGTTTAAGGTGCATGGAAAATGCGTGCAGACAGAGGGTTCGCTGCTCGGTGGGGAGCCCCTGTCAGGAAATTGGATGCTTTCCGTGATGGCTGGTTTGCCTTCGATATGGTGCTGGTCATTCTCATGTGGTTTGAGACTTGGCTCCTCTCCCTTATCCAGCTCGTCTCCGGTGACATATCAAGC
This sequence comes from Symbiodinium natans, assembly GCA_905221605.1. NCBI lineage: Eukaryota > Dinophyceae > Suessiales > Symbiodiniaceae > Symbiodinium > Symbiodinium natans. Next base: position 606,611 of record CAJNDS010002734.1, on the reverse strand, counting down.
TCTTCAAGCTGCTTGTCTCTTGGGTCTTGCCTTGTGAAAGAGCTGGCTTTCTAGGGAGCCAAACTGCCCTAAACCCATCTCCCGGCTGCTTGCGGAAGCCCAGGCTTTCGCGTGATTCGCCTGCTTCGGCTCACGCGCATGGCAAGGATGGCGCGGCTGCTCCGAAGCGTCCCGGAGTTGCTCATCATCGTGAGGGCCATTGCCATCGCCTTGCGATCGGTCTTCTTCCTGATGGTTCTTCTGGTTGGTCTGGTGTATGTCTTCGCCCTCCTCTTCAACCAACTCTTTGATGGCAAGAACCAGCCAGCAGGACCGGAGTTTGCAAACATTATATTTTGCATCATGTTTTTGCTGGCTGCTGTTCTCCCTGAGTCCTTGTCGCAGGATCGATGGCACATAAGAGCTTCGGAAGCTTGCCGCAGGCCATGAATACGCTCCTGATGGCTGGAGCACTACCGGACCAGTCCGCGTTGATCGAAGACGCCGGTGCTTTCCACTTCTTGCTCTACCCATTGATGCTTTTATACATGCTGCTGGCTTCGCTCACCGTCATGAATATGCTGGTCGGAATCCTTTGCGAAGTTGTGAGCGTTGTGTCGGCGGTCGAAAAGGAGGAGATCCTCCTGAAATCTGTGAAGACGCACTTGAAGCAGCTGCTGCTGGATGCAGAGGCAGATGAGGCCGGCTGCAAGGGGGTGCAAAAGGCTTTCCAGAGCTTTAGAGGTTCTCTGCAGCTGTTCCCAAAGCTTGTGGGGGCCCGAGCCTGCAACTAAGTCTTAGCTAGGTTTAGAGTTTAGGGTTTAGGGTTTAGGGTTTAGGGTTTAGGGTAGCTTTGCTGTGCTTCTTGCTTGAGCCAGGACGGCGATGGCAGCATCTCGCGACGAGAATTTGACAAGATGCTCACGAATCCCACCTGTGTTCGGACCCTGAATGAAGTTGGGGTGGATGTCTTTGCTCTGGTCGACTTGGCAGATTTTATCTTTGAGCAGAAGGATCACCTCGAGTTCGCGGCATTCATGGATGCAGCTCACGATCTTACCAGTAAGCTTTGCATACTCGCATGTGCCGGCACACCGTAGCCTCTATTCTGTTTGCATGTGCCTTAAGTAGTTAAGCGGCAGACTTTGTGGAGGCAGTTCTGCAACTACGTGGCAGCAACACGGCCACGGTCAAGGACCGGCTGAGCGGTTCTCGCCGCATGGCTTGTCGATGTTCTTGGTCTGCGATCTGGGGGTTTACGAGTTGGGGGGGGGGGGGGGCACCTTGTTGGGGTCCTGATTATAAGGGGGATCCTGTTATTTGGAGGTCTAGTTTCGGTCTCCCCGATTTTCGTAAACCCCCAGTTAGCAGGACATTGTCGACCTCCAGAAGCTCATAGTGAACCACTTCAAGCTGACGGAAGACCTGATCGCTACTTTGTCATAGTGGGGTACCACATTTTGCATTTTTATTATTTAGGGGTACTGAAACTCAATAAGGAAGAGAAATTTTAGGCTTTTCATGCCATGCCAACCATGAACTAGGCTGAGCTGGGCAGAAATGGCCAACCACCGATGCTTGCTTAGCTCCATGGGTTGGAGCTGATGCCTAGACTCCCAGATTCCTAAACCCTAAACCCTAAACCCTAAACCCTAAACCCTGAAGTGTTTTGCCTCTGGACTCTGCCTCTCCTCATCCTTTTTCACTGGAGCCTCGTATTCATGAGACCACGTGCGCCCTCATTGATTCTCCACAACCTCATAGGCTTTGGTTGTCGCACCTCGTGCTTCCTAGGGCTCCAGTGACAACTCTAATTTGTTTCTGCAAGACGCTGTGTACCAGCTGTCGCTGGAACCACACCGGACCTTCATGGTGATCATGGTGGCGCTCGCAGCGTGCGGGCCTATCTCCAAAGCCGCTATGCGGCAAATTTCCAGCAGGTTGTGCCTTCCGGCAACGTGCTGCGCAACCCGAAGACGCTTGTCAGCCGACAGGATCGTCGGACGGACAGTGTCTTCTTCTCTCAAAGGCCGCAGCCAAGCTGCGCCCCCTCTGCCGAATTCGGAAATCACAGCCATCAGTGCTGTGACGAACGCTGTGAGACCTGACCGCACGGCATACCCGTACGCCAAACTTTGCAGAGTCGGTTGTGTTTGATGTTGTTTGCATTGGCTTGCTTTCTACACGGCTGCAGGACCTTGCCCGCCAGCCAGTGGAGATGGACGTGTTTGGAACGAATGCCATCAAGATCGTGTGCGCCCCAAGCTTCCCCAGAGGCGTCGGGAGCCCTTTTTGAGCTTTGGGCTGCTCAGGTCATTCGTTCTCTCTTGGCCGCAGAAGCCGACCTGATCAACGACCAGGGTGGAAGGCACAAGCGTGCTTTTTCCCAACAGCCCCGTCCACGATCCTCCACATGTTTTCTTAAAAACTACGCAGGAGCTGAGACCATCTGAGACCTAGCGCCACCTGGAAGGTATACGGGTCGGCTGGTCTTGGCGGTACGCCGGAGCAACAGAAGCCCGGAGGTCACCATGTCTTCGGTCTTATCTGCGGTTAGGAGCTGCTAGGTTGCTAAGCTTCAGCTGCCAGAATTCGCTGTGAGCCAGGACGCGGGAGATCGAAGTGGCCTGCAGTTGCGAGTGCGCGCTGCTGAGGGTGCAGCGCCCGCGTCTCAGCCCGTCTCGACGGAGATCGTTCAAGCTTGGCAGGCCTGCCGCCGGCTTGTAAAGGTGAGCTGCGAGTGGCGCGCTCCTTGCACGCTTCGGTCTTGGCCTAGGGCCTGTGGGGGGGGGGAGCTGTGAGTGGGGGATGTGTGGCGCTCAACAGCACATGTTACCCGCAGGCGCGAGACCAACGTTGGCAAGCTGGCGGGCGGCATTGCCAAGAGGATCCGGGAAGACGGTGCGGCCCTGGCGCGGGCCCTGCTTGTTGCCTCGTGGAAACCGCGCCCAGGCTACTTGGAGGTTCATGCATACTTAGAAGGGGGGATATCAGTACCCTGAATCAGGTTATTACCCATAGTTACCCTACTTCTAACCCTACTTCTCTTAAGTACCCATGAACCTCCAAGTATGCCCTGCTTGTGTGCATCTTGGTGCAGTTTCCTGCACTTCTGTGGCGCTGAGGTGCGGGGCGCGGGCGCCGTGGCCTTGAGGCACCAGCTCCAAGCCGTGAGCCTCGCGCGGGGGCCGCACAGCCTCCTTGCTCGTCTCTCCTCTTTTGGGAGGAGCTCCTCTCTGGGATCCCCTCTCGGTTTTTTTGTGGACTCCCAGAAATCTCCTCGGTTTCTGTGGGCTTTTCAGGTCTGACTACCTGGAAGAAACGGGCGAACTGGGCGGTCATGACCTGGTGGCGCTGCCGCGATACGAGGCAGGAGAAGGAACAACGGGGACCGGGGGGGGGGGGGATGGCAACAGCGCCCCCGAAAAGCCCGTTTCTTGCGCAAGCGCTCCTGCCCAGGACCAGGAGGATGACAGGCAGAGGACGTGGACTGAGTACTCGCTGGCGGTCTACAGGCTGCCGCTCTCTTAGATGACTCTTCATGTCTAGATCCGACACGAGCAAGCCCGCAGCGCGGCACGGCAAAGCAAGCTGGCGGATGGCATTCTGGGGCGAGCTTCCTGGAATTCTTGGGGGCCCTCATGGTGGGCATACTGCGGCAGAATCTGGCGACCGAACGTGGACAAGCAGAGAGGCAGTGGACGTCGGCACCGAAGGGCTGGCGCAGGCTTCATGCCCGCTGCAGCACTGCAGCTGCAGATTGGCACCTCACGACCATGTCAGACAGCTTTCTGGCCATCGAGAGACGCCGCCGAGCTTCGTTGGATGATGATATGTGATGTGTTCTGCTCATGTCCATCCAGCAGCATCCGGAAAGACAAGAGGTGAATGCGCCAGAAAAGCATCGAACAAAAAGTCCAAGTCCACAGACGTGTTCAAAATCCTTGGGGCGGGGGGGCCTTCCAAGAGCCGCATCAAAAAGCCGCGTGTCATCGCTCGCCCGACTCAAGAGTTGCAGGAGCTCGAGCTTGGCTCATGCTGGCCTTCAATACTCTGTCCTAGTGTCCTAGTGGTCGCCTTATAAGCTTAGAAGGGGCACCGGGGGGGGGGGGGTTTCGGTTTTTTTTCCCCGATCTTTTGCAATGGATGCCCCGGGCTCCACGGAATCTGGGCCCGCGGTGCGAGGTGGCCCTGCTGGGCCACCTGCTCCTTCCACGGCATCGGGCTCCGACGCGACTGCGCGGGTGCAGAATGCGCGCAGCCGAGCGAAGGGAGGATAGAACGTGTAAGGCCTATAAGTTTAGATTGAAGTCATGTAGGTATGCGATAGTATATGGTTCAAAGGATGTGCAGACAGCTTCGCAGTCCCATGACATGGGGTGGACTTCAGGTGCCACCGGCCGCTGTTGCATTGCAAGCAAGCCTGGCTTCAAGCACGGTGGCGTGCCCGGCCTCTCTCAGCATCAGGCACGGGCAGTGCGTGATCGCGTCTTTTTCAGGCTGATGCCAATGCTTGCCCGTGCATGTCCGCCCAGGGCACGTGCCACCACAGCAGGCTTCATGTTCTCAGCTTTTTGACTGCAGTTAAGCCCGTTGAGATACAGCTCTGCCGCGAACGCGAATGAGTTCTCGCACTGCTTCAGGCTCGACGTGCAAAGCAGCCGGGACATAAGCGAAGTAGCTATGCAGGCTGGGACGCAGTCTGATGGCAGTTGGGTGTCCTGGGATGTCATGGCAGGCATTGTAGCAATGCTGGACGACTTCTTTCCAGTCAGCTGTGGCTCCTTCGCAGCTGGTGCTTGTCATGACATTTGTTTTTGAATCCTATGCACTGCCCAGGCGTGTTGAGGAAACATGGCTGCTGGCCCAAGAAGCGACGGAAAACTGCGTGAACAAATCGCTTGCAATGACGCAGTCACTGGAGATTTGCAAGCACACGGCCTTCGAGAGAAACCGCGAGATCTGACGCTGGAGGGATGAGCATTGAGGAACTTGGCGCGGGCGCAGGAGCATGAGCAGCGCCGCTCGCGGTGATGGACGTTGATGGACATATTGTCAGTCATCAGTCTCAGCAAATGATGACCACAGTGTACTCTGCGCGCCCTTTGAATGTTGCCAGCTTCTGCCGGCGAAAAGTGGAGAGTGAGTGGTAAGCAGCGAGGGCTCACCGCTGACCTGAATGCTTTTTATGATGGCCTAGTGTATCCTCTTGTCCATGGGAGACTGTAGGTTTGTTCAGTCAGAGCTTTAACGCCACCGCTTGCAGCAGCTTGCCTGTGCAATTCGGAAGGGATTGACGAGCTTCTCGTACTCACCCTGACTTCCACTTCACGGGGGTGGGTACTCTGTAGTTGTCCATCAGCCCTGAGCAGTTCTCCCTGCGTACTCCCCCACGATAGTCTAAGCTTCACCTGCAGTAGCCCGTAGCCATGACTTGAGACGGCCGAGCAATGCCATGTTGGACGTGAAGGAGCTCTTCACCCCAAGCCGACGGCGGTTGCTGCGCGGTGAGCCGGAGCCAGACGCCCCGAGCCAACTTGGCAGCCAATGCCTCCCGCTCTCCTGGCGCCGCTTCCCGGATCCCGCAGCCAGCTCCCTCCTGCAGAGTCACGCGTGCCGCGCCTGGGATGTGCTCGGGATTTGCGAAGCCTCCTTGAGGCTCTGCCACAAGAATCTGCACAGCAACCGCGATGCCCTGCGCCAGTGCCGCACGCAGCTGGAGGCCCATCTCGCCTGCGGGGCGGCCGTCCGTGACCTCCTGGCCGGGAGGTGGTCGGATCCTCAGGACGAGGACTGGGTGTCCGACACCATCTCCCGGCGGCCTGCAGTTGCGTCCCGTCCGCGACACTGCGTGGGCCGCGTCCGCTGCTTCTTCTGCCGCGAGCGCGACTCGCTGGAACGGGAGGAGGGCGAATTCGGTGGCACCAGCGATCCCTGGGACCTGGATTCGGCGGTCCTTGGCGACGTGAGCTGCGCGACCTCCTCGGACAGCTTCCGCTCCATGCGTGCCAGCGAGGCGCGCGAGGCGCGCGAGGCGCCAGAGGGAGCTCGAGAGACCGCGGGTGCCGGTACCAGCGAAGGAACGGCCCCGGCCTCAGCCCCAAGCTCGCGGAAGGTGCGGCGGCGCAAGACCTCTCGAGAGCGGGGGCGGGTCCTCTACAAGCTTCGACGGAAGGAGTGCTCCGCAGTTCCGACCTGGTACGCGACCCACACCGTGGAGCCCGAGCCCCCGAGGATCCTGCAGAAGAGCAGCGACCGCAGCAGCGGCTGCGGCAGCGGCACCCGCAACGGCGGGGAGGGCGCCTTGAGCCAGGAGTCGAAGTCGGAGGCATCCTTCACCTCCCCTTGAAATGCCTTCACATCTGCCTTCTGCCTTCTTCCCACCCTTGGTCTTCCCCCCCTCGTCTTCCCTTGGCCTTCCAGAAACCTCGCAGGTACGGGAGGGCATGGATCCGGTGGAGCCAGTGGAGCTGCAGAGGCGCGGCCCCCCCCTGTACATCCCCCTTTGCTCTTGGACCATCTCTTCCCTGGAAGTCGCTGCTGGTGCTGTCAGGCCCCGGCTTGACATGAGCCAGGCCAGAGAGCACGTTGAGCAGCTCAAGAGTGACAAGAAGCGCCTTAAAAGCGGGGAATTCCCGTGCCCTTCCGACGTGCCTTTGTCATCCTCTCCGAGAGGTCCAAGAAGGGGAAGCCCTGCACGGGGATCTCCAAGGGGCCGATGCCGCGGACGCCGCGGAGCTGGAGCCGTATACGACGGCCGCGGCCAGGCGCGCATAGATGTCTTCGCCACTGCTTGACATGGCTCTGTGTTTTCTATATATTACCAGGATTTCTGCTCTTTGAGTTTTTTTTGGGGTAGTTTTCTCGCGTTATGTCTCTGGAGGTTCCGCGCGGAGATGGAGTTCCTGGACATGTGCCTTCGGCAGTGATTGTGGGCTTCGATTCTTCGACTCTATACCCCTGGCGATGGCAAAATATAGGGTTCCTAAGGCAGGAAGGGGGGGGTTCAGAGGAGGGTCTGTAACCCAAGCTTCCTTCATGTACCCCTCTACTCCTCCCTAAGCTTCCCTAAGCTTCCCTAAGGTTCCCTAGGCACCGACCCTCCATCAGCCTTTTTCCCTATGAAGCAAAAGCCCAGGTCAAGCTTCCCTGGCAGCCCGGAAGTGCCGGCAGCCCAGTGGCTCCACAGCCGCGAGCGCGCTCCATATGTGCACGATTTTCACAATGCCTCATAATGTGACACCTGTGTATTATATCTTATGAATGTATATACATACATATATATATATATAGCACCAATGTGACAGCACAATGTGGCCTCGGATGTGGAGGGGCATCTGTCCGTGCACAAAGCCTCCTTGTTCGAGCTCGTGCGTCAATCCAGGGGATGTATGGGACGTATGGGACGTATTGCAGCTGCCCGTGGTTTGGACCTTGGACCCCTCCTCCAGGAACGTCCCCGAGCGTCACAAGGGCATGGAGCGAGACTCGCCAGACGCGTTCTCAGACCATGTCATTGAGAGAGTGCAAGCAACCCGTACACTACTTGAAGGCTCATGGGTACTTACAAGTGGGGTTGGGAGTACCAAAAATATGGCAACAGCCAGGGTTACCCTACTTCCAACCCCTACTTAGAAGTACCCATGAACCTCCAAGTAACAGTGTCAAAAAGAAACGTGGCACTTCTCAGAGCTTTGACCATCTCCAAGGAAAAGGCTCTGCCTCGGCCCATGCCCCTCGACGACATCGAGGCGAAAGACTTGTGAAGGATGAGAACTTTTCTACCCATTCTGCGAGAGGGTTTGGACTCTTCTAAGGTTTTTTTGGATTCTGCTTCCTGGCTCAGGTGTGGCAAACACCCGCGCCGCCTGCTCCGCCTCCCTCGGCCAGCCACGCGCGTGCGCGCAAGTTCCTGCCGCAGCCTTGTGAGTGCTTTGATATCATAGCATGCCGAAAGAACACCGAAGACCATCGTGTTCGAAATGGCGTTTTCTGACTTGATCTGAGACCCATCCTAGGTCGGATGGCGAGACTTTTGAGGCTCGCCGTGTGCGAGTTCACATCCGCATGGCCCGCATCCTTGAAAGGGCCGCTGCGCCCACAGCTCAGGAGCCCTCTTCCGGCCCCGACATCCCTGCGGCGTGGAGATGGACTCTCTGCACCTTCAGGCAAGAAATTTGGGAAAATCTCGGGTTGTCATGACGATGAATCACAATATTAGGCTCTTTTTTAGGGTGCTCTTTTGTGGACCACAGAGCCCTTGTGTTCAGAGGCTGCTGAAAGAAGGCCCGGTGAGAAAGCTCGCCGTGCTCCAAGGCAGCGGCCTTGGCTTCAAGGTGCCCCAGAGAGGATGCCCAATATCTTAAGCAGGGTGTATGTTACTGCTACTGGTGAGTGTATATAAGGTTCCTTTTTTTGGGGTGCATATAAGGGGGGTATAGGGGGGGTACAAGAAATCTACACCCTACTTCATCATGCCACCTGTCGGGGAGTTGTGTTGGCATGTGTTGGCCCAGCTGGAGAGAGCCCAGGCTGGGCAGCGGCCGTGAAGAGGCAGCCCGCAACGTAGCTACTTCTTGTACGAGACGACTTCGAGACTCCGACGGAGCCACCGCGAAGCTACTACGAAACTGCTGCGAAAATGCTACGAACATGCTACAAAACGACCGCGAATACTTCCGCACGCATGAGTCGCGAGTCGTCGAGTCGACATCGGCACGTGGAGGCAGCGGACGCCCCTGGCATCCATCGGTGCTGTGCACCAGCCCTGTGTCACAAGGCATCCGGAGGATAATGTGAGAATGTGCTAGTAAGCTCGTAGGGTCGTCAGATCAGGTCAGTATAGAACCTCGTAGAAAGATGATGATGAAACACAAGAACACGTTTAGAACACTTTCACGCTGTAACACCGCATCGGTACCGCACTACAACGCTGTAACACCATTACTGGCTATAACCATAGAACCATATATAACAAGATTGCAATGTAAGCATCTAACAAGATAGCAACAAAACAAGAAGAGTGGGATAGCATACCCGAATACTGCAATATCATAAGTGGAATAATGCCAGGATATCATACTCATGCCTGATACTTGTAAGATCGACCTGTTCTCCACATGTATGTCCCCACTATTTGCTGTGCCAGGCCTGCCGTACCTGTTCGGAATGAAGCCTCAATGGCCCGCGCCCTGGAAACTGATCGAAGCATGATGTTGCAAGAAGTGCCCTTAGGTACCCTACTAGGCTTATCATTGGGCGATAAGTACGGTTATAGTTGGGTTCCTGGGTACCATGAACCTCCAAGTCCCCCCCCCCTTCAAGGAGGCCAGTCCTGCGGTACCTTCTGCAAGCCGATGAAGGTGCCTCTGGTGCACTGATCGCCCAGTGATTGTCGAGGGCAAGCGAGTTCCAGCGATGATGTTTGTGGGCCAGTTGTCCTCAGGAGGATGAGCTGAGCCTGGCGGAATCGTGAGCTGAGAAGGGCCAGACATGGCAACAGGAGGTGCCTGAAGATGCTTCCGGAGCTCCTGCTCGGAGATGCTTGTGGAGGTGCTGAGCAGGCCATGGCATCAAGAAAGACCTCAGATTCTGGAGTCCAGCGCGAGCTTCCAGCCTGAGCTTCCCCGCAGCGTGCGGTCCGGGGCCCTCCCCCTCCATGGGGGCTCTGGAGAGCTGCGCCCCGCCCCGCGCCAAAAGCGAGGAGAAGGAAAAAAGGGGATGCCTCCTCTCGGATCGTTTTGTGGAATCTTGCAGAGCCAGGGTCTGAAGGAGCGCCCAGTGTACCCCAGAACGCGGCTCCCTGCGTCAGGTGTTCTGCGCAAACGCCGGCGACTCCCGATGTGTGCTGGCCAGGTATGGGGGCTGGCTTTCCAGAGCTCTTCGTGCAATCTCGGATGTTGCCTCTCCAGCACGTGTGACAGGGGAGGCCGTGCCCAAGACTTGTCGCGCGACCACAAGCCCGAACTGAAGAGTGAGCACAGACGGATCACGAAGGCCGGGGGAAGCGAGGGGAAGCGAGGGTCAAGGTCGAGGGTGGGGGTATGAACATAGTAGTATATACGAATACACGTATACGGCCTTTTTTGTGTATATATATATAGAGAGAGAGAGAGAGAGAAGAACATACATTTATTTGAGCTACCTCAAACTTGCAGAAAAAGGTCCCCTGAAGGGAGCCTTAAAGGGCATGCGCCTCTGAACATCCTGACTTCCTCGGCTTGGTGAGGCCGGTGGTTTCGTCTCCCCCGACGGCCGCGTCGACGGCAACCTCGTGCGCCTCTTGGAACAGCGACCCTCCCCTTGGTTTGACTACCAAAAGCATGGGGAAAACATAACGAAACATATGGAAGCATTATTGCTCCTCATGTTTGTAGCAGCCCTTCAAGCAAAGCACATGTTAGCGGCATGTCCCTTCAGAACCTGTCGCGCTCCCTCGGGGACTTTGCTTACAAGAAGGACGCCTCCCGGAAGGTGCCACGAACTTCGGCAGATGTGAAGGGGGGGGGCATTTTGTTTTTTGGGCGCCTTGGGGGGGAGGCCACCGAGCAGAAGATCTCCGCGGAAGCCGAGGCAAGCGTAGGAGCCATGTCAACTGTGTGGCAAACAGGCGGATCCGAGATGTGCCAAGGTCAAGAGAAGGGGCCTGGGCCCCGCAGACCAGTACCTTGTGATAGGCGAGGGGGGTTGGCCTTGTTGGAGCAACGTGTGGATCCCCCTCCCGGCGGGCCCCCCAGGTCTTCCCAAGCATGTCCATGGGAGGCTGCGATGGGATCTTTGAGAAGTTCTCCAGCCTGGGGCCCCCCACGCCGTCTTGCGCACGCCAATGTTGCACACGGCTTCATTCTCGGAATGTGGCCGGTCGCCCAGTCGACTCAGGTCAAGAGTTGGTCAGCTTCTTGCTTCCCCACCTCAGGCAGCGTCGTAGTCACAGAACTGGCTGTGCTGCTGGATACCTGCATAAACATACCTGGTGAGGGTTGATGGTAGCTTGAGGGTACATGAGGGTGTATAACCCTAATCCTTAAACCTAAACATCCTAAACCCGAAAGCCTATGAGACCCAAGCTGCTACTCTCTGCCACCGGCTTCGTGCAGGCGCCGGCGGCGAAGCCAGGAACCTCTCTCACGCGCGTCGCTGGCCAAGCTGCTTGAGAGCTCTGCGCGAGCTGTGCTAGGGAGTTCGATGGGGAGTCAGAGGGTCTCCATTGTAGTCCTGGGGCGTGTTTTCGTGTATTCCCTGGTGAGAATTGCAGGAAGGGCCAGCAGAATTGAGATCAACTTCCCCCCCCCCGGCCAAGTCGCAAGAATACCCCTCTGACTGCCGAGATGCTCGGCCTTTCTCGATGCGAACATTGCCAAGAGCCCACAGAAGGAGCTCTTTGCGCGTCGTGTGTGCTGCTCCTTTTGCACAGCGGCTTAAGGGTTGTGGCTCTCCCCAGAAGCGCACATCCCCGGGTGCCCCCCCCGGTAAAGCCCTTAAAAAAGCCTGACCTGAAGCAGCCTGAAACCCCAAACCCAAGAACCCAATCTCGCCGTCGCCAGGGCCCCAAAGGGGGTATTCGGCTCGAGCTTGGCTTTTTTTGGAGCTAAAATTCCGAGCCCCCCACCCTGTCTTGGGTATTGAAACCTTGAAACAAATTGAAACATATTCCCTTAAGTATTTCTCTAGGCTCTCGGGTGCCGCCAAGGGCCCGAGGTCATGATTTGGGAGCGCCCATGATGGAACACGTCGGGGAGCTCCTGCGGCTCGGCGCCCCTGCCAGGAAAGGGCAGGTCGCAGCTACCGTGGCCGAGAGCTGCCGTAGCTGGGGCACGGGAAGGTGGACGCTGGTACTGCGAGCCGTCGCCAAGGCCCATCGTCCAGACTTGGCCCTGCAGTTGCTGGAGTTGATCGGGTCTGGGCGAATTGAGGCCGATGTCTTCCACTACTCCGCCGCGATCACTTCTGTCAAGTCAGCTTCAGTTGGTGGCCCTTGGCCTACAGCGCTGTCGATGCTGCAGCAAGCGGAAGACTCGGGAATCAGCCCAAACGAATACACCTTCGGGTCTGTGATGCGTGGCTTGGCCCATTGGCTGCTGGCACTGGATTGCATCCGTAGGATGCAGCAAATTCGTGTTGGTGCAAACGATGTCGTACACACCGCGCTTCTCGACACCCACTCTCATCAGCACCAGTGGGCGAGGGCTCTCTCACAGCACGAGTCCCTGTGCAAAACCACTCGCTTCACCTGCGCTCCAGTGATGTCTGCTTGTGAGAAGGGCTCGGAGTGGCCCTGCTCCATTGCGTTGTTGTCCTCGATGCGAAAGAGTCCAAGGCCTCAATGCTCACCGGACCTTGTGTGTTACGGTTCCGCTGTCAGCGCATGCTCGCAGAGGTGGCAGGCAGCAGTTGCACTCCTGGAGCAAGTAACAGAGGAATCTCTAGAGCGCAATGCTGTGTGCTACAATGCAGCCATCTCATCATGCACAGAACGCTGGGAGGCAGCATTGTGCTTGTTCGAGGGCTTGTGCCAGAAGAAGATTGAGCCAGGAGTCTGCTGTGCCACCACGGCTCACATCTGCCAGTCCTGGGAGGCGACGCTGCGCCTGCTGGAGTGGCAGCTCTCTGAAGACATCATACCCGACGCGGCGATGGCGGGCTCCGTGCTGCAGGCCGTAAAGGAGCACGCGGGCGAAGCCGGCGCTGAGCGTGCCGAGCGCCTGCTTTCGAAGCTGTTGGACTTGTGGGCACGGCATCTGCCCCAGGAAGGCATCCTTGCTACATGTGAAGGGCTGGAAGAAGAGAACATCCTTGTCAACCAGCCGGGCTTAGTTGTAGTGTCCAAGCCGCCAGGAGTGACGACTGAAAGGACTGCCATGGCCATAACTGCCAGTGCACAAGGGGCAGCTTTCCACGTTGTTTCGCGATTGGATGCCCCAACCTCCGGAGTTCTTCCATTTGCGGTAGGTCAGGTTGCCGCGAGGTATCTCCAGGCACAGTTTGCTGGCCGCCTCGTGCGGAAGGAGTACATCTGTTTGTGCCAAGGCGCTCCCCTGGGGGAGGTGGGAACGACTGGAAAGATCTCCCATCCGCTGCTTACGACTGGCGTGGATGGGCTGAATTCTCGCACGGAGGTTTCAGTCACCAGGGGTCGCGATGCCTGCACGGTCTACCTGGTGAAATCGCGGTACGATGCTGGCACCTCTCTACCAGACACAGAGCTGGTCCTCCTTCGGGTGCGGATCCTGACTGGTCGGACCCACCAAATTCGCGTGCACCTCGCAAGCATAGGACGCCCGGTCGTGGGTGACGTCGTCTATGGCACAGGGCTTACGTCGATCTCGCCTCGCCTCTTTCTCCACTGCGAGCGGCTACGCATTCGTGACCTGGAAGGGGGGCTTCGGACTGTCAGAGCTCCGCTTGCCAGAGATCTTGCAGAAAGCCTGAGCAAGTTGGCAAACAGCGGAGCCATTGCCGTTGGTTTTTTTTCGGGTTTTTGGGCGGGGCATGTACACTTCGTATGTGATGACCAAAGCTGTAAGACGGTTCGCCGGACTTGTGGCTCAAGGCAAGAAGGAACTGCCTCCTCTCCACCAGGCGCCTTGTGCAGGCCTTCGGAATTGGGGAGCCCATTCGCCTTACTTGGACGGTTCATGGCTATTTGTAAGTAGGGTTCATAAGCAGTCGAGATAAGGTTACGACCAGTGATATTACAGTTCCCCTACTTATTACTTATAGCCCCACTTACAACTACCCATGCACCTTCAAGCGACCCTAAGGCCTAAACCCTAAGATAACCCATAGTGTTGCCGGGAGACGTCAGGTGGCCGTCATGATCAATTTCATTCCAAAGTCATGCCCCTCAGTCGGGCCTCCCAGCTTTGGAGCGCTGTCTTCAGGGCTTGAAGGTTCATGGGTACTTCGAAGTGGGGTTATGCGTGCCCTAAGTAGAGTGATAGCCATAGCTGCCCTACTTCTAAACCTACTCAGAAGCACCCATGAACCTCCACGTGGCCCTCAACCCTAAGCCCTAAACATCCCTAAACCCTAAACTCTAAACTCTAAACTCCAAACCCTAAACCCTAAACCCATGGCTCTCCCGCATCTTAGGTGGCGCTTCTCTACGGCAAGCGGCCGTTGCAACGGATCGCCGCCGGGGCCTCGAGCCAGAAGCCGACTGAGGGCCCCGAATCCCTCTGAAGTTTCTTAGCAGCCTTGAAAAAGGCCCCTGAGACTATGAAAAGAAGACACGTTTGAAAACGGTCCTTGAAACTATGAAAAAAGATATGATAAATATGAAAAGCCCTCGCCCCCTCACGCCTCCGCGAGGTGGGCGCCAGCAAGCAGCAGCTGGAGATTCCCTTGGACGTGGTGGCGGACATCCCAGGAAAAGTCGACGGCAGCGCTCCTCGTCGGGCAGAAATGGAGGCAGATGCGAAAGGTATCCGGTAGTAGGGGTACCCTCCTAGGGGTCCTTTTTTTGTATTTGGGGTAAAAAGGGGTACCCCGATTATAAGCGGAGAGCCGCCTTACGGCAAGCAAGCGCAGAGAGCAACGCCTTGTACGGCACCTGGAAACCAAGGTGGCATACGTGGGTAACAAGTACAACGCCCTGCCATGGAAGGCCACCCCTCCGCTTGTTCAGGGGGCTCAAAGCCTTGGAGCGCAGCCCTTGGCGCTCTAGAGATGTCTGCTTCGGAGGACTTTGTGGACATCAAGCTCGACGCCCGCAACCTGATCGAAGCCGATGTCAAGTCCGCGTTGACCGACTTGGATTGGTTTGGCAAGGCTGCTGCAATGCGGGCTTACTATAGGATTTATGAGGGATTATCATAGGGTTTTTTAGGGTGTAATTAAGGTCTAATTTTGCTTGGAACTTGCCCTTCTGCCATGCAGGTGAATGCGCTGTATGCGGGAAAGCAGACCGAGACGGAGATGGACGTTGCAGCCCTGACCTCAATAGCCCCCTAAATCCGGTGCTTGCGTGGAGCTGCGTGTCTTCCAATGATACCCCCCAGCCTCAGAGATCCTCAGAGGCGAAGACTATTGGGGCGATGAAGCCAGCCGCGTGGCGAAGATGGGCGAAAGCAGCCCCGCTCCCGCTGAGGGACATTGAGCGAGCCGCTTTTTGGGCATCCAAGGTGAAGTATCCCATTGCCAAGAAGTGATGTGCCTGACGCGGTTGATCCAGCATGATCTGCAGGCTGGTGCAATGATAGGCGAGGGTGGCTGGCCAACCAACTGAGGTGGTAACAGTAGGTTGTTGTGTCTTGATTAAAAGCGACCACGAGATGGAAGGAATCAGCCTGTTTGATTGCTTCCCTGACTTGCTTTTTACGGAGAAAGAAAGAGGTTTTGGAGTCCGAGCAGATGGAGCAAAAACAGCTGCGGGTGTTGGCGTACAATGCCCCTGGGCGTTACATCGATGCAGCAGTTTTGAGGCTTGTCGCCTTTGTTTCCCAGCTACTTTAGTGCAATATTCTTAGTGAGCCATATTACATGACCACGTGATTACATCATTGCATTCTTGCATTCTTGTATTGTTCCATGACAACGTTCATCATTTTCCATGTCTATTTTGCAGTGTCATGGTATTCTAGCATGATTGAATTCTAGCATGATGTAAGCAACCTGGGGTTTCTGCGAGCAAAGAGTGGACCCCGAAGCGCGGTAAGAATCCAGCCTCCAGCTTGCCGGTTGCGGCACCTTGTGGGTGTAAGCGGCCCTAGAGCGCGCCATGCAAGCCGCGTCCTACCGCGCACCTCTGCTGCTCGCTGCGGGCCTGGCTTCCGCTGTGCCGGAGCCTCAGTGTGGGGGACATCGCGGAGACCCAATCCCGCGCACTGGGCCCGAAACTGTCGTCAGAAGGTGGGGAGGGGGGGTTTTCAGGGTTTTCAGGGTTTTGAGGTTTAGAGCTTTGAGTTGCCGCTCTCAGGCTATGGTGGAGCTACAAGGCCCGGCGGAAAGGCGCTGAAGCGTGGCTTGTCCCGCGGGTTCCTGGCGCATAGAGGCTTGTTGTCGAGGATCCATCACCAGATCTTCCAATCCGCCAAGACCCGTTAAAAAGTTGTAGGTGCCTCGGTGAATGGATGCCCAAGATACTCAGGCGTTTGCTGAACCGGTGCAGGTGCACATGAGGGAAGGGTGGCACCCCCTCCCCCCCCCGCCCCCCTTGACCCCAAAGTCTCGGGAGTGTGGAAGCAGAAAGCACGGTCACCAGTGAGAGTGAGGATCCCGATGATCCCGTGAAGTATTGGCACAAGGGATATTCGACTATTTTGCCCCTATGTCGTGTTATGTTGTGTTATGCTGTGTTGTGTTGTGTTATGTTATGTTATATCATGTTGCGTGATGTTGCGTTATGTCCGCAGCAGGAGACCAGGCCGCCCCAGCCGTGTCTTTGCCCGCGGCACCAGACAGCAGGCGACGGCTGGCGCCTGCAAAGATGTTTTCTTTCTGATGAGGGTTTCGGGCTTAGGGTTTAGCTTGGGATGTTCGCCCTTATACTAACAGCCCTTAATGCGGATTCACCGCCTATTGTAATCCCTATAAAGGACTTCTAATAAAGGTTAGAGTTCACAAGAGCTTTGAACAAGCAAGACATGATGGTGGCCACAGGTGCTCTGATCCCAGTCGTGGCCCGATTGCCACCGCGATCCAGGCGAAGGCTCCCGGGAGCACGGGTCTGAATGTCCCCGCCCCAAAACCCTAAACCCTAAACCCTAAGCCCACACACCCTAAACCCTAAACCCCAAATCCACAACGTGCCCCCCCCCCCCCCCCCCCCAGGTGTCGAGAGCCTTGCAGCCGTCGCAGCTGGTGATTCACGACGACTCGGCAGCCCACCGGGGGCACGCAGGATGCACTTCACAGCTTGGCCCCGAAAAAACCCCGAGACATCTAAGAATCCTCAAGCTCCTAGAAATCCTTACAAACCCAAATCCTGAAAACCCCAAAACACTCTAAATCCTAAAGCCCTACAAAGCCCTTAACACGTCCTAAAACAATCCTCACACCCCACCAAAAGCACACTACAAAAGCCCCGGTAAAGCCCCCCAATGAAGTCCCAAGCCAGGAGTCGCAGGAGCCCAGATTCCCGAGACGCACTTCAAGGTCGAGGCTCCCCCACGCCTCCTTTCGGGGGGGGGGGGGGGGGCTTCGGGATGGTTCAGGGTTTTTCGGGGGTTATGGGGTTTAGGGTTTAGGGTTTGGGGTTTAGGGTTTGGGGTTTGGGGTTTAGGGCTGAGGGAACCTCGGGCCTGCTCAGAAGCGCGGGCGTGGCTTTGGGTTTCACAGGGGCTTCGCGACTCAGGTGGTTTCCGCCGCCTTCGAGGGCGTCCGCAAGCTGGAACGCCAGCGTCAAGTGCAGGAGACTGCGGACCAAAGGGTCCCTAGAATTTAGGGCTCAGGGGTAATATACCAAGCCATCAAAAGCCTTAAACGCACTAAATCGGCCCGCGCAGCAGCCGTCGCGTCACGAGAAAAGCTCTTGTTGCTTCCGATGCACAAGAACGCAATGTGCAGTACGTGATGTGCCGAAACCGTGCCGATCTGTTCTCCCTGTGCAAGCGCAGGACCTGCTCAAGGATGAGTTTGCAGCCGGTCTTCATGCGCTGGACTGCGCCCCCCCCCGGCCCCCTTACACAAAGCCAGCATGCGCTTCCAAAAGGTCGGAGTTTCTTGGGGGATGTCAGAGGCTGAGCAGATCCCATGGGTTCAATTCTCTGAACATCTCTGAACTATGACTGAAGTCTTGGGTCCTTGCTTTTATTCGGCTTTATGTTAAAGGTGCAAAGGCAGGGACCCCGGTAGAGAACTGGCCTCTGGCTTCGTGTTGGCCCTCATCAGTCCCATGCCTCAGCGGCATTGCAAGCTTGCGACGAGGAGCTGTCGTGCAGAACGCCAGCTGAGCACGCGAAGGCCTCCCGGACTTGAAGGCGCGAGTCAGCGAGATTGGCGGGAAAAAGCTGCGCGCGGGTTGCCTGGGAGGTTGCCTGCGGCTGTTTCCAGCACGTCAGAAGGACGCTTGCGGCCAGCCATGGCCAGCCGGTGCATGTGCAGCCCTTTGTGCTTGAGCTGCGTGTCCACTTTTGGGGTCGCAATGGCCCCACACGTCGGCGTGGCATGGTGACAGCCGCCAGCGACGAGTTGAGGCGGCAGCTTGCCCCAACTGGCGTTCTACGAGCCGGAGGCCTCAGACGGAATCAAATGGTGTCCCCATAGCCAGCCGTCGCTGGAGTCCAGGCTGGAGTCAACTTGGCCAACTTCCTGCTGGTGACGGGCCACAGTGCCTGCGGTGCACCCGAAGGCAGGCGGCACGGATCACTACTTGGAGGTTCATGGCACCTATTATCCAACTATGACTGTCCTTTGAACTCACTTATCGGCCCCTTAAGTGCCCTAATATGGTCCCCACAATCTTCCCTCCATGCGCTAGGAATATCACCCGACCTGGCTGCGGAAATTGCTCGGAGACTGGGCACCGGGCTTCGCCTTGTGCCGTTCCCCAACCCCAAGGCAGGTGCGCAATGCCGTATGATCCTTGCGGTAAGGGTAGTACCAGCAGCAGGGTCTTGGGGTTCATTTCTTAGGGTTTTTGCAGTGTGCATTCCTTACTGGAAGGGCAGTCGTAGTACCTCTGCAAAAAATCACCACGAGCAGCTCTTCGTGCTTTGCCTTTCGCTCTGCAGGATCTGGGGGATGCCGTGGATGAAGGCACGAAGTGTGAATAATTGAGTAACACAATCATAAAGAAAGATAGTAAGCTACTATACTATAATGGAATAGAATAGAATGTAGTGTAATATAATACAATACAGTATAAAGCCCACGCTTTCATGGGCCAGGTTCTTGGGACATCGCCCTCATTGGAGCAGAGCCCCAGCGGGAAGAAAAGTGGCGTGGCTGTAGGGCTCGGCTGGTGTTCCTTGTTTGCGCCAGTAAAGCTGCAAGACCTTGTGTACCTTTGCTGGCCCAGGATTGCGTTCAGCAAGCCGTACGTCGAGATCCCCGCGACGTACTTGGTACCGGGTGGCTCCCAGCTGTCCCTGGGCCTGACATGTTGCTGATGGGTGCTTTGCAGACACGCCCGGAACATCCCGGAACAAGGCAAGGCATAGATGAAGTGGACTTCCCGGCAGCCGCTTGATTTTGCTTAGGGATGTCCTGCCTCATCTGTGTTTGAGCGTGGGCTTGGCTTTAAACCCCAACACCTAAACCGACGAAACCCTATACAAGCCTTAAGCCGCTGCGGCCACTGAGGTTAGAATCGCCTGCGTGGGGGGCAGTGCATTTGGGCTTTGGTTGGACAAGAACATCAAACGGGCTAGCGTCATCAAGGCGGGCGCAGGGGCTCATGAGCCCACCCCAAGAAGCATGCCAGCGGATGCCGTTAGCCAGGCTGATTCGATGGACGGAGCACTGAAGCTGCTGCTGGATGGACAGGCTGACGCTTCGGGATTGTGTGTCAGCAATGCGTGGCCTCCCCTGGTGAGCTTCGGCCCCGCTAGGCCGATGTCCTTGCGAGCCTGCGCCAGCGGCTCCTCTCCGACATCCTCGAAGTTCCGGGGGAGGGGTCCTCAGACATCTCCGAAGGGCCGATCCTTGCAAAGTTGCAGCATCCGAAGAACGAGAGGGGTTCTTTGAACAAGCTCGTACGCCCAGGGCCGAATACTGGAGGGCCACTTTATGACGGCAGCTTTGCTGCAAGTGAGATGCCATTGATGGAGTGGAACCCAGTCTGGTACTTTGACTTGCAGAGACTGAGGTGAAGCAGGTCCGTGACCACGGTTGTGCTGGGGCTGTGAATGGCCAGTGGAAGCGCTTGGCAATACATGGGGGTTAATCTGACCTATGCTTGCTTCTCTACTAGCACCACAAAAGGGCCCGCAAGAACAGTCCAAAGTGCTTACTACCATGTGGCAAATTATGGGCCCTTTTCACGTGGGCCCTTATATATATATATTTAATGCAAATAATGTATATATATATATATATAAATATTGTAGCAAAAATCAGGCTCCGCATGGTCATAGGGGGCCCCAAAGAGAAAGGACCAGAAGCTCGGGAGCCTCCCCCACGGTGGCAGCCAGGCCGTGGGCGCCTCACGCAGCCGCGGCGCCCGTGTGGCAGAATTCCTCACCGAGACCGTGGAGGAGCTCAAGGCGAGCGGCTTCGCCGCGCGCTTGGACTTTGGGGGTCCTCATACAAAAGGTGGGGAGGGGGGGCCGGGTTTTCAAGTCATGCTTCCCTTTTTTTGAGGTCGGGAGCCTCATCGAGAAGTCTGGCCCTGAGCTGGGAAGGGGTGCGTGCATGCTTGGAGAAGCTGCACAGGAACGAAACCAGCCCGACCCTTCTTGCTTTTATCTTGTTCGTCAGCATCGGCCACGAAACCCTTACAAGTAACAATACATGTTATCAATACATGTTCGGCACCTTGAGACCATGTTGCTGCTCATGAAATGGCTTGCAGCGGAAGCAAGCTGAAGCACTCGAGACTTCATCAGCTGAGGCACGGGGTGGTCGGGAAGCTGGTCGTGCCCATCGAGGGCCCTGCAACCAAGCGCCAGAGGACGAACGCGGCTGAAGGCTGGGTTGGGGGTGGGGGGGTGGGGGGCTTCGTGGTGAAGCTTTTTCCTGTGTTTTATCTTACTTCAACTTGCATGCCATTGCATCTTTTGCAGTGCACAGGCGTGCAAACAGACTCCATGGCTGGTGCTCGGCCAGTCCTGAACGGAGAATCGCTTGATGTCTCGCCGTGCTGAGACAAAAAGCAAAGAGCTTGTGCTGGTTCCTGGAGGTCAAAGGTTCGCGTAGAAGCCAGGGTTAAGGTTTACACAGTCCCACCGAAGAATTCCGCTTAGTTCTTGAATGCGCTGGCGAGCCATGTGGCCACAACGTGCTCACCAGGAGCAGGGCTTGGGCTGCGACAACATGACGCTGCTTGCCGGGGCCTTCGTCATCCGCCATCTGCAGCGGGAAGCTGTGCGACGCGACAGAGAGTCAAAGAGCGCTTGAGGTGGTAGAGTTGCAACCCAGCCTAAGGGCACAGGCACGCTGCCAGCTTGGACACGTTTCGTGATTGAGCATATGTGGGAACTCATGTGAAGCCCATGCCAGAATCGGCAGCTGTGGACATTCCCACACGCAGCTTATCGAGCCGGCGGCAAGGCACGTTGGGGCGGGGGGGGGGGGGGGGCAGGAGGATGCATCTGCATCGTGCCGTGACGGATTCCGAAGCCCCAAACCCCAAACCCTAATTAAACCCTAAACCCTAAACCCACAGGGTTGTTATAACAAAAAACCCTAAGCCCTGCACCCTCAGTCCAGGCTGCCTCGCCGCCTTCCCGGCGGAGGGTTGTTATGCAGCAGATGAAGCGATCGGGCCGCGCCAAAGTCAAGCGTGGGCGGTCGAAGAGGCCGAACGAGGGAGTCAGGTACCTCTATATCCCCCCATACAACCCTTTTGAGGGGCTATCATGAAGAACCTCGATCCGAATTCCCAAGTTCCCTAGAGGTCCTTCGATATCCCCCCCTACAACCCTTCAAGGGGCTATAATGAAGAACCTAGATCCCAAGTTCCCTACCACTCGAAGGTTCATGGCTTATAAGTTGGGTTATAAGGTACCCTAAATAAGGTTATAACCACAGTTACCCTACTTCTCACCCTACTTTTAAGTACCCAGAACCAGTATAAGGAAGTGCCCTTTGCTGGTGGCAGGACCTGACCCATGGGCAGATGCAAGATGCATCTTGGGTCTTGAGCCCGGCGGAACACGCGTCTCAAAAAGGGAAGGGGGGGCAGCTTTGGAGCTTCTGGGGCTGTGGGTTTGGGTTTAGGGTTTCGGGTTTAGGGTTTCGGGTGTAGGGCTCGGGTTTAGGGTTGAGGGTTGAGGGTTGAGGGTTGAGGGTTGAGGGTTGAGGGTTTAGGGTTTAGGGTGGAGCCGGCTTCTTGCAGCCTTGGGGGAGCTCTGCCCAACAAAGAGCAGCCTTTGGCCTCCTGCAGCGTTAGCTTCACGCTGCGTCTGCCTCATAGCCCTAAACCCTAAACCCTAAACCCTAAACCCTAAACCCTAAATCCCAAACCCCAAACCCTAACCGTAAACCCTGACCCTAAAAGTCTTAAGCTCAATAGGTCCTTGGAAGAACAACCCAGCATAGCTTAGCCTATGTTGAATCCTTCATAGGTCATAGGTTTCAGTAGCAGATGATGTAAGACAGGATATGGGTAACTCCCAGAATACGGGGTTACCTTTAACCCTCATCCTAGGAAATCCTTAAATGGCACCTGCCATATCAGGATGTTCTGTCTTTGAGAAAGAAATTGCATGGTCCTCCGCGAAGCCAAGCCATGAACTCGCTCAGAGCGGAGCTGGACCAGATCCTCGCGGACCGAGTCACCCTCACCCTAAACCCTAAACCCTAAACCCTGAACCCTGAACCCTGAACCCTAAACCCTAAACCCTAAACCCCGAATGTTCATCCTTCGGGTGTTCATGGCGGGGTCGAGCCGGAGCTTGCTACCCTGGGGCTCTCTACTGGGGGTTCTTATAGATTACCCTCCCCCTACCCCCTAATACTTCACACCCCCCATATACTGCACAATTCCTATAATGGGGCGAACGTAATATTCGGGGGTAGGGGGGGGTTTACTATGACGGGGAGGGAGGGGATGAGGGTAGCACAATGTGTCACGCAGCATGATGTAGGTCGAGCCCCGACGTCATGCGCCTTGCATGTCCAGGAGACTCGCAAGGAGGCAATTGCATCAACCCTGCAGGCCAGGGCTGTGCACCGACATCGGGGAGGGTTTACGAAAAATAGGGGACCCCCCAAAAATAGTAGGATTCCCTTGGAATAAGGACCCCCAATAAGGTACCCTTTTCAAATTCAGAAGCCCTCACAGATGCGGGTTTCCGAGAACCCATTTGTGGCCTTTAGCTGTATGTTGGGGGTTTATCAAGGGGCCCTCTATTTGCGGATTTGCGGTAATCGCTCACCCTTGGGTGCCTGCTCCAGCACGGTGTCGCAGGCTTGGCGAGGGGATGCAACCAAGCCGAGAGAAGGCCGGGAGGGATCAGCCCCACATACGGATACCCCGAATATAAGCTGCAGAGCATCCGGTCTTTATGTTCTGAAAGCACCCCTCTAGAAGGGCACACGCCCCACCCCCCAATGTTCCGAAGCAATTCGGGGCGTCTTCTCGGGGCCAAAGCCCCGATCACCGTAGGAGTGCAGCTTTTGGAGCGCATGGCGTCAGGCGCCCGCAGTAGAGGGGAGGTTTGGGGTTTAAGGTTTAGGGTTCAGGGTTCAGGGTTCAGGGTTTACCCGAAACCCTAAACCCCAAACCCCAAACCCCAAACCCCAAACCCTAAACCCTAAACCCTAAGCCCGAATTAAACCCTAAACCCTAAACCCTAAACCCCAAACCCAGGGGTGGCTGTTGTGCGGGGCAGGTCCCGAAGCGGAGCCCTTCGATTGGCCAAGCCTTGGCGTGGATGCTGCCAAGCTTCCGTCATTCCAGTCCCCCATGTCCCATGCCCAGTTTGGGGGGGCGGATGCAGACACTGGGTACTAGAATAAGATAAAAATGATATAATCCAAATATATATATATATATATATATATATATATTAAGAATATATATGTAGATACATGCATTTATATACATATACGAAGTTAGATACAGGCAACACCTAGGTTGGTGATGAGCCAAGGTCTGCGGTCCTCAAAGCTGTCGATCATATGGATCCACAGCGCAGGCACTCGATCACATGCGGTGCTATCTTTCGCTCAGGGCCCCAAAACCCTAAACCCTAAGCACCCTAAACCCTGAACCCTGAACCCTCATGACCTACAGATTTTCCACTGTGCAGGTCCCGATTGCTGGAGCTGTCGCGCGCGAGCGGTGCGATGAAGAAAAGCGGCCACGGAGGAGGAAGTTAAACCCCTTGCCCCTGCGGACATGTGTGGGAAGACGTTTGCCGAAACAGTAGATAGTGCAGGCACGTCGCGGTCATACCACTTATGGTATCATTCTCTCTCCCACCCTAAACCCAAAACCCTAAACCCTAGACCCTAAACCCTAAACCCTAAACCCTAAAACCTAAACCCTAAACCCTAAACCCTAAACCCTAAACCCTAAAAGGCGTTGGCTTACAGCACGTAGTTTCTCCTTGGAGTCCGTGTTGTGTAGCCTGACCCTAAGCGAGGCTGATTGCCCGCGTGTGCTGCTGGGGTCCGCACGTGCGTCCAGCAGGCCACCGAGCCAGCACTCTAACCTGCCCTATTCCCGAACCCTGCGTGCCATTGGTCGCATCACAGCCCCCTTGCTGATTGACACCGCTTGCTGTCGCTGCCTTGTGCCGACAGGACCTACACCCTTTTTGGTGTGTGGTTGCAAGCCTGGTCATTTTTGGCAAGGGCCGTCTATGGTTACAGGGACCTACTTGACACAGCTGCTCCTCTTCGTCCTCTTTGTCTACAGCCACGGTCCGCTTTCAGCGGGAAAGTGCGGCGCACCGACGAGAGAGGAGGTTGAGAACGCAATCCAGGACACATCTGCGGACCGTCTTGGCGGGCCTGGCCCCGTTGCACAGTGCCCGGACTTCAAAGGCTGTTGCGGTGGTCAGAAACCACCATTCAAATTCCTCTTTACCAAGCCAGATCGCTGCACTGATGGCGACTACAAGGAGGAACAATGGGCAGGCATGGAGATGTACATGCGGTCTGACAAATCGGGCTACGGCCTGGTTTTGCCCGGGCTGCGGAGCGGCTTGGCAGGAGAACACCTACACCGGCCGCGCTTCAGAGACGTGGCAAAGTACACAGACACCGTGGCGTGGCGAGCCATGGCGACAGAAATCTCCGAGGAGAAAATCCCCTCGGCAAAGACGTCCTCCCGTGGATCCTGCTCAGCCCAAAGCTCCGGACAAAGGCAAAGGCAAGGGCAAACAGAACAAGGGACAACCGCAAGCGCCTTTTGTGCAGCAGTTGCCCCAGCCCCCGAAGCCCAAGGAGATTGTGGGACCCAAGGAACCCGTTCCCTCGCCGGCTACGACGACAAGTCTATCGGAAGATGCCAAAATCTTGCAAGCACTGCTCCCGCACTTGGACAAGGACTCTCTGCCAGACTCAGTTCGCCACCTTGTTCTGCAGAAGGAACAGCACGCAGTACAGCAAGATGCCCGCCACCTCCACAAGTTGGTGCGTCGCCGTGGGGAGGCCCGGAAGCAGTTGGCCGCTCTACAAGAAGATCGCGTTGCCTTCGAGACGGCGTGGTACAAATATGCAGAAGAGCTACAGCAGACCTTGCAGGCTCAGTTTACAGCAAGAGAACAGTCCCTTGCAGAGTTCGACCAGCGCCATCGGGAGTGGAGCGGGCAACTTTTCGAAAGCTCCAAGGAGCTAAAAGAAGCTGCGCGTCACGGTCACAAGGACACGGAGAACTCATCATCCGAAGATGCTCTCTCCGACCAGGACATGGAGGCGGAGGTCAACAAAGCGGCCGAGGTCGACGCCAAGGCAGCGGCCCGCAGAGAGGAGATGGTGCAGAGTCACCAGAAGCTACAGGAAGCACTGCAGCAGGTCAAGCAGAATGCAGCTGCGGGTGCTACAGTGAGAGAGCGCACCCCACGTCGGGGACCAAAGCGTTCGGCGGAGTCATTAGTGGACCTCACGAACACAGACACAGAAGAGACACCAGCAAAGGCCGCTGCAGGAATGGTTGGTACAGAGCCTGCCAAGCCGCCTTTTTAAGCTGCCTGGGGCCGAGCCTAACGGGACCCCTCAGGCTAGGCGCCTTCCACAGCATCACCGCCCAAGCTGATTATGTGGATGAGTTCGCCGCATGGATGTCGGCCATTGCTCTACGCTGCGATGTACTTTGTGGAGTGGACCAGTGGCAGGAACGAAGGATTCTTTCGTACGAATCCGACCCCTACGAGCCTTGGGAAGCTGGTTTTGAGGTTTATACCGTGACGAACGCCCATGTGCTGCAGACTCCTTCGACCTCTGATGCTCAGACGTATTTTTCGCCGGCGCCTTCCACCTCTCGCACACAGTCCCCGACGTTGCAGGAACCCGGTTGGTCTATGGGTGACCCCGCGGACTGCCATCAAGTTGGCAACGCTGTTCGAGTGCTGGACGGTTGCGCCCGCCCACTTTCTGAGCGTGATGAGGCCTTTGTACATAAATGTAACCGTAGTGTGCATTTTGCCGACGAGGACCCGCCAACACGGCGCATCAGCCCTTTTAAGAGGACGCAATCTGTCGGTAGGCCTCCGCCTTGCGCCCCTCTTGCACATGCTCTTTGCGCTCCTTCTCCCCAGGTTCTCATCCAGGCCGGTTCTCTGTCGAACCTCGAGAGCCAAGGTCCACAGGCGACGCAGGTCCAAGGTCCGCAGCCTGAGGTTCAAGGCCAGGTGCCGCTGCAGGTTCAAGGTCCACAAGTGCCTCAGGTTCAGGGCCACGTGCAGGTGCCGCTGCAGGTGCAAGGTCCACAGGTGCCTCAGGTTCAAGGCCAGGCTCAGGCGCCGCTGCAGGTTCAAGGTCCACAGTTTCTTCATGAGGCGCCGCTGCAGGTTCAAGGTCCACATATGCCTCAGGTTCAAGGCCAGGCTCAGGCGCCGCCGCAGGTGCAAGGTCCACAGGTGCCTCAGGTTGCTCAGGTGCCGCTGCAGGTTCAAGGTCCACTGTTCCCCCGTAAGGTGCCGCTGCAGGTGCAAGGTCCACATATGCCCCAGGTTCAAGACCACGTGCAGGTGCCACTGCAGGTGCAAGGTCCACAGGTGCCTCAGGTTCAAGGCCAGGCGCAGGTGCCGCTGCAGGTTCAAGGTCCACAGTTTCTTCATGAGGTGCCGCTGCAGGTTCAAGGTCCACATATGCCTCAGGTTCAAGGCCAGGCTCAGGTGCCGCCGCAGGCGCAAGGTCCGCAGTTTCTTCAAGGTCCACGTGTGCCTCAGGTTCAACAGGCTCAGGTGCCGCCGCAGGTCCAAGGTCCACAGGTGCCTCAAGGTCTACAGGCTCAGGTGCCGCAAGGTCCGCAAATGCCTGAAGCTGGGGAGACGCTGGGACAAAGTCCTCATGGGCCTCAGCCGCTGCAGCGTCAAGGTGCTCTGATGCTGCAGGTGCCGCTGCAGGTTCATGGTCCACAGGTGCCTCAGGTTCAAGGACAGGCTCAGGTGCCGCTGCAGGTTCAGGGTCCACAATTGCTTCACGAGGTGCCGCTGCAGGTTCAAGGTCCACATGTGCCTCAGGTTCAGGGCCAGGCTCAGGTGCCGCTGCAGGTGCAAGGTCCCATGACGCCTCAGGCGCAAGGCAAGGTGCAGGTGCCGCTGCAGGCTCAAGGTCCACCTTTGCCTCAGGTTCAAGGCCAGGCTCAAGTGCCGCTGCAGGTGCAAGGTCCACAGGCGCCGCAAGGTCCCCAAATGCCTGAAGCTCAAGGTCCGCGTGTGCCGCAGGTTCAAACCCATGCGCAGGTGTTGCTGCAGTTGCAAGGTCCCCTGACGCCGCAGGTTCAAGGCCAGGTGCCGCTGGAGGTTCAAGGTCCACAGCTGCCTCAGGTTCAGGTGCCGCTGCAGGTTCAAGGTCCTCAAGTGCCTCAAGCTCCGGAGCTGCAGGTTCAAGGTCCTCAAACGCCTGAAGCTCGGGAGCCACAGCAGGTCCAAAGTCCTCATGTGCCTCAGGTTCAAGGCCATGCTCAGGTGCCGCTGCAGTTCCAAGGTCCTTTGACGCCTCAGGTTCAAGGCCAGGTGCCGCTGCAGGTTCAAGGTCCACAGGTGCCTCAGGTTCAAGGCCAGGCTCAGGTGCCGCTGCAGGTTCAAGGTCCACAAGTTGTGCCTCTGGTTCAAGGCCAGGCTCAGGTGCCGCTGCAGGTTCATTGGCAGGTTCAAGGTCCACAGGTGTCTCGAACTCAAGGCCAGGGTGGACAACCGCTGCAAGTTCAAGGTCCGCAAGTGTCTCAGGTTCAAGGCCAGGCTCAGGCGCCGCTGCAGGTGCAAGGTCCACTTGTGCCTCAAGTTCTGCAGGCTCAGGTGCCGCCGCAGGTTCAAGGTCCTCAAGTGCCTCAAGCTCCGGTGCTGCAGGTTCAAGGTCCTCTGATGCCTCAGGTTCAAGAGCAGGTGCCGCTGCAGGTTCAAGGTCCACAACAGGTGCCTAAGGTTCAAGGTCGACTCGTGCCTCGGGTTCAAGGCCAGGCTCATGTTGTGCTGCAGGTTCAGGTGCCACCTCAGGTGCCGCCGCTGCAGGTCCAAGGTCCACTGACGCCTCAGGTTCAAGGCGAGATGCCGCTGCAGGTTCAAGGTCCACAGCTGCCTCAGGTTCAGGACCAGGCTCAGGTGCCGCTGCCACAAGTATCTGAGGTGCCGCTGCACGTTCAAGGTCCTCAAGAGCCTCTACCCCCTCAGCCCAGCTATCCTAGTGCTTGCGTCCCTTCTCCCTTCGGCCGGAGGGCTGTCCGCCAACTGTCACTTGCTGGGCTTGCTGCGCCGCAGCAGCAGCCCCCACACAGTGCTGAGGCTCTCCGCACGGACATGCAAGCGCTAGCTATGCCTTGGTTAGGCTTCTGGTCAGGTGAGTTTCATCTTCTGCCAGCGCGCCTGCGCCAAAGAATCCGTTCCTCTACGCACGCAGACGGCCCCATTGTGGCGTTCCATGTTTACACTGATGGGTCGGCTGACCGTCATGGAGCAGGATGGGGCGCAGTTCTTTGCGCGCAACATCAAGGGAATCCCGCGGATGATCTACATTTTGTTGGTTTGGCGGCGGGCCCTGTTGGCCCGGAAACACATCCTTTCAGGTCTGCATCCAACAATGCTGCTGAAGCATACGCGCTTGCCGTTGCGACGGCCTTCTCTGCGTCGGTTCATTGCGTTCCTTGTTGGCTTCACAGCGACTCGAAGCTTGCGCTCGGGGAGGCTGCTGGTTGGAACGCTCCCATCCAGCTACAAAATGATGATCCCCAAGCCCAAAGCATCCATGACGCCCTGAGACACCTCACTCTTTCTTTCCACGCCTCGGGAACAAACCCTCAGCATGCTTGGATAAAGGGACACGCTGGGCATTTATGGAACGAGGCTGCGGATAGAGCTGCCGACCTAGGCCGCAAAAAGCTTGTTTGTTCCCCGGTGCCTGCTACTTTTTGGCGTGTTCTCAAGCATCCGCTGCTCCCATGGGCCTGGGCGGCGCACCAACATGCCGACATGCCTTCGCTGGAAAGTTTGTGCTCAGGGGCCTATGAGCCTCCAGATAACATCCAGATTCAACACACGCAAGCCATTTTGGCTGATTCCCAGGTCCAAGTTACTGGACCGGTCCAACTATGCAAGTTGCGCATGATCACCGCCAATGTGTGCACTGCCACAGGCAAGACCCACGCCCTGAAGCAACAAGCAACCGAACACGCTGCTCATATTCTTGCGCTGCAAGAAACCCGCCTCCCCGCTACGCATTGCAGGGGCAACTGGCTCACATACCATTCTGGCGCCAGAGCAGGTCACGAAGGTTGCGCAATATGGTTCAATAGCTCGCTCCCGTGGATTCCAGGAAAGCCTAGTTCATGCGCATGTGCTGAGCATTTCACTGTCCTTCACGCTTGTCCCACCTGCCTCGCCGTGTCACACACGAGCCCTTGGTGCAAGGCCCTTTTTGTCACCTTCCATGCCCCTCACAGCATGACGCCTCCCCACATCCGTGAAGAGTGGTGGGACGACCTAGTCCGGCGACTAGACAAATGGGCGCGGGTTTGGCCTCTTGTACTGCTCGGTGATGCAAATGCCAAAATTAGCCAGGCTGCACCACCGAATGTTGGCACGGTTGCTGTCGGGGAACAAGACTGGGCTGGTGACCGCCTCACCTCGGCTTGCAAGCATTTTGGCCTCACCCTGCTCAACACGCACGAAAGTGCCGTTGGCCATGTTGACCCTACCACTTGGCGTTCAGCCCGCCTCGATTACGTTGCGGTTCCGCTTGCTTGGGGCGTTGGGGCTTGTCTGGCTGACAATAGCAACTTCGACTTGCTTAACCAGCATGACGACCACAAGGCTCTGATCGTCGACATCTTTGTCCAAGGTCGAGGTGGCGACTCTTGTGCCCCAGCCCGACGCACCTTTCGGTCCCTCACTACAGAGGAATACGCTGCAGCTGCGGCCAGCTTTTGCGCCAAATCGGTTCCATGGAACTGTGATGTCCACACCCACGCAGAGACGCTGCTGCAGGTTGCGCGCAAACAGCTGTCCACCCAACAGTCACTGCGTGCCCCGTGCGGGCGCAAAGAACACGTTTCACAGGAAGCACTTGCCCTTTTGCAGCAGCGTAAGCAGGCCAAACAGCACATGCGTTCCGCAGCTTCTCACTGCCGGAGACACGCGCTCAGAATGGCCCTCCGTAAATGGCACCGGCCAGCCACTGTTTGCCAAAGCGGTTTCCGCCCTCCGAAGCTCGCTCGCTGGCAATTTGCACTATGGGGCCTTACTTTCGACATTGCGTTGCAAAATGTGAAAAGGCAACTGCGGATAGATAGGGTCACTCGAGCCGCCGCTGTCGCTGAGCAGATTAAAGAGGGATCTTTGAGGCGGGACCCAAAAGCCATCTTTAAAGCCCTTCGAAGCCTCAGGCCTGCGTCAAAGTCGGTTCAGAAACCATGGGGACCTCTCCCCATCATCACCGACCAGGATGGCATCCCGGCCCAGAGCTTTAAAGAGGCGCAAGATCTGCGAGCTCGTCACTTCGCTGCGATGGAGGTTGCTGACCCCTTTGATGCCAGGACCTTCGCCGCCCAAGCTCCCCAGGTACCACAGCCTTCGCAGCCATTCTCCATACATGAGATCCCGACTCTCCTGCACTTCGAACGAGAAGTTCGTGCCCTCGCCTCTGGCAAGGCCCCGGGCCTCTCCGGGATACCCAGCGAATTGTGGAAGGCCAGCCCGGCTAGCTGTGCTAGACAATGGTACCCCCTCCTTGTGAAGAGCATTGTGCGGTTGTCGGAGCCGGTTAGGTTCTCGACATGTCTCCTCCTAACATTGTTCAAAGGGAAGGGTTCCGAAGCCTCCATAGAGAACCACCGAGCTATTTATTTGTTCGAAAATGTTGGCAAACTCTTCAGACGTCTGCACCGTTCTGTGCTGGTCGAGGAGCTTGACAAACAGAGGCCACGGTGCCTTCAAGGCAGCATGCCGGGGAGTGACTCCGCCCAGCTCACCCACTACCTTTGCACTTTTCTGCGCCTGTCTGCGGACTCGGCCACGTCCGCTGGCCTTCTCTTTGTTGACACTCGAGCCGCCTTTTACCGAGTTGTCAGACAAGCCCTCGCCACTCAACCCCTGGATGATGCGCGTGTTTGTCAGATCCTCGGGCGCATGCAGGTTCGCCCGGAAACGGTCCACACGGTGACCAACTGGCTGCGAGGTGAGCCTCTGACGCATGGTTTGACTCCGCACGCGCAGGCTGTGATCCTCACCTGGTTTGCCCATGCTGGCTTCATCGCGAGAGGTCAGAACGTCATCCACAGGACACAGGTTGGCACACGGCCGGGAGACACTGTGAGTGATATCCTCTTTGGGTTTGTCATGTGTGATGCGCTCCTGGAAATCAGGGAGAGAATGGGCCAAGAGGACCTCCTGCGTGGCCCGATAGACGGCCCGCTCTGCCAACCGGCTTGGGCAGACGACCTTTGCGTCGCTGTGCATTCAGGGCATGCTGCTGGCTTGCGCCCTCGTTTGATCCGGACATGCGCCATAGTTCACGAGGCCTACCTCAGACGATGCATGGACCCGAATTACAACCGGGGCAAAACAGAGGCTTTGTGTGCTTTCCACGGCGAAGGTGCGCGCCAGGAAAAGATTCAGCTTCTGCAGGACCAGCACATTCTTCGCGTTCCTGTTTCCACCGGCACGCCCGTTGCCCTTGCTGTTGTACACAGGTACACTCATTTAGGCACTGTGCTTGATGCCCAAGCTGATCCGGTCCCAGACCTTGACAGAAAAGGAGCTCAGGCAGTTGCTTTGGCTAAGCCTTTAGCCAGGCATGTCTTCAGGAACGAGGACATCTCACGAGCCTGCAGATGGACTCTCTTTCAGAGCGTCCCCCTTGCTTCGGCCAGCCATAACGTCGGGGTATGGACGCCCACCCCAGCGGCCCACAAGGTTTGGAACACCAGGCTTAGCACCGCCTTGCGCTTCCTTCTTCCAGAAGACCGGCACACACACCATCCCCGATTTCCGGGAGTGCCGGAGCTGTGCGGTGCCTTGAGCGCCCCGTGCCCAGCGGCTGTTCTTTTACTCCAACGCCTCCGTCTCCTTGTCCGCATTTTCCGTTCGGATAATCGCGACTTGTGGGAGCTCCTTTGCGCGCACGCCAAATGCAGCCACGATACCTGGCTTTCCCAGGTTTGGCGTGACCTGGAGTTTATCCACTGCTGGGCCCCGGAGAAGCTCCCTGCAGCCCGTCTTCAACAGCAGCAGGCTAATGTTGACACTTTGGCGGAGATTGTCCTGAACGAGGGTCCCAAGCTGGTCAAGTGGGGAGCCCAAGCGGTGGCTAGACAGACTGCTTCGCTGCAACAGTGGGCAGTTTTCCAATCAAGGGCGAGGGCGCTTCACTTGAGGCCACCTGTGGAGGTTGCGCCTGCCAACCATGCATGTCCGACTTGCCAGGCCACCTTCCCCTCGACTTCTCATCTCGCCGCCCATCGCCTCCAGGCTCATGGACATCAGCACTTGGCCCGATCCTATTCCAGCGGGTCAATCTGCAAGTGGTGCCTGACCCAATTCTGGACCCCACAGAGGCTCTTCATCCACCTTGCCCGAGGCCAGACCGCCTGCCTGCCTGCCCTCCTTGCTACCACTGCCCCCACGCACTCCATGCCGACTGGCTCTATAACCTGCCCGCCGCAGATGTGGCCAGCCTTGAAGCTGAGAGGCCCACGTCGTCAATGGCGACAAGAGTTTGGTCACGAACTGATTGCTGCTCTGTCTGACTCACTCCCATGCGACATTGCCCCCATGGTTGATTGCGTCCTCAAGTTAGATCATGAGCTAGCGGATACTGTTGCAGCCATGGCGGGATTGTGCAGCAACACCAGGGCTCCCTGCAAAGCAGTTGACCCTTTGCCGGATGGCAGAAAGCTGATCCAAGCATGGTTGTGACGTCCCGGCCTTAATTTGTTTTCACAGTTCGCATGTTTTTGGCTTTCACTTCGATGCCGGCAAGTGCATCCTCAGCGCGACTTCTTGACAGTCTCTCAGCTGCCCCGACCGACCGACTAAACCCTAAACCCTAAACCCTAAACCCTAAACCCTAAACCCTAAACCCATGGAAGTACATTGGCGGCCTCCGGCTCAAGCTCCCGGCGCCACGAAAGGCCACAAAAGCCTGATCGGTCCGGGCCCCGGAGCAGACTTAACCCTAAACCCTAAACCCTAAACCCTAAACCCTAAACCCTAAACCCTAAACCCTAAACCCTAAACCTTGAAGGTTCATGGGGTAGTTCTAAGTGGGGTTACAAGTAGGGTCTCTGGAATCATAACTGGTTATAGCCCTTTTTAGGGTACTTGAAACCCTGCTTATAACTACCCATGCACCTCCAAGGAGTAAGGGGGTTTCTGCTTGCTGAGCACAGCCGGCGGTGCCATCCGAGGTGCCCTGTTCTCTTCCTGCTTCAAGCGTTCAAGCCTTCAACTCTTTTACACACCATGCTTAAGCTGGGGACTCAGACATTTTTGGTTGAGCTGGTCTCGGATTTTTTTTGACCTCTCGGTCTTTGTGTGACAGTTTTCGTCAGGCTTTTGGCGCTCGGTCTCTTCGTCCCTGGGTTCGCGCTGGAGGACCCCGTTCGGCC
This sequence comes from Symbiodinium natans, assembly GCA_905221605.1. Classification (NCBI taxonomy): domain Eukaryota; class Dinophyceae; order Suessiales; family Symbiodiniaceae; genus Symbiodinium; species Symbiodinium natans. The sequence goes on along the minus strand of CAJNDS010002734.1, from coordinate 572,818 downwards.
GTGTGTCCACAGCCCAATGAGCAGGCAGTTTTTTGAAGGCTGTGGTGCGCCAGGACGACCACGCGCTTGCACGAGACGTGCTCGTGGCACGGTTGACCCCGGCATACCCCGGCCTTGCCTTGCAACAATCCTTTTGAAGGTTTGGGGTTTAGGGTTTAGGGTGCAGGGTTGCGCTGGGTTTTTGTAGGTTTGCGGGTTGCGTCCTTGCGGTGACTGTGCTTGCGCTCCGGTCGTTCTTGCCATGGCCGACGTGGTTTGCGGTACCCGCCAGGATGAGTGCTCCAGCGACAACACGTGCTCTGTTCAGGCGAGCATCATTGCTCCATTCTGGCTGCATACTGCCCATACTGTCGCATCAGGGTGTAGCCGGCTCTGATGTTTCAGACGGGGAGGCGCTACAGATGCGCCACTCGAAGAGCACACTTCTGGATGAGGACTTTTTTTTTGCGCCCCCTCGAGTCCAGAACTTGTGTCAGCGCGTCTCCGCGAGGATGCATGCAGCGGTAGCGGAGAGCTCCCTTCTTCCGATGACCTGTGCTACACGGGATCTTTCTTGGTGGAGAAATTCTTCGTGAAGATGTCCAAGCAGACCGCAACGAGTGGCACCGTCGACCTCCAAGATCCTTGGCAAACTGGGGACATATCGGTACCCCATGAGGTCCCACGAATCCCCCCCTTAAAACAGGCACCCTTAGTTTGGGAAACCTCATGTTTCATTGCGGGCCACTAGTGGAGGGGGGACCTGGTTTTGCCAAGGCCCGCACTTGTGCCAGTTTGAGCGTGGGGTACAGGGGCGTGTAAATCGGGAGCACCTTTTCGTCTGCAAAAGTTCTTGCAGGAAAGTGTGATTTCTGATGAGAAGAAGTTTTGTGCAGTTTCCGGGAGGTTGGGAATGGGTTGTTTTGCATCTGTGAACGTCGATGTTCTCTTCTCGCTCGCTATGGGCATTGCCCTCCCTCATGATTCCCGATCTTGTGCAGGTAGACCAGTCACTCATCCCGTCCTTGTGCTTATGCAGCACTCGTGTATGCCGCTTAGGCAGTGGGGCCTCAGACCACGACGTGCAATGGCGCGCAGTTCCAGCAATCTGGATCAGAAATCACCGTGGAGGACACCACTGATTGTGGCCTGGTTCCTGGCACAGACTACACCGTCAAGTATTGCTCCAATCAAGACGAGATTGTCGTTCACATGCTGAAGCCCATGGACGTCAGTGTGGTGTTGGCCCGCACGCCGTGCGCGGAGGCCCAGCCACAGCTGGTTCAGGAGAATGCAGTCGCCGAGTCGGAGAGGGGCTGCAGCGGCTACGGCACCTTCCCCCGTGGTGGGGTGTGCTACTCTGGACAATTCCTGGTCGAGAGCCTGTATGCCAGGGTCGTCACGCAGGGCGCGCACCATGGTTACGTGAACATGAAGGTATCTCGGCTGCATCGGGCTCACCGCAGTAGCAGACATGCACGTATGCTGGATTTGGTCATGCTGGCTCGCTGAGGCAGTGGGACCCAAGCACGGATCCTGCCGTGGTGCCCACTACAGCCAGTACGGCCAGTACATCAACGTGAATGCTGCCAAATGTGGGCTGAGTGGCATGTCGTACACCATCCGGTATTGCTCGGACCAGGATACGATCGACTTGCAGATCACCGCCCCCCTTGCAGGCAGCGTTACCATGAGGCGTTCCGGCTGCTCGGGCGTACTCCTGGAGGAGGACTATGCCCTTGCATCCCTGGCAGAGCCTGTGCCTCCGTCACCCGCCGTTCAGCCGCCATCGTGGGTGCAAGACCTGCTCAAGGCAAGCACACAGGCTGGGTCTCATTGCATATTATATCATGTGCCAGTTCTTCACTGCGGGGTCGGGAAGTTTTTGATGGTCCGGTAGGGTGTGGATGAGGTGTGGGTTCCTGGAGACACTTCAAAGGCCTGGCTCGGCGGATCTCGCGAGGCCGACATCATAATGTTCGCATTGCGCGCGCACGAACTCCCGCGCACCCTCTGCACCCTCACTTAACGCGGGTTTGACGTGACGGCGCTGACAAAGTCTGTTGGAGCGATGTGACTTCGCCCGTGCACGATACTGCGCGCCCGCGCGATGCTGCGGCTCAAAAGATTGTCATGGACCATCTCACTTGCGTGGCCACCCCTACGTGTAAAAGTTGCATGCATGGGGGGGAATAGTTGCAACTTGAAAACCTGACAAGATACTGTATCCGCTCGTGAATAAGAGGCACTGGTGCAAGAGAATGCAGTCGCCGAGTCGGAGAGGGGCTGCAGCGGCTACGGCACCTTCCCCCGTGGTGGGGTGTGCTACTCTGGACAATTCCTGGTCGAGAGCCTGTCCGCCAGGGTTGTCACGCAGGGCGCGCACCATGGTTACGTGAACATGAGGGTATCTCGCCTGCATTGGGCTCACTCTCTTCGTGCCTGCAGTAGCAGGCATGCACGTATGCTGGATTTGGTCATGCTTGCTCGCTGAGGCAGTGGGACCCAAGCACGGATCCTGCCGTGGTGCCCACTACAACCAGTACGGCCAGTACATCAGCGTGAATGCTGCCAAATGCGGACTGAGTGGCATGCAGTACACCATCCGGTATTGCCCCGACCAGGATACGATCGATTTGCAGATCACCGCCCCCCTTGCAGGCAGCGTTACCATGAGGCGTTCCGGCTGCTCGGGCGTACTCCTGGAGGAGGACCATGTCCTTGCATCCCTGGCAGAGCCTGTGCCGCCGTCACCCGCCATTCAGCCGCCATCGTGGATGCAGGGTGCGGTAAGCAGCACCGCAGCCTGCAGTGGCAGCAAGAATCTTCCAAGCGGCAAGCTGTGCTATGAAGGCGCTTTCACGCTTTTGTCCTCCTGATTCCATTCTTGCCATTTGTCCTTTGTAAAGGCTAGCGCAAGCGTAACAGAAACCCGTGTTGGCCCTCTAAAACCCGCACTTGAGCGTAGCTCTTGTCACGTGTTGCCTGCTCCTTCGCATATCGGCAGTAGTTGCTGCGCGCAAAAAACTGGTACAAGGAACGCGAGAGACTTCGCGTTTTTTCATTTCTCTGCGGCTTTCCCCTGTCAAGGCACCCTTTTGGTGGAGACCTTCAGTGTTCAGGTCTTGGATCACACTGCCACTGGCGGAAGCGTGAACATGAAGGTGCTCCGTTTGCACTGTACTGGTAGGGTTTAGGGTTTAGGGTTTAGGGTTTAGGGTTTAGGGTTTAGGGTTTAGGGTTTAGGGTTTAGGGCACCTTGATCAGTTTGAGAAGTGAGAAACTGAATTGCTTGCAGCTGTGAGTGAGCGTCGCCTGTCTCTCTGAAGGTCTGAAGGACCTTGGCCACCTTAACCCTGCTTTCCCGTCTGAAGCATGTCTTCATGCCGAGGCCGTGGGCCCCAAGAATGGCGAGTGCAAAGGCGCCGTGTTCCACAAGAAGGGCTCCGAGCTGACGATCAAGGATGCCACGGGATGTGGACTGGATGGGTTTGAGTACTCCGTGCAGTACTGCTCGGACCAGGATGCAATCGTTGTGCACCTCATCACGCCCATGAAGATCGATGTCGCTCTGTCGCGGGCGGCTACGTGTGCATAAGCTCAGACGTACAAGACATCCACGGGCCTTTTCTGCTTTTGTCCGGCAAGTCCTGCCCGTTGAAAACGGTGCAGGCCGAGTGCCATGCTTCAAGAAGAGACGAGCACCACGAAAATGCGCTTCTTCAGGCATCTATAAGACTTATGGATTTGGTCCCGCCAGGCCGTCGCAAGTTAAAGTGATCGAGCAGCTTAGCGGCTCGAGTCAACACGCTTGCAGTATGCCAGCCTTTAGTCGGTGGAGAGCCTACTGTAGCCCTTCTTTGCACACTACATGCGCATAGAGCAGGACCATGTGGGCACTGGAGAAGAACCTGACTTGTCATAGCAGAGCTGAATGATCGCGGGGAGTGCACGCCGTTGTCAGCTTGCAGCCGCAGAATTGAAGGCCCGAAGCCTACAGCAAGCTTTGTCAGAGTTGGGTTCAAGTGGTTGCAGCAGGGCATTGGCATTTTCTCCGATGTGCCCACACAGCGCACATCCTCGAAGCAGATTCAGCAGAATCAAAGAGCAAAGCGACGAAGCGGGCCGCCAGCGCAGGCCGCACGTGGAAGAACGCATCAGAACACAAAAGGGACGAAGATGCACACTCGAAAGCAGAAGCAGGCGCAGAATGGGCAGGATCCAAGACGTAAACCTCGTGAGTCAGAAGAAGTTCGAAGGTGACCTTGAACCCTAAACCCCCTGGGCTTGGGCTGTCGAAGCAATGCACATGGAACAACGAAACAAGATGCAGTGAGGCAGAACGCTGGGATGCTGTCAGCATGTGTGTGGAGGGTTTGCAGCCGAAAACATGAGGTGCCTTCCCATTTTTGCTTTCGACCTGTCCCACAGGTACATCCTGCAGGTCGGCGAATTCCCACATTTCCCACATGGAGAAGAGACGGCAGTGTGTGAGTCAGTCCCGCGGCGGACATGGCCGGACCCGCTCCTTGTTTGGACTTGCCTTCTGGGCCACTTCCTTCTGCATGCTCCAGGTCTGGAGGGCAGATCTTGTTGCGACCACCAGCGCGTGGTGTCGCGGGTTCCGCCTCGCTCTGGACGGTGAAGCTCGGAGTGCCAAGCTGGCGTGCCGAGCTCGCAAAGCGGCCGCTGCGGCCAAAGCAGCTGACGCGGCCAAAGCAGCTGACGCGGCCAAAGCAGCTGACGCGGCCAATCAGACCAAGCCGAAGAGACGAGGCGAGACGCCCGCACGTGAGAAGATTGTAAGAAGATGTGAGAGAAGATGTGGAGAGGGAGAGGACCCGATGCTATGTTATATATATGTATACGTATGTATATATATATATATGTGGATATGCATATGTATATCTTATCACATTGGATTGGATTATACCATTTACCGAAAGCTGTAAGAAGCGGAGGGAGCCCGGGGCATGCGAGGCCGCAAGGCCGCGGCGCCGAAGCCGCCGGATGCCAAAGATGCAGCCGATGGCCCGGCGCCGCCTGCGCCAGGCGAGGCGACAGCCGTTTAGGCATAACACCGGGGGGTTTAGGGTTTAGGGTTTAGGGTTTAGGGTTTAGGTGTGTGACCTAGCTTGGCCCAGCTTGGCACAGTTATCTCTAAGACACGTGGGCGTCTCGCGCACGTCCCCCTGCGGTTTTCTGTTATGGTATCTTCTTTAACCTAGTTGTCTTTGGGGTCTCGCGTAGGTGTCACAAGTCAGTTCTCGAATGCGCGGTCTACTTTGGCAGAGATATGTTTCAAGACAAGTCACATTGGACATTGGGTTTTCAGAGTGCGTCGTCGTCCGAAATCCTATGGAATCGGTACTTTGTGCTAGATCTCGCCTGCATTCCGCTTGTTTGTGTTATGTTGCAAATTCGCCTGGCTAGGGTGTCATCTTGGGGAAAAGTTTTCCGTGGGTCGCCTTTTGCATTCCGGGGGATCTACTTGGCGTGAGTCGCCTTTTGCCCGCATGAAACACTTTAGGGCGGGCACCCAGTAGTAAAGTTATATGATTATAGTATAACATTTTCTTGATGCTGATCTTGTCTTCGAGCGTGACAGATCGAAGCTGGGAGCAGAAGCGAGACCAGCTCTTCTGACAACGCTTGAGGTTGACAGCACTCTGTATGTGTGACTCCGTGTGTGCGCGTGTGCGGTGAGACGCAGAGCCATTGTGAATCCCAAGTAGTCACGAGCAGACGCCTTCACAAGAGCTCTGTGTCGGCGACTGCGATTGGCCAGGATGCTGCTGGTTGCCGTTCGCATCGTTAGCCATGGGGGCACCCAGGCAGTGGTTGCGGTCTCTGTCCGGGTGTCTTTGCATGGACGCTGCGTCTCATGAGACAGGGCTCGGGCTTCGTGATCTCCAACTCCCACAATGGGACCTATGCCTCATTCTTGGGGCTCGCCATCAGCACATAGAGCTGCCTCAAATAACAGCGTCACACATGCACCCTAGGTCCTGACCAATCATCACGTCATCAGAGACAGCATCCACCAACACGACCGTGGCCCGGTCGCAATGCGTGTCTCAGGGCAGGAGGAACCTTGCGAGAGGGCCTTCTGATGCTCTCACTCGTGCTGTGGGCAGCCCTTCACCGCAGCATCGAGAATTCAGCACACTTCAGCACTTGTGGCTTGCATTGGGTTTTCGTGTGCCGAGGCTGGGATCCTCTGGCGGAGTCGTCAAAGAAGGCCGCGGGCCACAGCTACAGCAGGTTGACCCAGCGAGGCTGTCATCATGATAAGTGGCCCTGCTACCAAGGTGGATCGCTTCATGCCTGTGACGGTGGAGAGCTTCGATTATGATGAGCACCCTGGACGCAAGATCTTCCGGGAAGTGGGGGAGCCGGACTCGACACTGATCTGTTGTGTGTGGGGGGGGGGGGGGGCGTGTGGGCAAGGCCTCTTGTGGGGTCTTCCGAGGTACTGCTTAGGGCAGACAGTGCTTTGGGGGGGGGCGAGGGGGCTGACAGAGTTATTTGTTGGCTAAATCCTGTGTCCTTGCTGAAGCTGCCGAGGCCCTTTTGTGGAGAGGGGGGCATGGGGTAAAAGTCCTGAGAAGTTGCTCCTTGCTCTGGACACGTTTCGCTGAAGGAAGTTTCCTCGTCCCCGGCATTGAGCTTTCATCTCCCCCCATAGCACAAAGTACATCGATACCCTGAAAGGGTTTATAGTTCGTGTACCTAATCGGAATTACACTCGTAAAAGGAAGACGACCCCAGTTTTAGGTTGGGTGCAATGCTTGTGTTCTGCGACCTTCCATCAACAAAGGCAAGGAAGGCATCTACGCACAGCTGGACTCTCAGACAGCAGGGATACCGCAGAGGGCCGGCCGATGGGTAGAGCTTTGGGATGTTCCCCCCTTAGACTGACAGCTCCTTATTCGGAGACTCGAAGAGGGGCCTATTTAGGACTAGGGTTTAGGGTTTAGGGTTTAGGGTTTAGGGTTTAGGGTTTAGGGTTTAGGGTTTAGTATATGGGGGAACATCCCAAGGTGTGCCGGAAATGGTTCCGGAAGAAGTGGGGTGGGAGAGGTGCTTGTCATGAACTCAGGGTCGATCTCTGTTGGGGGTTTACGAACACAAGGGGGCCCCCAATATAGATCCCCAAGTAGTAGGATCCCCTTTTTAAAAAGGACCCCCAGTAAGGTACCCCCTAGCTTCGGACACCCCCTTGTGAGGTTCAAACGCCTGCCGACATTGTGGCTTATTCCATGTACGGCGACAAGTGGTCCTTCGAGGCTTCGGAGTTCTGCGCTGCGTGAACTTTGAAGCTCACGATGCCCCCCCTACACCCTAAGCCCCAAACCCTAAAACCCTGTACCATCCTAAACCCGAAACCCTATACCATCCCAAACCCTGAACCCTGTACCATCCCAACCCTAAACCATCCCAAACCCTAAACCCTCCACCATCCCAAACCCTAAACCTTGTACCATCCTAAACCCTAAACCCCATACCATCCCAAGCCCTAAACCCTGCACCATCCGAAACCCTAAACCCTATGCCATCCGCTCCTTTTTGTCTGCTCGTGGACAGGGCGACTTGGCTTTGGTGAAGCTGAGAGCTCCCATCACCAACCCGGCGGCAGCAGTCATCGCCGAGGGCGACTTCGGTGAGGCGCTGCGCTTGGGGCTTTCCGGAAACAAGGTCGTAAAGGTAGTAAACTGGTAGTAAATATGGAAACATACTCAGTATGACACCATCACCACACATCGCCTCTGGCATTGCTGGCATTGCTTGCCGCGGCGGACGTCTGTGAATAAACAGGAGGCTCGTGGCAGGGGTGTTAGCATCACCGGGGTCGTCAACTCGCAGGTTGGAGGGCAAAAGGAGCATTCCTTCATACTGCGCTCGTAGCAAGATGCTCAACTTCCGCTCACCGACGTCAGCAAGATCAGTGCACGCGGGCACAAGCACTCGAATACAGGCAGAAAGATGGGGGGCGCAACAAGCGTTGACAGAGATCTGGTGGAGTCCAGGTGCGTGCCTTGGATGAGATCGTCATGTTTGGCTGTCCCGACGCTTCGGAGCTGCCATTGCCGACGACTGGTCGCACTCTCAGTTTCGTCGGTGTGGGTGCGAATTTTGTGGTCGGTTTGCACGCAGCATCATGCAGCCACAATCGGCAGGATCCGCCTCGATCCGCCTCGACACATGCGTAGCGAGGTAGTGTAGCCAGGTAGGCCCTTTTGCATATTGCACATGTTTCCCTTCTTAGGTCTAAGATGACTAGTTTTCAACTGGTCTTGAAGGGCCGTCCTAGGCAGCTTCAGGTCACGTTGCATCTCTGTCCGAGCAGCGCGCGGGCATCGGACTGATGCTCTCGCAGGCCGGCTTTCTACACATGTCTTCATGGTTACAAAACATTGTTGTTCTACTATACTTTGTATTACAGAGGTTATATTCTATTGTATTATCATATATTATGTTGCATTATATGATATTAGATGTTCTGATACTATTTGTGTTTTCTAGAGATGTTTGCATGTCGCTGGGCAACTCTGGTGGCAGCTTGTGATCTGATTCGAATTAGTATTACATATTTGTCCGTGTGTTTGCTCCCCCAGGACCGGATATACACAGTAATGGAGAATCGTGCTTTCTGCCAACAAGAAGTCAACAGAAGGACGCTAAGGCAACTGAAACGGGTACTCCGGTAGCCTACTGGTTAAGGCAAAGGCAGCTAACGGATTCGGATCGACGACTGCATGCAGAGCTTTGTGTGTTCGCACGGGCCCAAATTCCAAAGTAGGCTTGTGCCTAGGCAACATTCCTGGCTCCAATCGTGAAGCCCTCAAAGCACATGATGGGTTCGGCCCGCGTGATGTTGTGGCGACTGTGTGCTTGTAGCATTTTGCTCCATGGTTGCGATGCATCTGGTTTCCTTGAAGCTAAGCCAGGGAATCCGGAGAAGCCAACTTTCCCACGCAACTTGAGCCTGGCAGATGTGGACGGCTACTTCCAGACGCAAGGTTGCGAGGTGGGTCGCCCAATCCAGGTGCTTAATCGGACGTTGGATGACTGCAAGACCCTTTGCAATGCAGACCCAGCCTGTGATGCCTTCGCACATGAAGCAGGCCACAACCGCACTGCTCGAGCAGGGTGCTTGCTGAACACGGACAATGTCTCCAACGCCTCCAACGCCATCTCTTGTGACGGCAAATCTGGGGCCAAGGGATACAATCTCTACACAAAGCGCTCGAAGGTCTCAAGATGGGGCTGGGGGAATGGCCCGATACCAGTGAGTGGTTATGAGCTCGTGGTGTCGGGGTGCGTTTCTCACCACAACCTCCGGCTGGTGCATGATAAAAGTCGGGAAGAGTGCAGCAGACTGTGCAATGATGATTGGAGGTGCGAGGCTTTTGAGTACTATCGCAATCAAGGCTCTTCCAATCCCACATTTCGGCGTTATGACTGCCATCTACAGACTTCCAACGATCCTTCGAATTGCAGGGGTCAAGATTGGAACCTGGACTTGTACATCAAGATTCCACCAGATGTGGGTGGCTACGCACACATGCCTCGAAAATGTGTTAACGGTCACAACCTCCGTCACGCTGGGCATAAGTCTCTCGCTGATTGCCGTGCCGAGTGCAACAATGAAGGGTTCTGTGTTGCATTTGAATACGGGGTAGCATACGGTGGATCAGGTGCTCGCAAACCTGGGGATTGTATCCTCCAAGATCACACCGACAACTACGATTGCGATGGTTCCCATCACAACACCGACCTCTACTTGAAACGCTTCTCGACTGACCGGCTCACCTTGATTGATGTCACATGTCGGAAGCCAGCATCAGGATTTGACGACGTCTTCAAGGCTGTGTATCTTGTGGCCAGAAAGCTCTACGATGGATACAAGAACCCTTATGGGGCCATGCTGCAGACGGTACAACGATTGCAGGAATTGCAGAAGGTGATTGTACATGGCATGGTCTATGGCTACGACCCTCTTACATACGAAGCTGTCTCGGCAGCGGCCGGCTGGGGTTCCGACGAAATTTCCCGGATTTTAGAGATATATGACAACACGTGGGCTGGGCAAGATGACCAGTTGCTGCTCAAAGTTGATGGCATGGAAGCTGGGAGAAGATCTGGAATTGTGTCCCGTTTTCGGTTTATTGGACATGTAAGACAGCAGCTGAACGATAAGGTGCAATGAGTCTGGTAGAAGGGTTAGAAGGGGTCCCAATTCTCAGCCCAGGACGTGCTTCGTGAAACCATGTCAGCCGGGCAGAGGAGAGGAATCCTCAAGTACGTCTCCTTCCGGGGCCGTGCTCGTGTGTCTTTCATCGAGGTCGATGCCTGGCTTACAGTAGCGGGGGGTACTGCATTCGTCCTAGGATGCGGGTCGCGCCTTTTTGGATTGTCTTGCAAGCCTTTTTAGATGGTCTTGCAGAGCCTGAGTTTCTCAAGGATTCTGGCAGCGAAAACGATGACATTGGCAGCATTGACATCGTGGGAGGCAGGCGCGTGTGGAATCAGCGAGCTCTTATTCTCGCGCCCAGCG
>CAJNDS010002734.1:534778-557278 GCA_905221605.1 Symbiodinium natans | reverse complement strand
GAGAATCCAAAGGCCGTGACAATTTCGAGGATCGCAGGCTCACACGTGCAAAAGCAGACCACGCAAGCTCAGAGCATCCAAGAGCAACGACAGTTTCAAGGAGCGACTGTTAGCCATTGTTTCAGACCATTGTTAGCCAAAACAAGCACATCACTGGATGCTGCAGCCTCTTAGCCGACTGGAATATGATGAACATCGTGATTTCACGCAAGTATGAAGAAGGTGCAAATAGGAACGCTCGAAGGAATTTGAACAGAGTAGAATGTTCAGAGTATTGCAATGTTAGCAAAAGAGCGCACATTGCAATGTTAGCAGATAGGGGACATTGACAACACTTGTAATGAGTGACGTTTGAGGATCATGAAGGTTTGCCGATGACAGAAGTCTTAGGCAACATGTTTCCTCTTGCACAGCTTTCTGGAAGGTGTACAAGGCTCATTGTGTAGTTTGTGTTCACTCCGCCCTCACAACTCTCATGAGCTATATGTGCCCGTGTGAATTCTACCATTATCTGCAATTTTCCAACCTGAGGTGGCATATTGGGGGGCCTAGGCACCAAACAAGAGCTTCGAAGTTTGGTGTGTGTGTGTGTGTGTGAGACATGTACAGTACAGCACTGGACTGCTCCCTCCTCCTCATCATGCAGCGGCGTGATGGACCGGCAGGGATACGTGCCGTGTTTCGGAAACGGAGAATATGCAGCTTGGTTCAGGCGTTTGCAGTCACCTGCTCCATGATGGTGCTAGGCCACAGTGAGTCTAATATGCTATAATTATCACATATTAAAACATATTATGGTACATTCTTGCTCTGGACGGGTTTAGGCTTCGCAAGTCGCAAGTAGTTTCTACAGGTTTTACGTCAGATGATGGGGCCAGTTGAGCTGTCATTCTTGAGGCAGCGTTAACGTCTTTAGTGAAACAGGACAACCCCGTAGGGCAGAGCTGCTTCTCTTACAAGTTTGTCAGTAGGAGAAATTCAAAGCTGAACTGGTGATTCAATGAAGTTCGAGCAGTGCTACCGGCTGTTTTTGAAACAACACTGCCTTAATCGCCAGTGTGCTCCTACTAACTGTCTGAATTAGACGGCGGCAGCTCCCACTGCGCAAAGACTCCCACGGTCCAAGGGGCTTAGGTTTTAGGGTTCGGGGTTTAGGGTGTGGGGTTTATGCATGTTTCAGGTTCCAGGGTTCTTACTTTCTTCGTCGCCGATGCGCTGTGCACCATGTCAGACATGATGCCTGGAGCGTCTTTAAACTTGCTTCGCAGGGAGGTGCCTTAAGTTGACGGTAGATACTGTTGTAAGTTGCCGAAAGCTTTTTTGGAGCCACTTAAGAGATCCCTACTCAGAACGACCCATGAGCCACCCAGCATGGCATTGTTGCTTTGCACGGCAGGTGTTTGGGAATCCCGGCAGTTCGGGAAGCGCTGTCTTCCGCTATTCGTCCAAGCAGTCGAGATACGAGGTGGGGAAGGGGCCACGTACTTTGTTCAAGAGGACAGCTGGTGGGGGTAAGGAGCCTGGAAGAAGGACCAAGTAAGACTCTTGCAGTAAGACCCAAGGAAGGATGAAGAAAGGTACACACCGCTAGGGGTCCTTCGGATTCGTGAGCCAACGCCGTCCACCGCAGTAGGGTCTGCGCGACTCGAAGGTGATTGCGATTCATTCCCTCACGGATTCACGTGGCAGCCTGACGGACGTGGGCCTGGCTCTCACGATCACGATCGCCTTGCATGTGCGGAGGGCGCGACGTGCAAGAGGGCAGACTTTTTGAAAGATGGGCTGCTGAGGCAAAGGTTGTTTCTTGCGGCTGGCCATCCAAGCGCCAGAGATTCACAAGTTCTTGAGGCAGGAGTCTGAGGGAGTGGGTTGTTCTCAATTCGGATCACCCTGTAGGGACGCCGCAGTTCTTGAAAGCCGCCAGCAGCTGTGACGAAAATGATGCCCATGGTGTATCATCTCTTGAATCCCAGCACCAAAGCCCAAGATGCCGGAATGGAGAAGTCCTTCGCATTTCCTTGATCAATTGAAGCGGTTCCCGCGGGGGGGAAGGTTCAGGATTACTTTTAAGTAATTAGGGTTGGAAGTAGGGAGCTATGGTTGTAACCTTATTCAGGGTACTTCTAACCCTGCTTATAAGTACCCATGAACCTCCAAATAAGACCCCTAAACCCTAAGCCCTCAAAAACCCCAAAACACCCCCTCCGAAGTTTGTCTTTGGGGGCTTCCTTTGGAGCTCGGAGGCTGCACAAGCTGGAGGGCCTTCTCGGGCTCAGAGCTCAGTGCAAAGCTCGGCCAACATCATCGCGCGCGCGAGAGGGCCCTAAACCCCGAACTCTAAACCCTCAACCCTCTACCCTGCACCCCACACGCTCAACCCAAAACCCGAAATTCTTGCTTGCAGCAGGCTGGAGACCGGCCAAAGCAACGAAAGCAACGAAAGCAAGGCCTCCCTGCCGGGCGTCGTCTAAATCATGGTCCCCCTTTCGTGGGGTCCCTGAGATAGTCGCATTTAGGGTGTAGGTTTAAGGTTTAGGTTTTTTTCGGGGTTTAGGGGGCGAGAAGCAACTTAGGGAGCTGAACCTGAGCCGTTGGGTTTGGGGTTCTAGGATTTAGTTGATGTCGGCGGGCTGGGACGAAGAAACACCAGGGGGGGGGGGGTTCTCTTTTTGAGAACCACCGGCTTCGGGGGCCGGTTTAGTAGGGTTTAGGGTTTAGGGTTTGGGGTTTAGGGTTTAGGGTTTAGGGTTTAGGGGATGAGAGACCCCAAGCAAGTCCATGGTTTAGGCCATGTTGGTCGTGCACTCTTGGCTTCACATGTCCCTTTCGCTACAGGAAACAGCCCAATGCATCAGAAGTAGCCTCCCCAGCTTTGGCAAGGCCCACCCTGAATGATGGGTGGCTTTCATCGAGAAGGCGCTCGAACGCCCTTGAAAAGAGTGCAATGCGGCTGAAAGATTCCAGAAGCAGTCTGCATTGTGCCTCCGTCTGAGCGTGCAATGTTTTGCCGGGACCTGCTGGCTCGAGCTGAGCATGAGCACGTCACCATGCGTCGCACATGCATGTGTGCAAAGCACCGAGAGTGCCCACGCGGGAGGCAACAAGAGTGCAGCTACCAGTCTTGGCAAACTGCAGCCTGCAGGAAGAGTCGAAATAGAGCTGGCTGCATGGCGACCCAGGCGCAGGATGACTATTGTCCGAGCGCCAGCTTCCCAGCTTCTCCTGTGGTCGTGCCCTGATTGCTCCAGCACAAGTTGACCAGCAGCTGCAACTCCAGGGTGGCGAGGGTGTCGAGGGCGTGTCAGCTACCTCAGGTCTGGTACGGCCAGGTGAAGTGTGGCATGCTCATCTGCTGGGTTCTCCTGACAGGCCGCTGGGTGAGGCAAACCTTCTTCGTGGGCAGAAGGGCCCCTAAACCCCAAGCCCACAACCCACAAAGACTTCGCAGCCTTGAGCCGTAGATGCTGATGGTGTCGAACATCTTGTGGCCATCCTCCACGTAGACAACCCGTGTTAAAATCTACGGTTCAGGGTGCGGGGTCTGTCTTGAGCTACTTAGCCTGCAAAAGTGTACAGTGCACCCATATAAATGCATTCTCGTGTAGGGTACATATGAGACAGGGCAGTGGGATTGAGGCGTCATTGTTCTAAGATGCCTTCTACCCAATCCCATGGGTTTCGGAGGACTGGACTTCTGGATGTGGCATTGGAACCAGTCGCCGGCCTGGCTGCTGGCATGCCTGGCAGGAGCCCGAGCTACCCCCCAACAAAAATTAGGTCTCCTCTCCTCCCCCTCCAGAAAAAGCCCAGAAGCTTGTTTTTTTTTTGAACGTCTCTGAAGGCGCAAGCCCGAATCCCTACAAACCCTATAAACAGCATAAATAGCAGCCTGTAAGCCTTGCGGCGAGGTGGTGACGAACGGATGGGGTTGGCTTGATGCCGTCCTGTCCCGGGCCGAGCGCATGGCTTCTCAAATTTCTGAAAGCACCCTAAATCCTAAACCCTAAACCCTAAACCCTAAACCCTAAACCACAGCTGGAAGCGCCCTGAAGCCACCCTTCAGGCGGTATCCTGTCTTGCACGAGATTGACAGCCCGTTTGCACTGAAGAATCTGCTCCTGATTGTTGGGGCCTTGGCGTGCGTCGTGCGTTGAGGTGTACTGTAGGGTTTGGAAGTAGTTGGAGTGTAAGTAGAGCTCAGGGTTCAGGGTTCAGGGTTCAGAGTTTAGAGTTAATCATCACCACTGGCCTCACTTCCGAATCGAAGCGCCGCGCCAGTTGCTGAAGATCTGTTGGCTCATCCTGGTGTTCCTGCCGCACTGGCCTGTTTCGTCTGCGAGCCCACCCTGGAAGTTGGCGCCGCGCCTTCGGACACGTCAGGAGAAATAAGTCCCACCCGGTATCCTTCGTTGCGCGCGGCTTACATCGGCTTACTGCTCCCTCCTGGCCAGCTGTCTTCGGTGTGCCGGCTCATGTGCTTTAGATTCCTAAGTTATGTTCGATGCTTGCCATCATCGTGCCTGCAGCTCAGTGGGTCTCCAGCAGTAAGGCAGAAGGGGTGCGCACACCTAGCAGACCTAGCACGGTCCAGACAGCCACAGGCCGATGTTTTATGCAATGCTGCTGCCACTGGACGAGACGGAGCAGGTGCAGCTTGGTGTTTTAAGTCTTAGGTCGGTCTTCGCGATCTGCCATGCGCGCGGTGTAGGCACCTCACGATCATGCCTTTCGAGAGCAATCCTCTGCTGTGCAAGGTGTACAACCTGATCAAGTCCATGTACTACGACGAGGACATCGTTGTGCGCTGCGGGCTCAGCCGTGAGAGCTCCAAGAAAATTGTGGTTTACGATATGAGGGGTGCCTGATTATTATTGGGGTCCTTATTAAAACAGGAGTCCTATTGGGGGGTCAATATCGGGGTAAATCCCCAATTTTATCTTTCGTCTGGGGATGCTACGGCGTAGTACGGAGTTGACGGCTGTACGGTGCACGTCGATGTTTGAGCAGCAGCGTTGTCCAAGGCTGCTGGCGATTCCTAAGGAATCCCCGGCAAACGATGCAGGCGGGCAGAAGAGCAGCCCGGAAACATCCGGAAGCTGATAGCTGGTACAAGTTGGGAGGTTGCCCCCCTTATCCTAACAGTCCTTAATGGGGAGTAGAATAAGGGGGTACTGTAATAATAAATAATAAAAATATTGATTTAAAACCTGGAATAATTACGTTCTCAAATTATTATGCATCCAATAATAATCCCTATGAGGGACTGTACCAGTCACAGCTGCGGACTCTGCTGCAAGTCTGCTGCAGGCCTGGAACAGGCGGCGCCACAAAATCATCAAGCGAGGCCAGCCCTTCAAAATCCCTCAAAATCCCTCCCAAACATCCCCAAAGCATATGAACCCTCCAGACCTTGTACTTTTTTTTTGTTCTTTTGGTTTCTTTCCTGGTATTTTTTTTCTCACTTCCTTGGCTGCGAAAGGCTGTGAGGAGATCGCCGAACGATCGCCGACCTTTGCCGCCAAGCTGGGAGAGCCCACATCCGAGAGATCACCTCTCCATGCCATGTGGGCCCCATGTATGTACGCATCATGATGTCAAGCCCCCCCAGAGAATCCCATGGGTACCATCTCGGAAGAGAATCGCTGTGAACACTGAGCTGTGTCCGCTGCAGCCGCTCTTTCCGTCACTGACAGCGATCTGCAAGGCTGAGCCCGACGCGAAGAGCGATGCTTCGCAAGCCTGGAAGAACTGTGTGAGAAAAAAGTTGTTCTGTGGAGCGCCAGATGCTTTCAACATCAACTGGGTTGTAAATTCACAAGCAGCTGTCGCTAGCATTCCTGCTTTGTTTTGATGTCAGTGAGCACTGCTATTGGCCTCCACGCGCGCCATAATTCCAAATGCAGCCTTGTTGTGGACAAATCAGTGCCTTCTAAGCTACCTTCTGCAGCGCGTTCCGACTGATCACTGGCGAGCACACCGGGCTTCAAGCGGCCGCCTATCGCTTGCAGCCGCACGAGCACCGCGTCGCGCTTTGGACTGGACAACGCCATAGTCCGACACCACAGAGGTTTACTTGGATGTGTCCACGGCCGCTGCGAGATACTGTTGAACTACTCGCCGACATCGCCAATGCGGCGGGGAGCAAGCCACATAAGCTTGGCTCTGCTGAAAGCTAATCGCCTGTGGGCACCCAGTGGTTCTGAACGTGCAGGGTTTACCAACCCATGCCTGGCGCCAGGATGATCGTCGCATCGAGGTCATCGCCAACAGCCTCCCGCTCTGCATGGCTGTTGACACAACCCTTATGTCCTCCCTGACGGCAGCCGGCGCCTCCCCATCGCACGCGCGACTGCACAGCTGATGCAGTGTTGCATTTCGCTCGCCGGGCCAAGGACCGGACGTTCCCAGAGCTCTGCGGATCAGCCCACTGCCACCTGACAGTCCGTGCTCTCAGGTCGGCTCTGGAGTCCTGAGGCCGCTGGTTCATCCGCCACCTTGCCCGATGCCCGGCACCTGCAGCTGTCAGGGCCGCTGCCTGCTTCGCCGGTCCGCCCTCTTGTCGTTTTGCCCCGGGGCGCCGCTTCCTCGCACTCCCCCTTGCGAATCTGGAAACGTCGAGGAGACATCCCACTCCGCAGCGATGTCCTTACTGATTGTCCCCTCACGAGCCGCATGCATGCAGTGATAGAGCCACTGCCCGGTGCTCTTCCCGCTCTGTGCCGTGTGTGGAGCTGAGACTGCGCTGGAAGTGGGAAAAGGGCCCATGAATCCGGCGGAGACCGATGGTCGATCCCGATGCCCATATGTCCAGCCTTCTGGCAGCCGTGCTTCATGCCAAGCCGGTGGCTCCGGGGAAGCACAGTGGCGAATGGCCCCTGTTTCTTGAAGATACGACCCATGGGCAACAGTCCCCTTGACCGCCTGGACCTCAGGTGGAAACATAAACAGGATGCGGGTCATCAGGATGAAGGACGGAACACCGCTCACAGGCACGGTGCGCGGTCAGTGTCGTCAAGCAGGGGTCGAGGGCACAGGGATGCGTGCAGGAACCGCGCGGGCCCAACGATGTTCTTGGTTGTACATCCCGCTACTGCACGCTGCCGCGGCTTTCGATGTGTTTGGAAATCCTCTGATGGCCCCGCCACTTTACGTGGTACATCACAGAAGAATTCTGCAGGGAGCCGCAGGCATGAATTGTGAGCTTGATATGTTAGCGTTGGGATTGCCATTGCTTAACAGCGCAGCGTGACATCAACCAACGCGGGACAGTTGACCGCAGCCGTCGCATCAGCTTGGCGGGCTCTCGCGCCGTGAGCACTGGGCTTCAATAGTCGCGGCGCTGCGTGACCCGACAGACCCGCATGCGTTGGCCCGCCTCATCCGCGCCATCGTAGAGCAAGATGCTCCTCACTCGGGTTTAGTATTAGGCCACCCCCACGGACGACAGCCACTGCCGGGAGCGCGCATCACCGCGGCTACGCAGGCAGCGCCGCTCGAGAGGAACGGTGGCGTGCGATGCGCGTCCGTGGCGCGTGCCTTGGCTTTTGATTTGCAGGCATCTTTCTGTCGCGATGGCGCCGCCGCCAGCGGTCCACTTGCGCCAGCACTCCCTGCATGTCGCATCACGCCATGAGCTGCGCCACCCCGTGCCCACGATGCAGGAATTCCCGCCCTTGCGCGGAGCGCTCGTGCAAGCGCATGCAAGCGCTGCAGGCCGTCGCAGGCCCCACCGTGTCCCGAGCGTGGAAACCGTTCCTGCAAGCGCCGCGCGTGCACGGGCGCGAGGGCCAGCAGCTACGTCCAGCGAGGAGCGTAGTTGTCACTCCTGCAGCAGGCCCGTGCCGGCCGTGCTTCGCCGCCGACACGACGCGTGCGCCAAGATACGCCACGGGGAGGTCTCTCGCGCTCGCCATGTTCTGACCTCCGCCGCGCTCGTGCCGGGCGACAAGTCGAGGTGGTTTACTTCATAAAAATCATGGGGGTTTCTGGCTGGAGCACAGGATGGGGGGAAGGAATCCCCGTTTTGGCTTTTTGGGGGGTTGTGAAAACGTGACAAACGCCATTCCCCCGCAAGGCTTCGCAGAAAACGTGCAGAAAACGCGGGGGAAGTACCGTTTTAGCGGCTTGTGGGCCCGCCAGCTACTGTACTCTTCGACCGATCACGAGGAGCGGCGTGCCGCTCACCTTGCTTTCTGCCCGGCGTCCGCGCCAGGAGCGCCGGCAACCGCCCCCACCGCAGCCCCGTGCGAACCCGCCCAAGTCCCGTCGGCGTCGCGCACGCCGCGGCCAAAACAGACAGAGGACCCAGCCACCCTTTCCCTGCCTGGGCTGTGCGCGACCGACTGGATACCCCACCAACCAGCACTAGCCCTTTAGGCAGGGCACCGCCGTTCACTCGCCCTTCGGGGCTCAGGGGGCCACCTCACGGCAGCCGCGGCCCCAGACATTTGCCGGGCTTCAGCTTTGTTCGTGCATTTCGTGTGGCGCGCGCCGCCGTGCAGCCCCGAACTATACAAAGTATTTCCGAAGCATCACTGCCGTTTCGTCGGGCTGGACACTGGCCGCTGGCCGTGCGCAGGCTTCGTGTGGGTTGTGGTGCGCACCTGGTGTTCGGGTGTTTCTGGTTGAGGGCCTGGTCCAGGATGAGGCCGGGCGTGCTGTCGGCTCCAGGGCGGGCGCTACCGTCACGTCTGACCGGGCTGACAAATGTCGCGTCAGAGAGGAATGCCCAGAAACCGCGACTTGGGCGCGGCGAGTATGGCCGTGCGGATGATGGTGTCGTAAGCGCTGCGCCCATCCGGAGAGACGACCTTGGCCCGCGGGTCGAGTTCAACAGCTGCACGAAACATCGCCGCCAAGCTGTTAGCACTGGCGCGAGTCTGCAGCGCGAGCTGAAACGGCCGGGTGGCTGCATCAAGCTCCCCACTGAATGCGCGTGCAGTGCCGAGGCGCCGAAACACGTCCCCTGTGCCGATGCCTTTGACACCTCCGTTAGGTTTCCAGAGGGCGGTCGGCCGCGAAAAGGCCATGGCATCTAGCGCTACCTGCGGGGCCTGCGCACGGGCGGCGACGTTCACTGCGTAAGTAAAGGCTTCGAGCGTCGCCGCATCATCCAGGAGCAGCTCAGGCCTCCCCGACCTGGTGCGTCGACAGAAGGACCTCCTCGGCAGGCGTGAACTGCAGAACCTCGGGGGCTGTCGCGCGCAGCAGGTGCGGCGGGCGCCTCGCCGGGTCTGTCAGCGCCTCAAGCGTTTCGGCATTGCCGGGGGCGAGGGCCTCCGAGGCTAGTCGAGTGCAGCCCAGGCAGGGCAAGGGCGGCTCTGTTTTGGCGGGGATCACAACGGCGGGACGAAAACCTGACGGGGTTGAAGCGAAACGGGGATGAAGATGAAACGAGCATGGCACGGGGATCACAACGAGACGGAGCGAAAACGAAACGGACCACTGTGGTATCGCGTCCAACATGGGCAAGACACAGGCGATTGGAGCCAGGGACAGGCCTCCACCGCCAGGCATAGCCGAGCTAGTAGACGACGTGTGGCGAGGCGACCTGTGCCCTGAACAACGTGGCATCGTGGTGCTTGGCACGCCAACAGGCCACCAGGATTTCGCCCGGCGCCTTGAGGAGGAAGAGCGGTTGCCCAGCCAGCTACCCAAACTCCCAGACTTGCAGTGTTCCTGGTTGTTGATGCTGCTGTGCGCGTCCCCCGCGCGCAAACCATGCTTTGCGCACGGTTCCGCCATTTGAAATCCGGGCTTATGCACGAACCCACGACCAGGCCGTGTGGCGCACCCTCACACAGTGCCTGGGGGGCGCCGCCGAAGCAGAAGCGCCGCATGCGAAGAAATTCGCGACGCTGCCGGCGCATTTGGGTGGCCTGGGGCTGCAATCGGCGGAGCGCGCGAGCCCAGCAGCGTACTGGGCGGTTCTTGGGCGGATGCTTTGCCAGTCATCCATGCTCGACCCCCCGCTTTCGCCGAAAGCTACCGAGCAGAGCTTGAAAGTGGTGGAGGCGACGCCCCTAACCTGCGCGCCGCTGCTGAGTGATGTGAGCTGCTGCAGGAACAAGGCTGGGAGGCCTGCCCGAGCTGGCGAGCCATCCTCGAAGGAGCCGGCGCGGCCCCGCCACAGCACGCCGGCCCCGGAGACTGGCCGCATGGTTGGCAGTTTTACGCACCGCGCACACGAAACCAACACTTTCGCGACAGCGTGCTCCTGCCAGCCATGATGCCAAGCGCCCGGGTCCTTTTCCGCTCGCAGTCGGGACCTCGCGCAGGGTCATGGCTCACCGCCATACCATGGTCGCGCCACAAGCCATGCGGCTCGCGCTGCGTCGCCGCCTGCGCATGCTTCTCCCCATCAGCCACGGCCGATGCGGACCGACACACGGATGTGGGGGGCAAGTTGACCAGTTCGGTGATCACGCTCTCGCTGGCCCGCGCACCGGACTTCTCGCGCGGAGAGCTAAAACTCTCGAACGAGTTAAGATTCTCCGCGTAGGCGAGAAGCCGTGGGAGCCGAAGGCCGAACAAGTGGCTGGCCCAGGACAGCAGAGCGAAGCAAAGCCACGACCTACCCGTAACTCCGGGGAAAAGGGCCGCAAAGACTCCTCGTGCTCGGCAGCGAGGTTGGCGGACGCGTCAATGCGGACGCGCACAGCTTGCTCCGGGACCTTGTTCGGGTGCGGGCGTGCAGAGTGCGGCGCTGCGTGCTGCTGCAGCCTCAGGGTGGACGCAACGATGGTGGAGTATGCCATCCATCATCGCCGTTCAACAGGCGGTCGCGAGCACAGCCCTCGGAAGGCCGTTGCCGCTGCCACCACATGCAGCCCTCGCAACAGGCCCGCCCCTCGACCGCCTCCTTGACTTGGCCGAAGCTGCAGGGCCGAGCCGTCCTTGCGCCCAGCGCAGTAGCAGTAGGAGCCGACGGCAGGCAAAAAACAAATATGGAAACGCAACTGCGGCGCGTATTGCGGCGCTGCGGCGCGGGAAGCTGACGGATTTTCGTTGGATTGTAGCACAAACGTAGTCAGAACCGGAGGGGCGCGAGAGCGGACTGCGGGGCGTAGGATTCCCGGAAAAAACAGTTCCCAGGGATCTTCAATCTTCAATCTTCAATCCGGCCCCCGATTGAATTTCAATCGTTTAACTCGTTTTTCAATCGGCCTCACGGTTAATATACGAACACTTACATAGTAAGATGGCCCCCCACCCCCAACCCTAAAACCCTGAAACGCGCCCAAAAGAAAAAACACGAACACTTACACGGCCTGTTGCACCGATACGGAAAGGATCGCCGACGACACGGCGGTCCGCACGGCTGGCGGGGCTCGCTGGCGGCGACGCCGCGCCATTCGCCGGCGAGCTTTGGAACGAGCGTGGCCGCGCGTGGCCCGGGAAGCAGTTGGAGCGGACGGGCATGGTCCCCCAACAATGGTTCACGCATACCGTCATGTACTAGAGGGTCTGGCGTCTTGGACCCTAGGACCCGAAGACTGATGGTCTAGAATCTAGCCCCCTAGATTTTAGACCCTAGCCCGCCCTAAGATTCCAGACCCACCACATCTCAGCATGAAACCGCTGCACAAAAACGGGGCCTGACATGTATGTCATGAGTTCACGCACGTTGCACATCGCACCCTGCAGTTTTCGAATGATGCCCATTTTGCAGGAGCAGAGCAGTGTAGGGTCCAGGGTGACAAGTCCTTGCAATGGTGTGTGTTTGTTTTGTGTAATCCCCCCCCAAATCTGCGCCTATGTGCGTCAGGGGTCTCAAGGGAACGTGTTTTGTGCTGTAGCGGCCTGCGGCGGCAGCAACAAAAACGCCCACCGCAACAACAGCGCCCCACAGCAACAGCAAAAACAACGCACCCCCGCAGCAACGGCTTCAAACGACGCGCCCTGCAGCAACAGCAAAAAAGCGTGCCTCGCACCAACAGCAAACAAAAAGAAACGCCCCGCGGCAACAACAAAAACAGCCTGCGCCAAGCAGCAGCAAAAAAACACCCTGCGCCCCGCAGCAAAAAAAAACCTGCGGCCCCCCGTATTGTTGTAGCAAAAAGAGGGGGGCAGCGAGCGAGTGAGTGCGTGAGTGAGTGAGTCCCGTCCCGCGGGCAGCCAAAAAACGAGCACCCCGCAGCAACATATAGACAAAAGCATACAAAAACATCCTCGCTGACTCCTCCCATTGCCCGCCCCTCGCAAGCCGCATGCCCATATGCGCCCGCGTTCCGTAATCGACCGCCCCGCAGCAAAAAATCAGTAGCAACAAAAAGCGCACCCAGCAGCAATACCAAAAGAAATGCGCCCCACCCCGCAGCAACAGAGCAAGCGCCCTGCAGCAGAAAAAAAAGACCCTGCACCGACAGCAAAAAAACACCTTGCAGCTAAAGCAAAAACAAAACGCGCGCGCCTAAACATAGCAAAGCAAACCGCAGCAACATAAACAAGTAGTAGAAAGTTGTACATGCCGTAGCCCTTGTCGCCCGCGGCATAGGAAAGGAAGAAAGAGGCCAAGGGCAAGGCAACATAAACAAACAAACAACAAAAGAACACTTGTTTTGCTTTACGGGGCAGCCTGTCCGGGGGGAACGGGTTCCGGGTGCAGGGCTGCTGTCTTTAGGCTTGAGGGGGCCTTCCCAACCCCCCCATCTCGAGCCCGCAGCTCAAAACTAGTTTTCCAGCTCAATGCATGCATCCTACCCTCGGCTCTAGATGGGGGGGTTTGGCTCAAACAAGGTGGGCATCCTTGTTTCGGAAAGTTTTTTTTTCTTCGGATTTTGGGTGCTTTCATTGTGCACCCTTGGAACCCCCCTCCGAATCTTTGGCATACATTGAGCTTGAAAATTTATCTTTCCCAAGCTCCCGGCATGCGCTGGTCCGAACCCCCCCATCTGCCGACAAGGGGGTGGGAAAATTGGCTTTCCCAACCCCATCCTACCTAACCCCCCCTTATCTGCGCCCGCGTTCCGCGTAATCGACCACTTTTCAATGGTATCCCCCGCCCCCCCGTGGTACCTGTTAACCCTAAAAACACCACGGACCAGGCGGGGGGGGGGGACAGAGAAACCTCAGACTAAACCCCAAACCCTGAACCCTAAGCCCTAAAACCTAAACCCGCCAATGAAACACAGGAGGGATAAGGGTAAAGCTGAAACCTTAGCGGCTTTAAGCCTTTAAGCATGAACCCTCAACCGTAAACCCAGCACGAACCACAAAGGGAGTGGGGAAACCGTAAACCTACCATTACCCCAAACCTTGAACCCACCATGAACCAATGGACCAGAGTGAAAATCCTGAACCCTGCAGCCCCCTAAGCCCCTAACCTAAACCCATGAACCACAGACCATGGGGGGTGAGGGCCCAAAACCAAAACCCACCACGAACCACTGGGGGGGGGGGGGGGGGGGGGGAAGGGGGGGGGGGGGGGGGGGGGGGGGAGGGGGGGGGGGGGGGGGGGGGAGGGGGGGGGGGAGGGGTGGGGTTGGGAAAGCCGGCCTTGAGCTGGAAACTGGCTATAATAGGTGCTAGCTGCAGCGGCGTGGGGGGGAGTTGGAAAAACAAGGCTTTATATAAATGCTGAGCGCAGGAGCTGTTGAGGTGCACGCGTGTCACGCAGTTATAACTTGCACAACCCAGAGAACCACAAGCCCGCGTTAGGAGACCTGAACGCTGCAGAGACGGTCTGCTCACGTTGCAACGGAAGGGTCTGATTTCATTGCTTTCTGCACCCTAGGACCAGGAAATCAGACCCACCAAAAGGGTCTAAGATCTAATGCTAGGGTAGACCC
Organism: Symbiodinium natans; assembly: GCA_905221605.1. Taxonomy (NCBI): domain Eukaryota; class Dinophyceae; order Suessiales; family Symbiodiniaceae; genus Symbiodinium; species Symbiodinium natans. The sequence goes on along the minus strand of CAJNDS010002734.1, from coordinate 543,488 downwards.
TGTTGTAGCTGACGGGATGTTCACGCACACCACGGCGCCCAATGTCCGCGCCGACGACCGCCGCCGCCTTGACCTCGCCATCTGCAGCGAGTCCGGGGCCCTCTGCTGCGACGCGACGTTGGTCTCGCGGACGAGTTTGCCCCAGCCTTGCGCCGCGGCTGACGATGGGGCTGCTCTTCGGGTCACACAATGTCGCAAGCGAGCAGCTTACCCTGAGTTGCGGGAAAAAAAAGTTGCTCGCAGGCGGCCCGCAGCAGCTCGTCGTGCTAAGGACACAGGTCGGCGGGCGGTGGAATGCTGGCGCGCGACAGCTGCTCCGTGACCTCGTGCGGGTTCGCGCTTTTTAGGAGAGGCGACAGGGGTGGTCGCGCTGAGCGTGTCGGACAGAGTTTCGGCAGCATCAATGTCCGCACAAATGTAGTACAGGGAGGACACGGACTGCGGCGCGTGCGGCGATGCGTGCGGCGGTGCGTACGGCGGTGTGGGAAGCTGAGGGATTTTCGGTTGGAGCCTGCCCAGACGCACGAAAAATAGCCCGATACCGCCATTGCACAGCGTACTCTTGATGTTTACATATATATATATATATGTATGTATATTTACTTATTTACATGTTCACCTCGTTTCGCTCCTGGATGCTTCTGCATAGCTGGGGGGACCCTCTGTACAGCTGGAGAGTTATTTATCCCCTCCGTGCTCGATGCTGAACGGCGGTTCTGTAATTTTGCATTGCGATAACCCTTGCATTTTAACATCATGTGCATATCGTCCCGTTGCATTACCTCGCAAGCCCTCTGCAGTAGAAAATAGAGCGTTCGCTCCTGCATGGCTTAACGGTATTCTCAACTCAGTGCTTGTGATTACACCTTGGAGTTTCCCTGATAACTATAGGTTATCAGCCGTATAGCCTACAATGCTTGCGGATGCGAACCTGGAGAATGCTTCACCTGAACTTGTACCTGCCGAAGAAGCAGCTACAGAACGTACAGGACTACCTCTGCTGCTCCCGGCAACGGGAAGCCGAGCAGGGGCACCAGAGACGCACCTAGGTCAACAGTCATACCCTCAAGCAGTGAACTTCGCTAACATGTCCATGCATGATGGTCGGAACCTCAGCATGGCGGCGAACTTCTTTTCGCAGACGAATGTGTTTCATGTTCATGATGAGAACCGAGCACGTCTTAGGACGGAGCTAAGTTTCTTAGAGATTGAAGCGGAGAGATGGCACACACTGGCCATGGAAGAACAGGCCCGTGCAAATGAACAAGGTGTTTCGAACCTTGAGGAACTCGCCGAAAGAGTACATGCTACTCGAATGGCATCGTGCGAAGAGCGATTCGCGAGGTTCGAACAACGGTCAGCCACCAGGGAACTTGGATTAATCGAAGAGCTTGACGAAATGCAAGCCCGATTTGCAAGCATTGAGCAAAACGTTTCACAATCAGAGGCGCTCCTCGCCCAAAGGATGCAAGAGCAATATCATCAACAACTCAACAGTTTTGCTGCACAACAATCGCAGTTCCTCCTCTCGGAGTTCGAAGAAAACTTCCAGGTCTACCAAAGAACCGAAAGGGAAGAATTCGATGCGATGTTGGATGCTGCGAAAGAACAGCAAGACGAAATTGAGGACAAGCTGTTGGCCACTGAAAGGGCACTTAGGTTCGCAGAAGAATCGCACCAACAACAAGCCCCTGTGTTTCCTAGTGCACCTTCTGCACCGAACGTGGTAACGCCAAACATGTTGAGCTCTAGCATGCGAGGACTCCTGGCCCAGATGAATCCAGGTAACACAACTGCACAACAGCCCCAAGCTGGTGCAACTGCAGCGCCCTCAGAAGGACAGACGATCGGTGGACCGGTCAGTGCGAATGCGGCTGGCTCAGCTCAGCCTGCAGGAACCACTGCAGGACCCTTGACGACCCCTCCGGGTCTAGGAAATCCTGCAGCACCCGTTACCGGGATGCCGGCCACTGGTCTGACCTCAGAGACTCTGCTCGCAACGCAGGCAGCAATCCTCGAAAACCTTCGCCTCATGACAGGTGAGAGGACTGAAGACGACAAACCGAAGGTGAAGGAAGACGAGAGCATTAGGTTGCCAGACTTCCCAAATCCCGAAACGTACAGGTCATGGAAGACTGCGACCCGTGAAGCTATTCGTGCGGCCAGCGATAGACCCGATGATGCTTTCGAGTGGATCCTTGAAGTCTATGACAAGAACGCATCACACGAAAAGCTAAGAGAGCCAGGAAAGTTTGTGACTCTCGACACGAAGCTGCTCGCTGCACTCAGTAAGGTCGCAAAGGGAGACCTCGGTAGACACATCCTGAACTTCAAGGAAACCGAGGCCGCCCAAAAGAGATCCGTGAGGGGTCGTCAGGTTTTTTACCTCTTCGAACAACACTTCAAAACCAACGAAGAAGTGGGCTCACTCTACTCAGTTGAGGACCTTTTGAAGGTTAATATGGTTGGAGATGACCTCACATCGTTTCTTCACAACTGGGAGAGTGTCATTGCAGGAATGAGCCATGTCCCTGAGGAAATGGTACTACGAGATATTCTGCTCAGACAGATTAGGAAGTCAAGTCGTATGAAGTATGACTTAGAGATTTACGACCGTGCCAAGGAGGGATCTGCCTCTCACACCTACTCCTTCCTTTTGCAGTCGATTAGGGACTTGCTTACCAGGGAAAGGGTCAGGAAAAACCGAGACAGGATCGCCAAGTCCCACGGGGACAAGTTTGGGGCTCCTGCCCCGACGCGCCCGTCTCGCCCCTCAAGCCGAGGTGGCCGTGAGAGAGGTAGATCGCCATCTAGGAGCACGAGTCGCTCGCGAAGTAGCAATGCCAGCTCCCCAAAGAGGTCAAGCAGCCCGAAGGGAGTATGCTACGATTTTCTGAAAGGTACCTGTACTCGTGGTGACAAATGCACTTTCCTCCACAAGACTAGGTCCCAGTCACCGAACTCGAAGAAGCCTGACAAAGCCCCAAAGATCGGAGGTAGAATTCAGCGTGTCTGTACTTTCTGGAAGAAAGGGAAGTGCAACAAGGGCGAGAACTGTCGTTTTCTCCACCAGGAGAAGCCAGCCGCAGCTGCGAAAGCTAAGGCGGCTGCTGCCACCCCTGATCCCACTAATCCTAAGCCTAGATCCCCCTCGCCCGCTCCTAGGAGACCGAAAAGCCGAGGTAGGTCTAAGAGCAGGGACAAGGCAGCAGCGTGTTGCCTCGCAGCACCTGCTGTGCAACCAAGCCCCTTGGAGGACACATGGGAGGTCGACTTCAAGGGTGGAGTGTTAATCAGACACCATCGCGTGGAGAGAACAGGCTGGTTTGCACCAGGCAGCGACTGCCCGATCAATGTCCGGCGGCTTAAGAGCAAGGTTAGGGTAGAGAAAATCTTCCCAGAGTACCCTCGCTTTGCTGCAGTGGCATGGAACTGGAGGAAGACTGCCCCGGAACCCTCCTCTAGGGCCTGGGTAGGCAAGTCTACTTTCAAGATAGTGCCACTGAAGGTCACCTTCTGTGATGAACCTGTCATGAAGGCCATTCCTGTGGAAGGTGATGGCTTCAGGCACATCAGGAGGAAACGTCGTTTCAGCGTGGCTTACGCCACCGCCGAGGACTGCCCCAAGCCGAGCATGAAAGAACAGAATCGTGCCAGGATCGAAGCTAAGCAACTTGAGGCATTGGTGATCAGCATGACGAACGATGTACCTACTAAGTGTGGTTATATGTGTGAAGACCTGACATGTGAGTCATGCGAACGCACCCCCGCACCTGCCTGCTCAGGCATAGTGCCCGGCCTAGAGTTCCTAGCCGACACTGGTAGCGAGGAAGACCTCATTAGCAAGGAGGATCTGAGGATTCACTACCCGAGCGTCGAGGTCAAAACTGCATCAAGGCCTGTGAGTCTAATCACAGCAAATGGCCCAGTACTCGGGGATCAATCTGTCAAAGTCGACATCCCTGAACTGAGCCTCCCAGTTGAGTGTTATCTACTGGAAAGCACTCCTCCTGTCTGCTCTGTCGGGCGAAGATGCATGGATGAGGGTTATGACTTCCACTGGCATGCGGGGAAGGTCCCTTTCTTTGTCACTCCCGACGGCAGGAAGCTGAAGTGCAAACTCAAAGGCAGGGTCCCTGTGATCGCAGAAGGCTCTGTTGCCACTCCAGCTATCGAAGAGGAGAGTAACATTGTCTCCCCGGTGTTCAGCCAGGGGGCAGCTCGCTTTTTCAGTAGATAGCGGCCCTTGCGGGCTCGCCGGTGCTGCGCATGAACATCCCGCCGGTGAAGACGGACAAGACGAGGACCCAGGTAAGCACCTTGATCCTGAGGTCCGCGATGCAATTTCCAAGGTGCCGCCGATCGCCATTTCCAAAGAACAGCTAAGCAAAACAGGTTGGACTGCAACTGAAGAACACCGTAAGGTAATCATCGGACACAGACCCAAAGCCTTCAGGACTCCTGCGTCGAGACATCCTAGCTTCGTGATCAGGACAACTTGGGTTTTCAGGGGAGGCGAATGGTCCAAGATCGAGAACAAGGTCGACATGAGAGAGCTTCCGCAAAAGGTTGCTAAGTTCGAAGAGCCGACCATCCTCTCAATTTCGATCTTCGAAAGACCACCTGACAATCCCGAACCTGAACCTGATAGTGATCACGATGAAGCGCCCGATGACGTAGGAGGTTCCGAAAAACTTAGGCTGGAAGCCGAGACTGCTGCCCACAAATTCACCCATCGACCCAAGAATCCTTTCTGTAAAGTGTGCCAAAGGGCAAAAATGATGGCCCCTCATGCGCGAAAGAAGGGAGGATCGAGCACTATCGCATCCAAGAAATTCGGGGACCACATCACGATCGACCATGTCATCACGAAGGACTTCCGAGACTTTGGGTTCGAGGGGGAAAAGGTTGCATTCGTGGTTAAGGATGTCTGGTCCAACTTCAGGTATGTTTACCCGGCCGTTTCCAAGAACGCTGAGGAGTGCTACGAAAACTTGCTGCACTTTCTTCAAGTTGAGGATAGTGTCGGTATAGTGTACTCCGATAATGCGTTTGAGCTTGAAAATGCTGTTAAACGGATTGGCTGCAGGCACAATACCTCTCGAGCCTATGTTGATCAAAACAAGGCTGTCATCGAGAGAGAGATCAGGACTGTCCTCGAAGGCACTCGTGCCAACCTTCTCCAGGCGGGGCTTCCTGATAAAATGTGGCCTTTGGCCGCACAGCATCACACCATGGCCCTGAACACCTCGAAGCGATTCGACACTGAGACTGTTCCTTGGGTAGATCGTTTTGATGAGGAATTCAGTGGCCTCGCCATACCGTTTGGCGCTAGAATCATCTATTGGAATAATCCGAAGCAAAATGCTACAGGTAGCTCTAAGTTTGCACCGACCGGAGAGGAAGGCATCTTTCTGGGGTACCATGTTCAGCCAGGCTTCATCTGGAAGGATGAATACCTTGTAGCGCCCGTAAAGGGATGCCGTGATGCCCTCGAGAACGATAGCCTCAAGATCCTCCGAGTCAAACGCATGGAGCTTCCGCTAGGGGAACTTACCTTCCCTCTTGCTAGCCCCATCGAAGACAAAGGACCTCCGTCGCTTGATGATCAGAATTGTTTTGAGCAGCACAAGCCTACTGACCTCAACGAAGATGATCTCATCGAACAGCTTTTTGCCGACTACGTCCCTGAAGGAGAAGAGGACCCGTTGGATGAGCTCGATCGGAGATGCGCCGAAATCGATGCTAGGGAGAAGGAAAACAAAGAGGTAGGGGAACCAAAGCCCTTAGCTCCTCCCGAACCGAGCTCCAGTAGCGCCCCCGAATCTATCAAGCCAACATGGAAGCCTCATGATCCCAACAGGATGCCCGATGGTTCCAAGGTACCACAGGGGTACAATTGGGATGGCGTGAGACTTGTCCGAAACAGGAGGGGCTCTAAGAGACCTCCTGATACTCCCTCTGAGTTCTGGACCTCCATGTCTAGGACCCAGCGTGAGGCCGACATCGAAAGGTATCGCAGGAAGGTTGAACTTGAAGAAGCCGAAGAACAGAGAAAGCGTAGGGATGCTGCCCCAGCAATGCCCGTTGGACCTAGGGTCCAGGAACCTCATCGCGAGAAGCTCAGCCGAATGTACTTTGATAAGCTCTGTGAGGTCGCTCAGCTCCAGTACGCACTTGTTGCTAGAGTTGTATCACAAAAGGAGATCAACAGCAACATTGATGCCCAAGCTGCGCTGGACAAAGAGTGGCAAAAGCTTGTCGATAAGCAGTGCTGGTTGTCCGAGAAGGTTCGTGAGTACTCCGATGTTGCTAGTGAAGCCCAGAAGAAAGGGGTGAAAGCACATTTTGGCAGGATCTTTGAGATTTGCAGCCTTAAGGGGTCCGAGCTACCGAAAGGGCACCCAGATCGCAAGTGGAAGGGCCGAAGCGTATTCCAGGGCAACCGGGTTTCCGACGAACGCAACGATCATGCCATCTTTGCAGAACTCGGATCTAGCCCCGCTAGCATGGAGGCCGCAAAGGTGATTGACGTTTTCGGAAGTCAGCCCGACTACAGCAAGCAGCAGGCCGATGCTCGTCAAGCATACACGCAAGCCCTGTTCAAAGGCGTCGAGACGTGGGTGAGGCTGCCTAGAAACAGGTGGCCAAAAGAGTGGACAAAATACAAAGACCCTGTTTGCCCGCTGATGCTAGCTCTCTACGGTCATCCCGATTCCGGAGGGATTTGGGAGCAGCACTGTACGAAGCAGCTTACTTCTGCTGGGTGGGTCGCTGTATTGCCTGAGATATGGCATTCCATTTTCTACCATCCACAACTTGATCTTCTTCTTGTTGTTTATGTCGACGACTTCAAGATGGCAGGACCGGCAGAAAACATGAGCAAGGGCTGGAAAACCATCAGCGATGTCATAGACTTAGATCCCCCTGAACCTTTTGGCAGGTATTTTGGGTGCAATCATTTTGAGGAATCAAAGGTCATGTTGCCAAGGGAAGCACATCCGTTCGCTTATGTCTTTGACAAGAAGGTGGCAGCTCCTGCAGCTGGGGGAAACCCCGAGCCGACTCGGAAGGAGGACTTTTGGGAAGTCGATCCAGAGTTAGGCGCTGTCATTCGCCACCATCTTTACCCTCGCAAAAGGTTGTACGTTCCCGACGAACATGACGTTCAGCGTTTCCCGAACATTTCACCCGAAAGATTCACTGAGGTTGAGGGGGGATCGGTTGTTCACGACAACTTCAACTTGCAGGGAGCCAAGCGCCAGGACACTTGGTGGACGGGCAGGACCTACTTCCCTATCACAACTGTTGAGCCCGAAGACTTTAAGCATGCCCTTGCCGCTAGATCCAAAACCGAAGCCAGGCGTGAGGCAAAGCAGAGCAGGTTTAAAGCTATGGACTCCATCAGTGAGGAAGCAATCCCAGCCATGTCCAAGCCGGTAAATGTCATGACATATGACATGAAGGACCTCCTCATCTCTTGTGTTGAAAGGTACTGTGAACTCGCGAAGGTCGACAAAAACTCCCTCGTGCATGCCGCTACTCCTTTTCATGAAAACCGTGTGGCAAGGCCCACGGAAGGAGAAGAAGAGGGGGGCAGGCTACAGCCCATTGCCAGTCGTGTGCTAATGAAAGTTCTTTTCGCAGCCCGCATGGCAAGGTGGGATCTCCTGCGTGCCACACAGAGTTTAGCCTCTAGGGTGACCAAATGGTCGCGTGACTGCGATGTCGGACTACACCGCCTAATCTGCTACATCAACTCTTCTCTCGACCTTAAGATGCAGGGCTTCATCGGGGATCGTGTGAGTGATTGTAAGTTGTGGTTATTCTGTGATGCCGATTGGTCCGGGGAGCACGACAACAAGTCTACCTCCGGCTGTGCATTGTACCTAGTAGGGCCCAACACATAGTATCCTCTGAATGCTTTCTCAAAGAAGCAGACTAGCATTACGATGTCGAGCACTGAGAGTGAAGTCGTGTCGGCAAATCATGGTGTCAGAGCGCAGGGACTCCCGAGCTTGAGCTTATGGTTGTTTCTATGGAAGCACGTTTCTGTTGACCCCGCCAGCCGCAAGGCTCGGCCGAAACAGAAGGCTCGCTTTGACACGGATGATATTGTCGCTAGAATCGACCCCGAGCTAGATGAAATTAGGTATGGTGGTAACCCTCAAGGACGTTCTGTTGCTGACCTTCAAGGCCTCAATGTCGCACTCAGCGACAAGTTCGCAGTGCAGGTACTCGAAGACAACCAGGCCACAATCACTATCCTTTTGAAGGGTGACAGCGAGAAGCTAAGGCACACCGATCGCACCCAAAGGATCTCATTTGGCTGGTTGAAGCAGCAGTTCGAACGAAAGTTTTTCAATCTGGTTAATGCCGACACCTCCGAACAAGTTGCCGACATCTTCACCAAACCCTTCGCCGAAAGGACCAAGTGGTTGCATGCACTTAGATTGATTAACCATGTGCTTTGCCCGGATCAGAAGAAGTCCCCTAAAGGCAAGGATTCTGATAGCCACTTGGTAGCCAAACCCTCAATTTCAGCCACCGTTACCGGTCGGCCGGACCCTGAGGCCTTGGCGACCGAGGCACTGGAGAAGTCGGACTTCCGCAGCTGTACTGCGGAGATCATTCAGGCATTACCAAAACGAATAAGTAGAACCAGGAAGAACAAGCTCGAGATTGACGAGGACTCGTACTATCACTCCTG
>CAJNDS010002734.1:485307-534678 GCA_905221605.1 Symbiodinium natans | reverse complement strand
GGGCCAGGAGCCACAAAGTAGGCCGTCGAAGCATGGAGACATTCCGCCAGGAGCCATGGGGCCATGGACCATGGGGGCCATGGGGGTCGAGGGCCATGGAGGGCGGGTGGAGCGGGGGAAGGGCGGAGCAAGCGGAGCGGGCGGAGCGGGCGGAGCGGGCGGGCATGCACTGAGGCCCTTTAAAGTCATTTGATTGGGTCTAGAGGAGCCACAAAATAGGGGGTTGGCCGTCGAAGCATGGAGATATTGGGGGCCATGGCGCCAGGAGCCATGGAGGCATGGGTCCATGGGGGCCATGGGGGTCGAGGGCCATGGAGGGTGGGTGGAGCGGGGGAAGGGCGGAGCAAGCGGAGCGGGCGGGCGGGCATGCACTGCAGCCCTTTAAAGTCATTTGATTGGGTCTAGAGGCATAGGGCCAGGGGGGCGGGTGGAGCAAGCGGAGCGGGAGCGGGCGGGCATACACTGGGGCCCTTTAAAGTCATTTGATTGGGTCTAGAGGCATAGGGCCAGGGGACCATGAGGCCATGGGGTCAGGAGCCACAAAGTAGGGGGTTGGCCGTCGAAGCATGGACACATTGGGGGCCATGGCGCCAGGAGCCATGGGGCATGGGTCCATGGGGGCCATGGGTGGAGCGGGGGAAGGGCGGAGCAAGCGGAGCGGGCGGAGCGGGCGGGCGTGCACTGGGGCCCTGTCTAGAGGCATAGGGTCAGGGGACCATGGGGCCATGGGGCCAGGAGCCGGTTGGCCGTCGAAGCATAAGGGAGACATTGGGGGCCATGGCGCCAGGAGCCATGGGGCCATGGAGGCATGGGGGTCGAGGGCCATGGAGGGCGGCTGGAGCGGCGGAAGGGCAAAGCAAGCGGAGCGGGCGGAGCGGGGTCATTTGATTGGGTCTAGAGGCATAGGGCCAGGGGCCATGGGGCCAGGAGCCACAAAGTAGGGGGTTGGCTGTTGAAGCATGGAGACACTGGGGCCATGGCGCCAGGAGTCATGGGGCCATGGAGGCATGGGTCCATGGGGGCCATGATGGAGGGCGGGTGGAGTGGGGGAAGGGCGGAGCAAGCGGAGCGGGCGGAGCGGGCGGGCATGCACTGGAGCCCTTTAAAGTCTTTTGATTGGGTCTAGAGGCATAGGGCCTGGGGCCGGGGCCAGGGGCCACAAAGTAGGGGGTTGGCTGTCGAAGCATGGGGACATTGGGGGTCATGGCGCCAGGAGCCATGGAGGCATGGGTCCATGGGGGTCATGGCGGTCGAGGGCCATGGAGGGCGGGGAGCGGAGGAAGGGCGGAGCAAGCGGAGCGGGCGGGCATGCACTGGGCCCTTAAAGTCATTTGATTGGGTCTAGAGGCATAGGGCCAGGGGACCATGGGGCCATGGGGCCAGAACCCACAAAGTAGGGGGTTGGCCGTCGAAGCATGGAGACATTGGAGGCCATGGCTCCTGGCCCATGGTCGAAGGCCATGGAGGGCCGGTGGAGTGGGGGAAGGGCGGAGCAAGCGGAGCGGGCGGAGCGGGCGGGCATGCACTGGGGCCCTTTAAAGTCATTTGATTGGGTGCAGAGGCATAGGGCCAGGGGACCATGAACCCATGGGGCCAGGAGCCACAAAGTAGGGGTTGGCCGTGGAAGCAGGCCATGGAGGCATGGGTCCATGGGGGCCATGGAGGTCGAGGGCCATGGAGGGCGGGTGGAGCGGGGGAAGGGCGGAGCAAGCGGAGCGGGCGGAGCGGGCGGGCGTGCACTGGGGCCGTTTGTCATTTGATTGGGTCTAGAGGCATAGGGCCAGGGGACCATGGGGCCATGGGGCCAGGAGGGGTTGGCCGTCGAAGCATAGACACATTGGGGGCCATGGCGCCAGGCGCCGTAAGGCCATGGAGGCATAGGTCCATGCAGGCCATGGGGGTCGAGGCCATGGGGCCATGGAGGCATGGGTCCGGGGGCCATGCAATTCGAGGGCCATGGAATGGAGGGCGGCGCAAACAGAGCGGGCGGAGCGGGCGGGCACGCACTGGGGCCCTTTAAAGTCATTTGATTGGGAGTAGGGGGTTGGCCGTCGAAGCCGAAGCATGGAGACATTGGGGGCCATGGCGCCAGGAGCCATGGGGCCATGGAGGCATAGGTCCATGCGGGCCATGGAGGCATGGGGGCCATGCAATTCGAGGGCCATGGAGGGCGGAGCAAGCAGAGCGGGCGGAGCGGGCGGGCATGCACTGGGGCCCTTTAAAGTCATTTGATTGGGTCTAGAGGCATAGGGCCAGGGCATGGCGCCTTGGGGCCAGGAGCCACAAAGTAGGGGGTTGGCCGTCGAAGCCGAAGCATGGAGATATTGGGGGCCATGGCGCCAGGAGCCATGGGACCATGGAGGCATGGGTTGGGGGCCATGGGGGTCGAGGGCCATGGAGGGCGGATGGAGCGGGGGAAGGGCGGAGCAAGCGGAGCGGGCGGAGCGGGCGGGCATGCACTGGGGCCCAAGTCATTTGATCGGGTCTAGAGGCATAGGGCCAGAGGGGACCGTGGGGCATGGGGCTGGGGCCATGGGGCCAAGGATGGGGGTGCACTGGGGCCCTTAGCCATTGCTGGCCATGGGGCCAGGAGCCATGGGCCATGGGGGCCATAGGGGCCGAAGGGATGGGGCCATGAGGAGTGGGAAGGGAGGGCGGCATGCACTGGGGCCCTTTATGGGGCCAGGAGCCATGGGTCCCTTTAAAGTCATCTGATAAAGTCATCTGATCGGGTCTGGAGGCATAGGGCCAGGGGGCCATGGGGCCATGGGGCGGGGCGGGGGGGGGTAGCGGGGTTGGGGGGGGTGGTGAGATAGCCATGGATGGGGGCCAGCATGGAGGTCTGGAAGGTAGTATAAAAAGCAGTGGGTCTTCACTGACGCCGCCCCCGGCTGGGGTCGGCGGATTCTTCCTTATTAAGGGTAATGTAGGGATTACCATTTGTTTTTTTCTTTTGGGGGTTCTTGAGCAAAGAGTAGTCTTTGTTTCCCGTGAACTTCGTGCTTCGGCTGCCACGAGCTCCGGAGGCCACGACGAAAGAAAACGACGCCTGGAAGCGCACCATGAAGCGAGAAGTCCAGCTGGGAGAAGCAAAGGAGCAATACAACCGGAACGTGAAGCAGTCCGAGCCTTATGGTTGTGCCTTATGGTTGTGCTTGCTGAGCCGGCCCGAGAGGGGCATCTCCCAAAAAAATTAGGGGGTACCCCTTTTATAGCCCTAATAGAACAGCATCCCCTTAAAGGGATCCCTACATAGGGTATCCCTAGGGTCGTAGAAGCCCCCGCATGTCCGTGACGTGTGTAAGGCTGGCAGTTGAGGAGGCAGAGCTGCGCAGTGCTACCTCCAAACTGCGGCAGAGCAAGGCACCGCACGTGCCTTTGCTTTGGAGCAACTTTAGCAGGGCCATTCGATGTGCATGACACGCTGCTTTGGGAATGGACTCTCTGCCGCTAGATTCTTTCAAGTGGTCAACATGTCCCTGCTTGTTTTGCGATTTCTCGCCCTTGCCCGAACAGGTCGTGAAGGCGCAGTCACTTGCTGGCTTTCTAGTAGCTACTGGTGATGGTGAAGCCTCAAATGCCCAAAGCTGGGTGGAGAACTTAAGGCAAGAACTCAACGCAGTCTTTCAAACGATGGTTTCTTCTATCTTGTAGACAGACCCTGGATGGGCTGGCATGTTCCCTGGGCATGGCAAGAGGAGGGTTTCTGCAGATGGGTTGTCTTTGTTTTCCTGCGCGTGCTTTTGTCCGCCCCCTCCCTCTGTTTGCAAGGGGGTTCGCGACAGGTTGGTGAAGAGGGGACAACGACGAAGCGATCCGAGCAGGTGTGATGAAGTCAGCTACCCTAAACCCTAAACCCTAAACCCTAAACCCTAAACCCTAAACCCTAAACCCTAAACCCTCACAAGGTTGGGCGTGGCTTGGTCATGCTCTCCGGCATCAGCATGCTCCTCTTCTGCGCATGGTTGTAGCTTGCGAAGATTCCTTCATGGCTTGTCAGCGAGAAGGGGGGCGACGAGCACGAACTGGCCCTGACAACTCCTCCTGGCGCCGGCATGCCCGATGGTTGGCGGCTCAAGGCTTAGACATGCAGGAGGTTGCGCAAGACCGAGTTGCCTGGCGAGGCCTGGCAGAGGGTTGGCTCACGCACTGGGCAGTGGAGAGATCCGCGGCGGGGACCAACGTTCTGCAGGTGGACGAGCAGTGCCAGTCGTGGAGTAGGAGATGTCTTCTAGGGGTTGCTGCACGGTCAAAGCCTGTGTTTGCCTGCATTGGTGGCCGCTGCTGTACCTTGGCATATCATCACAGGGTGCGCGGCTGGGTGGAGCACGAATCTGAGTGGCCTTGTCCTGGGGCTGGCACGCTCTTGGGTCGGCTGAAAGATCTCGTAGCAACGGAGCTCAAAGTTGTGCATGTCCGCCTTTTCTTGCACTTTCATGTCGAGATTGAGTTGGAGTGGCCCACTGCCTTTCGACCGCTTTGGAGCGGGGAGATGCATGTAGTGGTCGAGTGGAGCCGGCTTCCTTCCAGCTGGCTGTATTTGATGCCGGAGGCCTTTGCGCGAGCGCGCGTGTGATGTGATTAGTCATTCCCCGAGGTTTCTTAGCTTGAGTGAGGCTTCACTGAGGCTAGCCTGAAATGTTGGCATGGCCCTCAGAGTTGCTCACCTTTTGCATCGGCAGGCCTGGGAGGGTTTTGCGGTTTCGGCCTCGGGGGTTCGGGTTCGTGGTCTTGTTTGGGTTGGGGTTGGTGTTTTGGGGCTTTGCGGTTTGCGGTTTGGGTTGTGGGGTTCTGGGCTTTTTGGGGTGCTGGGGTTTTGGTGTCCTGGGCTTGCGGTGCAGACTTGTGTTTCACGTTGGCGCCCGATATTCGCTCTTTGGAGATGGTGCTGCAGAAACCCTAAACCCTAAACCCTAAACCCTAAACCCTAAAGTATGCGTCACAAGAGCTGAGAGGAACCCGCTTCAGAGCGAAGCGGTGCCCTCTCCAGGCGGAAGAACTTCCATGTCTTGGGATGTTCCCCCTTCTACTAACAGCTCCTTAATAGGGAATCTACTACCCTCCCCTATTTATAATGCCTAGTAAGGAGCTGTTAGCATGAGGGGGGAACATGCCAATCCATGTCTTTTTGAGAACCGAGAGCTTCCACATGCATGTTTGGCAGGTATGCTGGCTGGCTTACGGCCATCGCCCTGAGCTTCATAGTTTCGTAAACGTCGAGAGAAGCTGGTGTGTTCAGAGTTTCACAACAGAGAGGCTAGGAGGAGCAGCAAAGCACCTGCAACAAGAAGCTGAGTGCGGCCTTGATGCCCACAGCGTGGGGGTAGGGCTTGGGGGGGCGCCATTCGAATGAGCAATGCATCCTGACTCTTTTCGGCTCCTCTTTCCGATGCTTTTCCCCCCTCCACCTGCCTGAGACTTGTTGTTGCCCGGCTCCGAGTCGGCGTGGAGCTCGGCACACATTCGGGTTTGTGGCTTAGGGTTTAGGGTTCAAGAGTCCCACCTCAACATGCAGCGCTCAGCCGCTCAAGATTGTGAAGATACTTTCCTGACAGTTCACGATTGCTGAGTGCCAGCTGCAGGCTTGCGTTTGCCGAGTCACAAGCTATGGCGGAGAGCGCCATGCGCTCACATGAGCTCACTCTGGCCTAGTGCGTTTGTGCCACTGCCGCGGGCTGCCGACAAGCCAGCCGAGAGAACTGAGGAGAAGGTGGAAGAAAAGGCACAGGAGAAGACGGAGGAACCGAAGACGGAAGAGAAGGTGCGCAAGACCTTCCTAACATATTCGTATGCAATATATATATATATATATACATATATATATATACACATTTGTGTACGGTGACAACACGACACGAAACATAGGTCCACGGGAGCTGGGGCTAGCATTTATTCACATATATATATATATATAAGTACAATTAATTCTATATATATATATACATATACATTATATACATATATATATATGTATACACATTAGATACATATATATTGTTGTATACATGCGTGTGTGTGTGTGTGTGTGTGTACACAGACTTGGCAGCACTTGCAGGCCAAAGCTGATGGCGCGCCTGCCGAGAAGCGAAAGGCTTCTTGATGCCGTCAGTTAAGGAATTTGTGGTTTAGGGGTTAGGGTTTAGGGTTTAGGGTTTAGGGTTCAGGGTTTAGGGTTTAGGGTTTGGGGTTTAGGGTTTAGGGTTTCGGGGGCTTCCGAAGGGAAAGATGGGAGCCCTTTCTGTTGGGGTTCCTATAACAAGGGCGGTTGTTAGGGTTCTGCTTCCACAATCATGTTTGACAACCAGCCCTAATGTACGGAATATGGCTTAATTCAGATACCTTCACCGCTCAATGCTTATAGGACCTTCGCAACTGACTGCCTTAGCACGTGTGAGTCAGGAATCAGGGGGCGCAGAGGCAGATTCCAAGCGCCTGAAACCGACACCGCCGGATCCTGCGGTAGTCCGGAAGCAGGCTATGACTGCCTTGAAGTGTCTGTTTGATGTCTTGTTTCGAGTTGTTCCTGTCACAAGAGGATCTTGTTGCCACACCACGCAGGTGGAATACTACTTGAGCGACGAGAACCTCAAGTACGACAAGTTCTTCCACGACAAGATCTCGGGAAATGCTGACGGATGGCTCGATGCTCGCTGACATCTTAACCAGACGTTCACATGAGTTTCATGCCCTCTCGCCTGGCAATGTTTTGCACTGTTGCGGCTATACGGTTTGCTTGCCCAGGCTTTTCGTAAAAGTCGGTCCATTCGCGCTGGATAACCCCTCATTACAGGGTAGGGGGCCCGAGGACGGACAAGGCGAAGCGCCCAAAAACACAAGAATCAATTGTGAACCCGACTGGAAAAATGGTTGAAGCAGCCTGCCTTACACAAAACCGAGATGCAACAAGGAACGGGGGACCCAAATACCAATGTTGAGATGGGTTTTGGGGACTGGGCGCCTTGAACTGAAGCGCCAAGACATAGGTTTCTGGGGGCTTGTAATCGTGTAGTCTCGCGTAACCCTTTGTCAGCCAAGGACATGAGCTTCATCCTGAGTTGCAACAAAATGAAGTCGATGCGAGCTGGCAAGGTTGGGACCACGTCTCGGCTTAACATGTCACATATTATTCTGCGAATGCACGCTGCACGACCCGCCTCGGCAACAATCCCCACGCCAGGACCAGCAAGGCCTCACAGAACCATCGGTGTCCTACTATTTGCCTAATACCTACAAAAGCTTCAAGGATAGTAATCCCTATATTGCCGTTATAAAGAATATTTTCATTTTTCGGGGGGGTTCTGAAGCAGTTCCTAGTGCCTGTATGACAATGTAGCATCAACAGTCCTTCTTGATGGTCGGCCCCAAGTGCCCCGTGGTCCTCCCGGACACCTGTTGGCTAAGGGGGGGTATACCCACTCCAAGCAAAACATGCTACCAAATAAAGGACGGAAGTCTAAAGTCTCCAGTCCAGCCCCCAGGCAAACTTCAGCACAGGGCCAGGGCAGGGGATCAGGGTAGGGCGGGGCCTCGGCGAACCTGTTCTGTAATTGTCATCATGATTGCTGCTTAAAGCAATTTTCAGAAACATGATACGACCAGCATGATTCATGCTGGTCAGCTGTGGGCCGCCTTTAGGCTGCCTTGATTTAGTTTTCAGCTGATGGAGGAGGATGTGGTGGCTGCGCTGAAAGAGTCCAAGATCGAGCTGAACGAGGTGTGGTCACCGGTGTGCTCTCTCCGAAGCCATGTTTGGTACCGTGGTACGGTGGTTGCAGCGCAAGCTCAGCACCCGCTCTGCTGAAGCTCCATGCAGGGCAATGCAGCAGTCCGCCGACCCGGCAATGCCCCATTGTGACTGCCTCAGCGTCACCCAAGGGTAGCCTTAGAGAGAACCCGAAGGGATTCCGAGCGAGGTACCTGTGTCGTCTCAGTACCGTAGTCTTAGCACGGCTTATCTGGACAGTTTGAAAGGGCATCAGCGCTGCTTCGTAGGCAACGTATGTGGCTTTGTTTCAGTGGGCGAACCCTAAAAGGGTTTTGGGTTCATGTAGCCTAATAAGGATTAGAGTAGTAGTATAGGGTACATGGTCCCAATTTTAGGAATCATTTGTTTTTTTTTTGGGTCCCAGGCCGAAGCTGGAGTCGAGGCGCCTCGCAGGGGAAAGGTGATTGCCCGGGAGCGCTGAACCCTAAACCCTAAACCCTAAACCCTAAACCCTAAACCCTAAACCCTAAACCCTAAACCCTAAACCCTAAACCCTAAACCCTAAACCCTAAACCCTAAACCCTAAACCCTAAACCCTAAACCCTAAACCCTAAACCCTAAACCCTAAACCCTAAACCCTAAACCCTAAACCCTAAACCCTAAACCCTAAACCCTAAACCCTAACCCTAAACCCTAAACCCTAAACCCCGCAGCAGGCCAAGCCATCCCCAGAAGAAGAACTCCATCCATGCACACGACGGCCCACGACTGAGAGGGAAGAGCCGAAGCTGGTGGTGTTTTCCACTTTGGCATGTTATACCCTAAGCCCTAAACCCTAAACCCTAAACCCTAAACCCTAACCCTAAACCCTAAACCCTAAACCCTAAACCCTAAACCCTAGACCCTAGACCCTAAACCCTAAACCCCAAGGTGGTGTCGTGGCCATGTTCCGCGGCATCCCGGAGGAGCAGCAGTGGACACAGGTCAAGGCAGCCGTTCAGGCCGGGTCCTCCCAAGGTCTTTACGAAGACAAAGAATGAAAAGCAAGATAGCGTTTAGGGTTTAGGGTTTAGGGTTTCGGGTTTAGGGTTTAGGGGTAAGATCGTAGTAATACAGTAGGAGAGTAGTATTGCAATATTTTGAGACTGTAATACAAGAGTGAGATGTGACTCTACAATGCGGTAGTAGAGCAATATCGCAACACTATGAGACTATACTACAATAGTGACATGGTTATGCAGCAATAGAGTCATGGAGCAATACTATGAGATGATGATGCAATAGTACTATAGTACCACTGCCACTGTCAGCCCTGGCAGGAGAAGCTCCCTGCCAAGGTCAACTTGTGGCACGTCAGCCAAGTAAGCGACAAGAACGACCCCAGGCTGAGAGAGAGAGCTTCTGGCAGTCAGAAGAGCTATATTTCGAGGAGTTGGTTCTATATAACATACACAAAGGATGCAAAGAAATGACGTCGGTGTATGGTGTACATGGTCTGTTGGCTGCTGCGATTGTCGGAGCCCCTTTGCCGAGGAATGCGCCCTGGCTTGTGCGCCTTTTGACGGGGACGTGCCGTTCTTTGAGGGCCTCACAATTGAGCGCCCGGACGCAGAAAAGGTAGGTGAGGAGCGTCAAGAGAGCTTGAGGGGAGAACTGGGAGTGATTGAACTACCGTAGGAGCTATAGTACTATGTTAATCTAGCAATACACTAACATGGTAGCATTATCTCATTCATATAGTCATACAGTAATATCGTACTCGTAAAAAGCACACAACCTTTTTTCTTTCATCAGAGGCTTGGTGGAGCCTCTTTGAAGTGCGAGATTTGCTTTGCCGACGTTCTGCAGAAGGCATCGATGGCCCGACACGATGTTCTGTGGCAGTTTTGCGACTTTGGGCCCGAGCTCCTCACCTATTTGCTGAAGAGCCCCCCCCCCCCCCCCCCTCCAAAAAAAAAAAAAAGAGTAGTAGTCCCTATATATTGCCCTTATGAGGAAGGAAGAATAGTAAACCCTCAGCCCTAAGCCCTAAGCCCTAAGCCCTAAACCCTAAACCCTAAACCCTAAACCACTTTTCTATTCCTTGGCTCCTGGCAGGCGCTCAAAGACATGCCGAAGCACATCAGGGACAAGAGGGTGCGCGCGGCTGCACGGCCTTGAGGCTTCTGGCTCCCAAGCCTTCAACCCGTGCTGCACACGTGCGCCAGGAGCGTGAGTCGCGCAAGAGGCAGAAGGAGCGAAATCGACCCATCAAGCTGGGGACCTGCCAGTTTAACAACGTCGCGATGCTGCGGGGTCGAGTGAAGGAACCTTGGCCCTGAGTCGGTGAGATGGCTGCGTTTCAGGGAGGGCTTCGTGGCACGGCGTGGCGTTGAGTTTTTTCGTGTAGGAGCTGTTCGCAGTGTGGTACCGAGGAGATCCTCAACTCGCGCAGTGATGGAGAACAGCTGAAGCCGGATGGGAGTGACTTCAAGCTCATCAAGAGCCTGCTGGAATTCCATCCGAGTGGACCAGGCAACAGCTGCCTCCCAAGGGATGTAACACAATACATACTAGCACAGAAATATCGTAGTTTTGTAACATAGTTTTGTACGAATATGATTCTATAATACTGGAGTATAGTATATAGTTTTGTATCACCATGATTCCAGAAGACTAGAAGTACTAGACCAGTAAAACGAGGGCTCAGCCCACCAGATCCTAAACCCTAAGCCCTAAACCCTAAACCCTAAACCCTAAACCCTTAACCCTAAACCCTAAACCCTAAGCCCTAAACCCTGAACCCGAAACCCTAAACCCGACCACAGGGAAGAGCGAGGGCTTGGTCGGCATCAAGGTCGGGAAGAGCCACCAGGGCGACAGCCGCCGCTCTTTCGCACCAGGGTATAGGCTACAACAGTCGGTGCTGCTTGGGAAGTCTGACATAAGGGTTAGGGTTTAGGGTTTAAGGGTTGAGGGTTTGCGGCACCCTAGACACTTTGTCCTAAGCCCAAAATATTCCAGCGCCCCGCCCCCCCAGGATGTTTCTACATGATCAAGGAGGGCGGCAAAGAGGCCCCGGTATCAAGGGCTGGCGTTGTCGATTGCGGCTTCCAAGCTCCTCCAAACTTGGGATGTGCAACAGTCCGAAGGGCGCTCTTCTTGACAGGGCCAGGATGGGCTGTTAGGCCCGATAATCCCTATACATCCCTATACTCAACCCTGTCAAGGGCCCATTCAAGGGGGTTATGGGGTATAATAGCCCCATGGTGGGGTGGTTTAAGAAAAACCGAGTGCTAGTTTTCCTGGTGGCTCGTGTGTGGGGGAAGCAGTCGGCTTGCACTCGGAGTTGATGCCCCTGGGTTTAGGGTTTGGGGTTTAGGGTTTAGGGTTTAGGGTGGCTCCGACGCGCCAGGAAGATTTCAGTGCAAAGAAGTGCTTGGATGCTGTTGAGCAGCGCCTTGGGTTGAACTGCGCCTTGCGCCGTTGCTTTGGGGTCTGACACGCAGCTCACCTAAAGAGCCTAAAGGAGTCTTCCATCGGCAGCTATGAACAGTGCCAAAGAGGTCATACCCCCCCACACCCTAAACCCTAAACCCTAAACCCTAAACCCCTGGCACCTTCTGCGCCAAGGAAGCCGCCTTACGTGCAGCCAGAGGAGAAGCCAGCAGGCAGGGAATTTTGAAAGGGTGGAGTCGTCCTGATTTGAGATGTTCCTCCTTATGCTAACAGTCCTTAATCGGGAGTCTGGTAAGGGGGTACTAGAATCCCTCTTAAGGAGGTGCTAGCATAAGGGGGAACATCCCAAGCTCTGATGCCGCACGCCCGGATTCCGACTTGCCCAGAGACTCCAAAACCCCTTAATTAAGGAATATGCCTTAAATTCGAATAGGAACCCTAATATGATTTAACAGATATTCCTTAATTCAGGGGTTTTGGAGTCTCTGGGTGTCACCGCAGGCGACAAGAGGGGCCAGGCAAAGGCCGCCCCTAAAGGAGCCGCGAAGCCCGAGGAGGCCAAGGCAGACAAGAAAGAGGAGGCCAGGAGCTGCCAATTGTGACCCCTCAAATAATAATAATAATAATAATAATAATAGTAATAATCAATAATAATAATAATAAGAAGAATAATAATAATGGGAACCCTACAAAGGGTTTCTGGCTCATAGGTACCCTACTATAGGCATCATAGTCGTATAGGGTATGGGCGAAGAAAGAAGGCATGCATTCCCATCCTCAACCTGGAAAAAAGCCCCAACAAGTCTCCCCTTGGGGTCCGAAAACCCTCTGAACCCAAACGAGGAGAAGCCCGCGCCTGCCGAGCAGGCCGGTCATGGGGGTGATAGGAAGGTCTTGCCCAGAGACTCCAAAACCCCTTAATTAAGGAGTATACCCTTAAATTCGAATAGGAACCCTAATATGATTTAACATATATTCCTTAATTCCTTAATTAAGGGGTTTTGGAGTCTCTGGGTGGGGGCTGATCGGGAACGGAGACGTGTTTTTTTACGAGCCTTGTAAGTCGCCAAAAGCAGCTCAGGGAAAGGGGGTGGTGGGCTTCTGTTCTCAAACGCATCTTGCAAGAGGTCCGAGCCATGCGCAGAAGTAAGCTTTGCAAAGATGGCCCCCTTCTCTCAGGAGAAGCCTGCAGAGTCGGCTGCCGACAAGGCCCGAACTCCGAAATGTCTGACACGCCTATGCATGCCTGTGTTGCATGTTCCTTGGCTTGAGCTGCTCATGGACTTGCTCTGAGACAGGGTAGTGAAGCAAAGCCGGACGGTGAGTCGTGAAGGCAGGTGCTGAAGAAAGCACTGAGCTGCTGTGAAATGTTCACGACACATGATCAGTCAAGAAAGCCTTGAAGCAATACAGTCTCAATTTGTTTCGGCTGCCGTTGGCCAAGAGGACAATGCACGCATGGAATGAGGGCGGGGTGGTGAGTGGGTGTCACGCAGAATTCGGCATCCGTCCTGCTCCTGACGCATCGTCCGTTCTACAGAAAAGGGGGCTCGCCGGGCACGAGGAGGATTAGGTGGGGGGTCGGATTTCCCCCCCCCCCCCCCCTACTGACTCCCCTAGCAATCTGGGACTCGCAGGACCTCTGGGCCCCCAGGCCACACGAAAGGAAGCACGAGAGAGAGAGCAGAAGAAGAGGAGGGGGTTGCGTACGCAAGAACCTGAATAAACAATTCGTCAGTGCAAATTCTTGGACCGACCTGACCCTCAGGACATGTCACATGCCCCGGAATGCAGGGATGTTATGGGGCCCCCGCTTGCTGAAATTGGTTGGGTGTACCAGGTGACAGGCTGTGCTGATCTGCAGTGAGTAGCTGCATGTTAGCTGCAATTGGACTTGCCCTCCGCAAAGCGGGGCCTCATCGCAAGACGCCTTCTTTCAAGGTGCTGATGTCAAGTTTCCTCCAAGCGCGGAGCAGGATAATGTAAGCTAAGTGAAGGGGCAGCATAGTCTATATGTTCGCGTGCTGGGCCAATGCTTCAGTCTCCACGGGCTTCAGTAGCAACGTGGGGTTTTACCCCATCCGCACGATCTGATGCTTTCGCATGGTTAGACTTGTACAGATCAAATGGGCTCCCGTCAAAAAGATTGATCTTCAGGTTCGTGAATCCTGGAGAGAAGGCATGCATGCTTGGCATGTGCCTATTTTGGAATGGAGCATTACACCCGGCCAGCTGGCTCGCAGTGAGTGGGTGGGATCATAACCCCAGTGCAAGGCAATAGTCAGGACCCCGCATATTCTTCCCAAAGGCTGGGCAACAGAAGGGACTGCTGTTGCGCGAAACCGTGCTGGGCATCAAAGCTTGGCCCCCAGTGTTCGCACGAGGTACGTGCAGGATTCTGGGTGTTTCAGAGAAAGAGGACCCCCTAGTATAGATCCACAACTAATAGCAACCCTTTTCAACAAGCAATCCTTTTTTTAAATAGGACCTGGGAAGGTATCCCTGATTCCCGAAGCCCCCCCCCCCACCAACAATTGTGGTGGCGGTTTCAGGTCGTGTGCGCAGCTGGCCGCTCCTTCCACTAGGCCAATGGACCGGCCGAGCGATGCTGAGGCACAGTAGCTGAATGTAGGGTTTAGGGTTTAGGGTTTAGGGTTTAGGGTTTAGGGTTCTTGTGTGGAAGGCTGCCCGATGGAGACCAGCTGTGCGAAGCTTAGACGCGAGAATTTGACATGCACTCGGCTGGCGGAGCGTCGTGCCATGAACTTGCAACAAGGTCGGCGACAGGGTGTACGCCTGGTTCTATACAGAGCCTCGACCTTGTCCTTTGCGAAGTTGAGTGGCAGCGTGCAGCTTTGGGATTTGCGGGCCGGTAGTTGAGGTGGCACACCGCCAAAGTTTGAGCCCTGGGTCGCTACTGTGCAGAAGGAGGTGCTGCATGCCTGCATTGCGAGAGGTGCGACGAGTGTTCGAGCACGAGGGGGACGAGAAGGCATGAACCTCGCAACGCCGGTATTTTGAGGGAATAATTGCCTTGAGTCCTCCCCGCTCTGATGCTTCAAGGGCCGGCAAGACTGTGGCAGGCTGAAGTACTCTGGGAGACAGAGTTCTCGACCAGTCCACTCCTCGGCATGTTCCGGAGAGCTTTCCTAGGTAGGATAAGGGGGACCCTTGAAAGGGAACACTTCTTAACCCTCTTCTGGCTCTCTTAAACAGGGACCTTGTTCAGAGGGTCTATATCCCCAAGGGTCCCCCGAATCCTATCCCCTAAGCTTAGAGAAGGAGTTGCCTGCGACCGGCACTTAGGCGAGCTGTCACTGAGTTGGCTGGCGCCGATTCCGGCCACGTGCGCGTTCCTAGTTTCAACACTTCTTGGCAAGCACTGTGCAGTTGTGTGATCGCGAGCACCGACTGGCAGCGCGCAGACCCTGCAGCAGTGTTTCAACACCTGTTGTGCCATAACCCTGGCAGGCGAGAGGCTGCAGATCCCTCGACAAAGATCAGCGCGGCAGGCACATGGCTGTTCATCAAGAGTTCCGGATTCAACGAAATAACATGGGGGTTTACGAAGATAAGGGATCCCTCATATAGACAAAATAGTGGGAATCCCCTTATAAGCAGGATACCCTTATTCTTTCGGAAGCCCCTACATAAAAAAATATTACCGTTGGATTTGCAGGAAGCCCCTCTGCCGCAGCGGGCCAGCCAGCATCTCAGAGCGATCCTCTCTGTGTACCAGCAAAGAGACTAATGTCCTGAAGATATGGTCAGTTCTCATCATTGTGGTCCCTTTTTGGGTGCCCCTAAATATTCGGGGCCGCCTCGTAAATAGGACCCCAAGCGGAAGCATAATTTAGAGAAGCAGCGTTCGCATTCAGAGTTCAGTTCTGGGTTTTCAACACTGGAGGCCCCACCTGAAGACAGACTTCCAGGAAGTCCCGGCCGGCCAAGCATGCTTTCTCAGAGCGCTAGATCCAATTCCACGCGTCCCATCGGCCGTAGATGCCTCTGCCGGCTCGGTGCAGGTGGCGGCACCGCCCGGCCTCGAGGGTTTCGAGGGTGCAGATCTTGGAGAAGACGCATGCACTCGTAGGGCACAGAAGGTGGCCATTTAAGGTCAAGCTGCGGGTCTGCCGGCTTCTGTCTCGCACTCAGCTGCAAGCTGGTCCGCTTCGTACTGGGCCTAGGGGTGGGGGATGTGCAACCTTAGCTCAGAATGGTCATCCTGCAGATAGAAGTCGACATGCGGGTCCGACATGCGGATCCGAAGTCGGCGATGCTCAGTGTCTGGTGCGAATTAGGTTGTATAGTGTTCTTTGCTCCGATATCCATACCCAAGGGAGCTGGAAACCATGCTGCAAGTCCACACCTCCTGCATTCTTTACAGGTGATGAATGCGCCGCCTGCGATGCCCCCACCGCCGATGCTTAGCTGCAGCTTGACGTGGGTCACTGCCAAGAGACGCGTCTGTTTGATGCGCTCTCAGCCTGTCTCGAGCCGAGGGCGCCACACTTGGCCCATGCTGCCTGTGCCCGCCTCAGCACTCGCTGAAGCATCTCCTGGCACAAATGCCGGGCATCGCCATTCGTTGCGGACCTTTTGTCGCACCTTGTGTGCACCATGCAAGACTCTTTGAGCTACAGGGTTGAAAGCGCCTTCTTGTACCTGTAGGTGCAGCACAGCCAGCAGAACGGCCAGCGCAATCAAACGTGCCACCAACAGCGCCACCAACGGCGCCGCCAGCTTACGCACCCAACGATCGACACCAAGCTGCTGTGCCAGCACCCACGACACTGACTACACAAGCCGCACGGGTTGCAGCGCCCGCGCCCAGTGCACCCACCACGCCAGCTGTGCCAACTGCGCCAGTTGTGCCGGCCGGGAGCTTGAGCATGGTTGAGCCATTGAGCGGAGTGTATGACCAGTGACAGGTGGAATGTGAGCCGCGCCGCATGTGGGTCTGAGAGGTGGCTGCAGCCAGAAAGACAAAGACAAACGCGAGCCAAAGTGGCTCGGCTTGATGGGTGGGATCCCAGTGTGCTGACAGCATGCATTTAGGCATATTCACATATATATATATATATTATACACATGCTCTTGTCTTATCTCCAATACATCTTATTATGCAATTCATTGTAACATAGCATTTTGCGCACAATCTAGTTTTGACATACAAACCCATAAGCCATCACAAGACAGGCGACGTCGAGCTCCGCGAGCTCCGGGGCTTCTGCGACCGATGGGGGCCTGAGCCTTGGAGTTCCTGCAGGGCTCCTTTGCCCCCCCTGAACACACTGAACTGCGCACGTGTGTTCTTCTCTTTCTTAGGGTTTAGGGCTTAGGGTTGAGGGTTTGGGGTTTGGGGTTTGGGTTTGGTTTAGGGTTTAGGGTTTAGGGTTGAGGGTTTGAAGCAGCTTCCAGGTTCAAGAACGGGTTTAGGGTTTACGGTTTACGGTTTAGGGCTTGGTTTTTGTCGCACCCGCCAGGTTTGAAGAGAACACCCGAAAGTATCTTGCGGGCCTTCCGGCGAAAGTCCAGAAGGCGCCCTGGCAGCAAAGATTTCCGCGGAAGGGTTTAGGGTTTAGGCTTTAGGGTTTAGGGTTTAGGACCGAACTTACTTGGAGGTTTTTGGGTACTTAAACCCCCCAATTATGACCGCACGTCGTGTACGCCCCTCCCAAGTCCTTAGACTTATGCTGAACCTCCAACTACCGTATGCAGTCAGAACTAGATGTTCGTTTGGCTCCGACCAAGGTCGTGATAAACCATTTTGAAGCACCATCGACTGTACAGTGCCGGGCGCCTAGCAACAAAACTCGGACAAAGGGACATGTGCCTTGGGATGCTCCCCCTTATACTAACAATCCTTAACAGGGACCATGGTACCTTAGGTATCTTAGGTTCTAATCCCTATGAAGGACTCTCAGTATAAGGGGGAACCTCCCAACATGTACCCGCAACAGAGGCAGCGGCCTCCCTTGTGTGATCTTAGGTGTGGATGCCCTGGTGCATAACTACGCCAGGAGCATACTGCTCAAACATGGATACGCCCGACCCTCAGAGCATCGGAAGTCCGTTATAAGGGATGCTCCCCGTATTCTAACACCCAGATCCCCCCCCTTTAGTAGAATCCCTGTTTAGGTTAGTATAAAGGGGAACCATCCCAACCCATCCTACCTAAACCCTAAGCCCTAAACCCTAAACCCTAAACCCTAAGCCCTAAACCCTGAACCCTAAACCCTAAACCCTAAACCCCAAACCCTAAACCCTGGGTTCTTCTTTCTGCAGGCTGGAGGGTTAGAGTTGCCGAGTGTGTCACCTGAGCCTACTAGGGCTCGGCTACGCGGACTACTGACTGAGTGCCTCGCTGGGTTCGTCCTAAACCCTAACCGAACCCTAAACCCTAAACCCTAAACCCTAAACCCTAAACCCTAAACCCTAAACCCTAAACCCTAAACCCTAAACCCTAAACAAAACCCTAAACCCTAAAAACCTCGCAGGAGGATCTGGACATGGACCAGTTCGTGGCACGTTGGTCCTTCCGCCCTGCCACCTGTTGTGTAGCATGATGTGGGGATTGTTAGGGTATCTATCTTGGGGTTCCGATGAGGAAGGATTAGGGTATTTGGGGAAAGAAGGGGTGCGCCTAGCTTGGCTCTGACTGCACAAGAGATCCCTCAAACTCTGGCAAATCTTGAGTTCTCGGCCGTGCTCACAATGTCGCCACCTAAAGTTCAGGACCCCCCCCCTCCCCGCCCCCCACCCCCAACAGAAATCGAAAGAGGACGCCCTATAAAGAGAACCTGTTGGCTTGTCTGGCTCCGCAGCTCTTGGATCTCAAGTGTCCCAGTTCTCCATCGTGCAATGCACGGCGATTTTGTCGTTTGCTCGGACTTCGGGGGGTTGTAAGGTCGTGCGAGGCAGAGGGGCGAGCACTTCACCGTTTCGTGGGCTTCTGGAAGGCTTGGGATAAACAGCAACGTCCCAGCAAAGGGTCCTCCAAGCATCTGGACTGCCTAAGCCAGAAGCTGCTGTTTGTAAAGGCTTCAATTGATTTAAGACGTCCCCTCCAGCGTCGGCCCTCACCGCGGCGCAGTGGCAGTAAGACTCAGGCACCGTTGCAACGCGTTGCTTGCTTCATGGCCCACATTCGGCTTGCTGGGAAGGGCAGAGCTGTTCTGAGTCGGTAAAACCAGGGGCAGCAACAGTGGTAGTGCCGCGTCCAGCAAGCGGTAGCAGCAAGCGGACGAGACTTTATCCATTTCCTTGCCTGGGCTCCGCCGCCATTCGCGGCTCATCTCAGAGGGCGGGACGCCACAGGGCCTCCCAAAGGTGGGAACATTCAGAGGGAAGGTCTGTTCGGGCACGCCTAGCTTGAGGTGGTGAGAGTCGAAACTCCCAAGACGTCGAAACCCTAAACCCTAAACCCTAAACCCTAAACTTTAAACGCGTCGCCCTGCAGGCCATGGAGGACGCCAAGCGACCGGTCTTTGGGGCCGAGGCGGAGCGCGGCTTGGATGCGGAGCCACCTGCAGGGGAACGGGAAAATGCAAATGGGCCAAGGAGGTCGTCACGAGTATTGGCGAGTGAGTTACCGACCCATAAAATTCCACATTCCTTAGTTCGTGCGAAGGCACCATAACCAAATGCTGAGCTTTTTCTGCTGGAGCCGAGGTATCGGCACCCGATTGGATGAGGCAACCGATGAGTTCCTTAAGGCACCAAATGCCTCGAGTTTTTTTTTTCTCGCTCGCGCTCTCTCTGTCTCTCTCTCTCTCTCTCAGGGTTGAAGGTGTTCCAGTCGCACCATTCGCATGATTCATGGCAGGAAACCAAAAGCTGCAGAGCTCTGCAGATCCCACCAGGGCAGGATCAGTTGACAGCAATGGAGCCGCTCGGCGGCCCGCAGCGGGAAGCAGAGCATTCTCTGGTAAGCGTTCTGCCCAATGTCTTTGTCCGAGGTTTGTGGCCTATTTGGGCATCAACCTTCAGCTGGAGCCAGAGCTGTCTTGGGTGGCGAGGGAGCCTTTGGCAAACAAAGGGTTTAGGGTTTTGGGGTTTAGGAACATATTTGTCACCTCCCGCCCAGCAGATCCTGACGTTTCTATGCATCTGCCGTGCAGAGTCGGATGGCCATGTTGTGTTGTGAGGAAATGCTCGCCGCTCCCATGCCACCCCAAGCCGAGATGAAGGTGAGCAAGGTGCACCAGCCCAGCAAACTTCAAAAGCGGCTGTGGGGTGAGAGATATGTGGGTAGTGGGAGTAGTGGGAGATGTCTACTGCGCGAACTTCAGGCTGGCGTGTGCTACTTCCATGCCCCTGGGCTTGAAGAGGTTTAGTGGGCTGGTAGGCTGTTTCCTGCTAGGACGCGCCCGAGCTTGCAACCCTCAACCCGAAACCCTGACCCCCACGGC
This sequence comes from Symbiodinium natans, assembly GCA_905221605.1. NCBI lineage: Eukaryota > Dinophyceae > Suessiales > Symbiodiniaceae > Symbiodinium > Symbiodinium natans. Next base: position 515,121 of record CAJNDS010002734.1, on the reverse strand, counting down.
GGAGATTTCAGGACTTGCTCAACGATTACTACACGATTGAGCACCCCTTGACGCAGAGGCGGACAATCATTATATTATGAATAATATTCTACACAAGATTAACAAATATAAATGCTATCAATAGTATTACAAGTATGAAGAAATCAAAAAGCGATCTTAAAGGTTCTTGCCGCACCGACCGTCGAAAGCCCTGACTTCCTTTTGTCAGGTACCTCAAAGTCTTGGAGCGCCAGCGGCTGGATCTCCTGTGCCTGCGGACCAAGCCGTGCCTCGACGAGACCTGGGGTCCTTCTGAACCAAAGCCCGTAAACTCCTAAGCTCCTAAACTCCTAAACTCCTAAACTCCTAAACTCCTAAGCTCCTAAACTCCTAAACTCCTAAACTCCTAAACTCCTAAACTCCTAAGCTCCTGAACTCCTAAACTCCTAAACTCCTAAATCTCCTAAACTCCTAAACTCGTAAACTCCTAAACTCCTCAAAAATCCATGAAACTTCTATCTTCGGCCCTGTAGTAGCCTCGTAGCCCTAGCTTCTCAAGACCAGCAGGGCTTTTTCAAGATCTGCAGAATGTGTGGCCGGAGCTTTACACCCAAAGAGCCCAATACCCCTTAATTAAGGAAGATTCCTTAAATCATAATCAGGATCCCTTATCACGAAAGCTAGCTCCTTGGAGCTCGCGAGAGTTGTCGTTTACAAGAATTCTCTCTAGTGTTCAGCTGGGTCAAGAAGCGACTCCGACCCTTAAGTGGTTTGAAAATCAAAGAGATAAAGGGCTGTGGAGGGGGGGGGGGCCCCCTCCCCCCCCTTATAGGATTGACAAAATCAATCTTAAGGTGTCCCCCCCCCCCCCTCCTTTCAGGGTCGCCTTAATTGATTTCTGGGGAGGGGGGGGGGGCCCCCCCCCCCCCTTTTGGCCCCCCCACCCCCCCCCCCTTTTCAGGCTTCCCCCTCCGTCTTGGTCAGGCCCTGTTGTCGAGCTGTAAGGCCCCGGGATGAGCATTCGAATCCGCAGCTTCCGACAGCTCTTGACCGCTGCGTGTCCCATCATGTTTCGTTTTGCTTACACCGATTCGGCAGTCCCGTCCTGCTCGGCTGCGCTGCTGCGCCCGCACTTCTCCTGCCTGACTCGAAAAAAGCTTGCTTGTCAGCCGCGTTTCTAGCTTTCGTGGCCCCGATCTCAAGTAATTTAAGCTATATTCCTTAATTAAGGGGTATTGGGCTCTTTGGGCAAATGGCAGGTCCGTGAACGGCCTGCTCTTCTCGCAGCCAGACATGCTCTTCAACAAGCAGCCGGGGGCTGATTTTTCACATTTCTCTACCCGCTCCGCGCGTTCCACGCGCTCGAGCTCAAGGGTTTAGGGTTTAGGGTTTAGGGTTTAGGGCTCGCAAGTGCTCGCAGTGCTAAGGTTCCGCAACCTGCAGATTCCATGTCAGTCCTGTGGGGTCATGCAATCCACGCTCAAGTGCAACCAGCCACTCGGCATGAAAAGGGCGCGTGGGCCTGTCGTCGTTTCTTGCCGTGGAGGACTGTCCACCCTTTTTGTGCGCGAAGCAAATCAGTGCCCGGACTGAGGTGCCTCATGTCCTTCTGCCAATCTTGCGCCGACTCTCTGCACAAGAATGCGCTGGGCCCGAGGACCTGCTGTTGTTGCCAGCGCCCTGCGAGTGGTTGGAGCGTCGTGGAGTGCATGAGGGGTGTGTAGCGCAAGATAGCACCCCCTAAACCCCAAGCCTGCAAGAATTTCCTTCCACCTTAAGCCCCAAACCCTAAACCCACAAGCGTTTCCTTCCACCCTCGATCCCAAACTTTAAACTCCTAAACCTAAACCCACAAGCATGTCCTCCCTAAACCCTAAACCCTAAACCCTAAGCCCACAAGCGGTTCCTTTCACACAGCTTGGCTCAAGTTGGGTTGCTCGGCTTGGAGCGATGCCGGAACGCCGGGTGGACCCCGAGGACGGCAAAGCGTATACGTTTCTTGGCTCAGAGTTCAGTTTGGGTTTAGGGTTTAGGGTTTAGGGTTTAGGGTTTAGGTTTTAGGGTTTGGGGTTTAGGGTTTAGGGTTTAGGGCACGTCCTGATGCAAGAAAGGGGTTTGAGTTTCCCAAACTGGGGTTGCTTGCCTATGATCGGAATTGCCCATATCTGTGACAGTGCAGGTTAGGGTGTTCCTGTGAGGTTTGACGAAGTCCTAGCCCACTACAAGGCAAGACGCATTGTTCCATCTGCCTAGTTTGGGTATTCGTGGAAATTGCGCCACGTGTGCTCAGCCAGGCACAGGGCTACACGAAGAAGGAGGTGCAGAGTTATTGGGACCAGGTGGGAGCAAGCGGGCAGCACTTGCCCAAAGACCCCAACACCACCCCTTAACTAAGGAATATAGCTTAAAATCCTCAAGGGATCCTTATTATGATTTAAGGAATATTCCTTAATTAAGGGGTATTGGGCTCTTTGGGTACCAAAACAGGTTCCCAACTTGATGTCCCGTGCGATTCGTGGCATGCCCTGCCTGCAATTCGTAGCATGAGGGTTTAGGGTTTAGGGTTTAGGGATGATTCAGTCGGATCGGCTTCTCAAGGCTTCCCACCTTTCCCTCAAGACCTGGACCGTGGGAATGTGAGCTGTTGCATAGGAGACAACGCAGCCCTGCAGCAGACGCACACATCAAAGTAGGTTCGAAAAGGACGGAAGAAGGCAAACACACAGGTGCATGTAGTGTATGTGTGCATGTAGTGGAGGTGTGTGTGTGTGTGTGTGCAGTTGTTGAGATCTTGGGGTGAACTCCCGCCATATATGCACGGAGCTAGTGCTGCGTGTGTATTGGAGGTCTGCAAGCCGAAGGGCACCAAGGAAACCAAGGCCCGACTGGTGCCACGTAGCTGCGTTCCTGTAGCTCAAGGGTGTGAAGCATCGGATCCGGAGGCTAAAGCCAAAGCGGCACCTGCAGCCAAGGCAGGAGGGGCGCGGGCGTTGAAGTTTAGATACGTTGAGGTCCTTACCCTGACAGTGAGTAGGGGACCTACGGGGAAGAAGCTTGAAATCCAGAGTCGAGATTTGGGCGACCTCGAGTTTGAAATGGAACACCTAACGGATTGACGTACCTTCGCCAGCTCGCATCACAGTATGTCCTCATCTGCTGTCGTCTCTATGCACAAAGATGCACGGCCCTCAAAACCCAATGCCTCAGATTGAGCACGTTAATTTGCGCTGTAAGTATATGTATAAGGAAGCAATACTCGGCTGAACGAGCGAAGAATACTAGCACAATACAGAGGAAGGCAATTAAGACTTCGGATTCTCTCGTTTAGTGGATGAACATGTTAATTCTTGGATTGCAGGCAAAAAGCCGCAAAAAAGCCAATTGAAAATCAACAACTTTAGATAAATTTGTGGTTTGTCTTGCGTCACTTCCCGAATCTTTACCTTCACGTCTAGTCTAGCATAAAGCAAAGGCCAAAGCCCAAAGAAGCTGAGCAAGCTCCCGCAAACACCTCCCCTGCTTTGCACTTGCTACATGTCTCGTAGGCCGGGAGGCTAGGCGGCAGGTGCACGCAGGCCTTGGTAAGCACTAAACCCAAAACCTGAATCCCCAGATCCGCAAAACCCTACCTGCGACCCTCTTTACTTACAGTGTTATGGGTAGTTATACCCCAAACCCTAAACCCTAAACCCTAAACCCTAAACCCTAAACCCCAAACCCTAAACCCTAAACCTTAGGGGTCCAAGTTGAGGTAAAGGCAGCTCCGAAGCCGAAGGCCGCGGAGAAGCCCGAGGCAAAAGCCAAGGTGGGAGGGCTGAGAAGTCGGGCAAAAAGTGAGGGTGGCTTTTTTCTGCAACCCTAAACCCTAAACCCAAAACCCTAACCCTAAACCCTAAACCCTAAACCCTAAACCTCATAAACCCTAAACCCCAAACCCCAAACCCTAAACCCCAAACCCTAAACCCTCTGCGGCCCCCCCGGTTGCGAGGCCAAGGCTCTTCGCGGTGCAAGGGACCTGGCGGCGGAGGCCCGGGATGTCGGAGATTTGGGCGCTGACTTTGGGTTTAGGGTTTAGGGTTTCGGGTTTCGGGTTTCGGGTTTAGGGTTTAGGGTTTAGGGTTTAGGGCCCGAGGTGCCCTGCATAATCCCTTACAGGGTATACGTAGGCCCAATTCCCCTAGTTCCCTCATTCCCTACTAAGAACCTGGTGGGGCTCTTCTGGGAGGTCTCTGCCTGGACACATCTTGCCGACTAGGTGGGCCCGCCTCCGATGAAGAGCCTGCGATTGCCCAGAACGCGCGCAGTCCTCAAGGACATGTGGCCTGGCAACAAGTCTAAGAGAGAGAGAGGGAGAGGGGTTTAGGGTTTAGGGTTTAGGGCCTCAGCCCAGGGGTTAAAAGGGTTTAGGGTTCAGGGGAGAGAGAGAGAGAGAGCACCCAAAAAAGGGACCATGTTCAGCCCTCGTCAGTCAGGGTGCCGATGAGGGCTGATCCCTGCCATGTGAGCCTGAACAGCGGGAGCCAGACTTGACTGCCGAACCTGGCCGTCGTGGCCGGGGGATCTCCTTCGGGGGGTCCTCTAAAGCGAGGAAGAGGAAGAAGAAGAAGAAGAAGAAGAAGAAGAAGAAGAAGAAGAAGAAGAAGAAGAAGAAGAAGAAGAAGAAGAAGAAGAAGAAGAAGAGAGAGGAGTCGGGACTCTGAAGCTCAGTGCATCTCTGCCCAGCAAAGGAAGAGGCGCGAAACGGATTGGAGAATTGGCGCCATTGTTTACCAACTCTTCGTTGACCGGTTCGCGCCATCTGTAGACTTTGAAGCCAAGAAGCACCTCTACCCGGAGGTGCCGGCCTGAGTTGACGCAGGGTTTAGGGTTTAGGGTTTAGGGTGCAGGAGGCTCCGCGTCTTGGCAGGCATGTGCGCTCCTCAGACTGGCTAGTCCCCCAGCCCAGTTGCAAAAAGGGTTTAGGGTGCAGGCATGGATGCTTGTTGCCATGTCAGAGGCCACAGTAGCTTCTCCGGAGCTATCCCTATTCTTGGGGCAGCAACAAGTTTGAGGGCTTACCGGCATGATAATTCAGTTACTCAAGGGCCTACCGGCATGATAAGTCAGCTACTCAGGTGTTAAGAGCCTGCACCAGACATTAGGGATGCAGGGAACTCCGGACTTCTATCAGTGTCACACGATACCAGAGGGTGTAGCTCCCCCCCCTCCTCCTGAAAAAAAACGAAACACAACATGGCTTTCGCCGCCCTAGTCACGGCCCCTTCGATATTCCGAGCAAGTTGCCCAGCAAGCTTGCCGTCACGCGACTTCCTGCTTCAGGAGGCAACTTTCCATGGCTGGGATGAGTTGCCGCAGCCGGGAAAGCTTGTGGAATCTGCCGGATACTACAGCCACCCCGGCGGCACTCAGCTTCCTAAAAGCTCCTTAAAGTTTCGCCATATCGAAGTTCTCGACTTGAGAGGCAACGAGCTCGCATTTTGGGGTGGAGACCTGCCCAGTCTTACCTCCAAGCTGGACTACATTGATGGCCTAGGCACCGACCTCCCAACCGCTGCAAAGCGTGCTTTTTGCTTCTGCTGTTGACCCCACCTTTGCAGGAGTCGACGTGCTGTATCTGCAGCCCGTCACAAAAAGCTACTCCAACCACAAGTACGACACCATTGACTACAAGCAGTTGGACTCGCAGTATGGCACCGATGCTGACTTCAAGACGCTGACGACGAAAGTTCACGAGAAAGGCCAGGTACCTCCATCGCGCCTGCTGGAACGCAGTGCGCTCCTTCAGCAAGTCATTGCGCAGGTATGAAGCTGGTCCTCGATTTTGTGTTCAATCACTGCGGCAAGCGCTGCCAGTGGGTGCAGGACCTGCAGAAGTCTGCAAGCTACAGCCTTCTTTGATTGTCTTCTTGTCCCATGTGTTAGTATAGACCCCCAAATAGAAGGATCCCTTCTAGTAAGGATCCCTAATTTCGGAAAGTCCCGTTTTGCAGGACGCCCTTGCGGACACGTCATCTTCCAGGAGAAAGTATTTCTTCATGGGGGACGAGTACAAGCCTCACGGGTACAAGGTGTGCCGCTATCATCTAGCCGGGCCCTGTTGCAGGAGCATTCATTGATATGCCCTGTTGGTGATGCTGCATGGAACCCTGCACCCTAAACCCTAAACCCTTATCTCCCTAAACCCTAAACCCTAAACCCTAAACCCTATGCCTTGCCGGGGTTGTCTTGATGTTGAGCAGGTTTGGGGCTGTGCTCCGGCTTTGGTGGAGCTTGCCCTGGAGAGCAAGGCTGCTCTCAACTCCCCCTCCCCCCCCCTCCCCCCAGTTGCTTCGCACTTCGTCGCCTTGACATCTTCGTAGCTTTCCTTGGCTGCAGCTTCGTCCGGCCTTGCCAGGAGTTGCAGAAGCACCTCTGGGATGCCCCGGATTCGGCCCTGGCCACCTGGCTGGCCCAAGGCGGCCCTGTTTGCCTTCCTAGGGGGTCTCCAAGAGTTGCCCATGTGGAGCTTGGCTTTGTTAGACCTCCTGATACCTTGCCTACCGCCTGCAGCCGAAGCCCAAAACCCCAAACCCAAAACCCTCATTGGTGTTCTTTGAAAGTGGAAGGTGCGGATGGAGCACGCCTGGATGTCGCCTCAGAGATAGGCTCTAGTGTGCTGCCGTTGATGCGCCCTCTCTCTCTCTACTTCTCTTTCTTTTGTTGCCTGCAGAGATGTGCGGTTGACAGTTGAAGGCCTGCATCTCCTGGAATCCATCACCCGCGCAGCTCACAAGCACAAGAAGGACAGCTTGGTCATTGGAGAAGTCTGGGCGAACCTTGTCAGCATTCAAGGGCAGGTCACATGCTGCGCCCGCAGATGCTTGGGAAGTGAGCGCGTGCTTCTCAGGTATTCGCCCCATTGGACGCAGTCCATGGATGCAGCAGCTTGGGCTGGATTGGATTGGCCCTGGATGGCAGAACCTACCTTATTCGGATATTTTTGTACAACGTTACACACATGCCCTTCCAGAAATCTGTGTGGTCTCTGGCGATATGCGGGTCTGCGAAAATAGGGGGCCCCTCAAATCGGCCCCCAAATATCGAGGATTCCCTTATAATAAGGACCACAATAGGGTACCCCGAACTTTGGAAGGCCCCCAAGATGTCTGGTCTTCTGCAGGTCATGAGCCTTCACCTGGGCGTGCTCATTTATGGGCTGGCCGAGGGCACCTTGCCTGGCCCAACCGCAGCCCAGAGCCTCTCCAGGCTTCGTCTCTCGGGGGTTTTCGCGTCTGACCTGCTGCGTGATCTGGGGGCGCTTCTTTATTTTTCTGACAGCAAGAGCTGCCGAATTGCTGTGAGGATGATAGCAGATTCAAGCCCGGACGAGGCCCACGGGGCAAGATTTACCTTGAGCTCACCTTGAGCTCACCTTGTGCGATGTTATGCCGCTGGGAGGTGCTGAAGTGCTGGATCGTCGTCAGCAACCACGACATGCCGCGCCTAGCCCACAGACTACCGGAGCTGCAGGCTCTAAAGTGCGTTTGGGGGGAACGCCTCGCCCGAATGCCCCTACGCCCCGCAAACTCTACTTGAAGGTTCATGGGTACGTAGAAGTGGGGTTCTAAGTACCCTAGATATGGTTATAGCCGTAGTTACCCTACTTCTAGCCCCTCTTCTAAGTACCCTTGAACCTCCCAGTAGCGCTGTGTCAGGCACGCAAGTTTGCCCAGTGCCTACAATTTACCTGGCCGGGCTGTCCTCTCATCTACTACGGTGATGAGCTGGGATTGGAAGGTGGTGAGGACAGGAAATTCGCTATGCTTCAAAGCCATGAGATGCAGAAAAAGAGCCATTACCTCGCATAGTCATTGTGTCCGTAGAGTGGACCAGAGAGGACCCGCATAACCGAGCCCCTATGCCGTGGGAGCGCAACAACGACCAGAATGAGATGCTGCAGCATACGAAGATGCTGACGCTCGGTGGATCATTCTTGCGTGCCGAGAATCTGCAAGCAGACCCGAAACCCCAAACCCGAAACCCTAAACCCTAACCCTAAACCACTCCTATCATCCCGCATTTCGCCAACGTGAGAGTCGAAACCACTCCTATCATCCCTACAACAGTCGAAGAGCAGCCACCCCATAGCTGAGGATACAGCTTCGGAAGGACAACCGCGCCTTGAGAATAGGATCCTCGGTCCCAGTTGCAGAGTATGCCGCCAACGCGAGCGTTGCTGAGGACCTAAGTATCGCTTCGTTTGAGCTAAGGCAACTATCGAGATCTGCCCAGCACGAAGCTGATGGCATTCATCCGCACGACAGATCGTGTGGCAAGCTTGAATTTCAGCTCGGTTTACGGAGTACATGGTACGTGTATTAGCCTTTGCAACTGGTACATGTTAAAATCTGCCAGATGACCCAGAATCTGTTCGGCCAAATGGCCACAAGTCTAGAATCCGAAGCTCCAACCGGTCCTCCAATCCACACACAGGTCAGTGATGTGATCATCGTCCTTGCAAATCCGACGTCGGAGGTTGTCAAGGAACACGGAATGATTTCGCATGGACAGGCATGTGCATCTGCAGTAGCAAGAGAGCTGCCAAGAAACTGGCAGTCAGGAGATGGTTGTGGTGCCTGTTCCAGCCATCTTGGGCCACACGCTCTTCAAGGACGAAGTCGTATAAAACCAATTTATATACCTTGTATAGTCCCTATATGCCTAAGTCGCCCCTAAACAACCCTCAAAAAAAAACCCCTGAAGAACCCTGAGCCCTAAACTCTAAACCCTAAACCCTCAATAACCCCTAGGTGCAGGGATTTTTTTTTTGGTTGGCCCGTCTTTTGATCGTCCAGCTGCCCCTTTCTCAGGATCAGCTGAGCGGAGAGGACTTGCAAAGGGTTTCGATTCTAGTGTCCCCGAAACCCCTAAGCCCCTAAGCCCCTAAGCCTTACCCAGCGGTTGGCTGCTGCTTCCTGCTTGCTTGTGTTTTGGAGCAAAGTCCAGCACACCATCGTCGCGATTCGACGGAATAGCTTTCGAAGATTTTATGTGTATTCGTAGCATGTTTCAATCACAGAAGTCCCAGCTTTCGCTTCCAGGAAACGCGTCTCCTCGGCTCCACACTCACCGTGGACGTAGCTCCGAAGACGGTGCCGTGCCGAGAAGAGGGACGGACAGCGATAGTGATAGGCAACGACAATATACAACACAAATTAATCAACAATGTGAAGAAGCATCTCTTTCATAAGCAACAGTTGCCATCACCAGAATATGAACCGCAGCACAATGAAGACACTGTCAAGTCGACACCGATGTCAATGGCACGACGCATTGTTGCTAGCACTCTCGCTCTATGCCACATACCATGTATGTATATACCGTAAACTCTCTCTATATAGCATGCATCTACGTATAACATGCTACATTCAGATATGCATGCACTACATAGGAACTCTGACAATTGCGGCACTCCGGCTCGTAGCTGGATGTCGTCAGGTATCCATTGGAGCTCTAGAAGGGGAGAAACAAGCAAAGGCTGAGGGTGGGAGGAGGCTTGTTTGTTTGCTGGATTGCTTGTGTCTGTATTGGATTGGTTGTTTCATTCGCACATTTTGTGTGTTTGATTGACTTGTGGTGTTTCGCTTATTTTCTTTGTGATGGTTTGCTTGCTTGCCTGTTGCTACTTTCTGTTGTTTTGTCTCGTCTGCTTGTTTCCTTGTTTGTTTGGTGATCGTGGTCAAGAAATCTGGTGGTTGTGGAGGCGCAGGAGGAGATGGTAGTGGCAGAGGTGCAGTGGATGGATGTCTGTGCAGTGGAGCTTGCTTGTTGGGCATGTGCCTGAGGTGCGCGTATATGCTATGGCGAATGAGCTTGGAAATCCGAGCGGGGACCAGTACAAGCGCACATGGGGCCATTGGGCCTCTTTTCCCAGCGTGAAGCCCTAGAGCAATCCTAAAACGCGTGAAGAACAGAACTGGCTTTTATAGGTTGGGATGTTCCCCCTTGTACTAGCAGTCCTTAACTGGGGATTGCAGTACCCCCCTATTAGAATCCCAATTAAGGACTGTTAGTATAAGGGGGAACATCCCAGTTTATAGAACTTCATGACTACTAGGTTGGGATGTTCCCCCTTGTACTAACAGTCCTTTTTGGGGATTACAGTACCTCCCATTATAATCCCAATTAAGCACTGACTTCATAACTACTCTATGATGATCTTGCGGCATGCTGTGCCTGGCTTCGAGAAGGCCACGGGCGTCTGCCACAGCGTGGAAGCAAGGGGTCCTTAGTTCTGAAGTCCGCCCTCCACCAAGCCACTGCTCGTGGGACATGTGGGTTTAGGGCTTAGGGTTTAGGATTTAGGGTTTAGGGTTTAGGGGTTTAGGGTTTAGGGTTCAGGGGGGTTGGGCAGCTCAAGATCCCATGAGACCGAACTTACGACCACAAAGCATGGGCCCGTGGGTGTCTTGGCATGGGCAGGGAAGCCTCCCCAAACTTGTTTAATCTGCTCATCTCGATGAGCTCCTCCTGGGAGGGCGTCCTCCCTCCGTGGATTCGATTTCATCTTAGAATCTCACAGAGAAAGCCGGGGAAAAAAAGATGGCCGCTGGTGCTGCGTGCGCATTGGGCTCTTCCCAACTTCGGGTTGCCCCGAAGGCTTCTGCCTTCCTCTCGCAGGAAGAACCACACCTTCCTCACCACCGCCTGCGGCAGCCTGTGCTCAACCTGCGCGGTGAAGAAGCCGCAGGTCTTCTGTGCCAACTGCGAGGCCGGTGTATGTCCACTCTCCGTGTTTCTAGTGTAGCTCTGGCAATGTTGTGTTGAGTGGCGGACTTCAGCCACCAGCAATGATAACTAGCAGGTTAGGAGTGCAAGGGGTTTTTGAGCCCGCGAGCCCAAACCAGGACTCCTTTCACAAGTGCACTCGCCCATCCTGAGGACTACTTCTGCTTCAAGTGCTTTGAAGACATGCATCGACGTGGAAATCGATTGCAGCACAAGTCCATGCTTGTGAGCGTGTCAGTGGCCGGCTCAGTCTGCCCAGCTTGCCTCTAGTCCGGGTATGTTCCTGATGTTCCTGAACCATCTCCGGTGTAGCGGGCCAGGCGGGTGTGAACAAAAACCCACGACGCTCAGGATGGCGACGTGATTGAGCCGCAGAAGCGCTGCGAGGCCGGTTCTGCGCAAGCAAGCGGCGTGGACATGTCTGGATGCATGGCCCGTCCTCCAAAATCGTGATCCCCTCTTTGTTGGGCCTTAGCCATAAAGTTGAGGAGCCTCACGTGTAGGTTACCCAAAAGAGGGACCATTATCCTGGAGAACTGCACACTGGCAGGTTCTCTAATTATATGGGGGGTCCCTCATCGGGTACCTATTATCATACCTGCCCTTACAATATTTGGGAACCTGAACTCAGAAGAGCCCAAATACGTCTTGCTGCAGGAATGTGAAGATCGCCCAGCAGCCTTCGCATGCGTGCCTTAGCTGGAACTGGGTTTTTTTGTATTAAAAAAAAAGGTTTGGAGTTTAGGCGCTGGCCTCAGTTCCAGTCTTAAAAAAAGGTGTCTTCAGAGTGTCAGAGCTAGCAGGAGGCACTTCTCGTTTGCCTGGCAGACACGGTTGATTCTTCGACTCAGGATTATTGCTTGGACAACTACTGCGTGCAATGCTTCTGGAAGTGTCACTTCAACGGCCACTCGCAGACCAGAGGGAATGCTTTGCTAAACCCTCTAAACCCCAAGGCCCCAACGCCAAGGTGCAGCTATCAATTAGGTGATTGAACCTGTGGAGAATTTGAGAGTACGGCCCTGTCTTTCTAGCCTTGCTGCTCCGAGATCGTCCCGAGGCCACCGGCGCCAGCACACCGCCTCCAAGGCCACTGTATCTGGGGGCCGAGGGTGCTGCAAGGACAAGCCGAGGGCACCAGAAAAGTAGGCAACATGTAGAATACCTACTCGTCGAATAGCAGACCATGGCCGGGTGGCGTCAAAAAGCAGCCCCGCACCTTAACGTAGACCCATGCCAGTGACCTGCCCCACCTTGTGTCCCGCGTATACCCACCCATGAACCTTCAAGCAAACCCCTTGACCTCCCCTTGAATGCGCAAACGGTTCTAGGGGTCAGAGCTTGGACGGAAAGAAGGCTTAGGGCTCAGGGATGTTTAGGGTGTAGGTGTAGGGTGTCCTTGAGGGCCCTGGCGCAAGAAGGGTGTCCCGCCTTCCTGCAGGTGGCGGTCGTCCCCATGTGCAACCAGTGCCAGAACGTTCGCGCCACGATCTTCTCCGAGCAAACCCAGGAGTTGATGTGCACAGACGCTGAGGCTTTATTTACGGGTACTTGCTGTAGGGGTGTTTCGGGGGTGTTTGAGGGTGTTTAGGGGTGTTTGATGGTGTTTAGGAGTGTTTAGGGGTGTTTAGGGGCGTTTGATGGTTTAGGGGTGTTTAGGGGGGTGTAAGGTGTTTAGGGGTGTTTGGGGGTGTGTTTAGGGGTGTTTAGAGGTGTTTTAGGGGTGTTTAGGGTGTGTAGGGTTTGGGGCAAAAAGGGGTTTGGGGTTCGACAGCTTACGGGGGTCACCTTCGGCGGCAGCGTATCGAGGACGCCTTTGCACAAAGGGTTTAGGGCCTGTTCGACCTGGCCTGCGCTGGCCCGCGCTACAGCAACTGGACATGTGTTTGTGCGTGCTGAGGAATGTTTCACCATGCTGCACGCCAAGGGCAACCGCATGTTTCCTGGCTCGGTTTGGGGCATCTTGTCCGCTTCATGCGCAGTCTGGGATTTGCTGGAGGTTGCACCTGTTTATGGATGCGATGGCTCGGGGCTCGACCTATTGCATCCAAAGCAGCCTGCCAGTCGTGCCGCAGCCTTCTTCCACTTGCGTGTGTGAAGCTGAGGATTTGCTGGTGCTGCTAGAGCGCCTGGATCCAGCTTTCCAGGAGCTTGGCACATGCTCCGCTGCCCTTTTCCTCGACATATCCTTTCTGGCTGCGAACAGGAGCACATGCGCAGAGCTCGACCTCGTGTACTCTGGGCACTCAGCCAATTGCAAGGCCAGATCTTGAGTATTTGTGAGCCCTTTAAGTGGGTTTGCCAAACTGCGCCTTTTGCGGAAGGTTGGGTGAAGGGCATCGAAGCGCGCCGGAACTTCAAGAAGAGAAAGGACTTGAGACCGTTGCTTAGCAAGTCTTGGTTAGCCGGGTGTCCTTAGTGGGTCATTCTTTGACCTAGTAGCAAGCGCTTCGGCCGCTTCAAGAATCAAAACTGCTCGAAATGCTCCAGGACGTGGTCTTGATGATCCAGAGACGCTGGCGTGGCGTGCTGACGCGGCGCCGCTTGTTGGGCGACTTGGCTGGAAGTCATTCCCAAGCAAGAGAGCTGTGTCGGGCAGGGGGTTGTGGTTGTAGTTCGCTCCTGTTAGACGTATCCAAGCGGCCTTAGTTCGAGGCCATCCTTTGTTTTTTACCCTGCCTGAGGCATGCTGCACATGCACAAGTGGCGAAGGAACCACGGCCTGCAAAATTCCTCCTTCGCTCTCGTGTTTGATCCTGTGTTTGACGCACGTCATTCTGGGTGGTCCTAAAGACGTGCGTGCGGGAGGCGCCAAGTGAACAACTACTTCCTCCCCAAGACAGCGGCCGAGCGGCGGGCGGTAAAGCAGAAGACGACGGCCATGCTGTCGGCCAAGGAAGAAGGGGGAGATGGGGGGAAGTGTGCTGGCGTGCGTTGCGGTGCGAAGGGCCGAAGAGATATGCACACGGTTCCTGCTGCTCAGGATGTCACGACCCGTGCGGCCAACCAGTCACTGCGGGAGCTGCGGCAGACGATCCTTTCAACCGCCAACGCAGATCCACTGGAGGAGCGCCGTGGTGTAGACCAAGCTGCCGCTTGGGTCCCGAAAAGACTCGGGAGCATTCCAAGATAATCGGAGTTGTTCAGCAGGTGAGCACAGCCTTGGCCGCAGGACGCGCAGCTCACACGGGATCAGATGGAGGAGCTTTGTTGCTTTGCAAGTGTGTGCGATGTCCACAGCCTTGCCCACCTCCCCTGCCACACCCAGCACCCTCGCATCTCAGGGATGTTCACATCCCCCTGCGAGGCCCTACCCGGCGCAGAGGCCACGATGGGCGCCTCAGGTTCCGGCTTCGGCTCCTTCGGTGCCATTCCTGCGGGCGCCCAGACGGCACCGCCCGGAGGCATCTCACCGTATACCAGCTACGAGCAGAGCACGCGCTTCAACGGGGCCCTCACCGGGCCGGCCGGTGCCGCCACAACGCAGGACTTGTCCAAGAAGGACATCCGCAACACTCGCGACAGCACCCTTCGGCAGATTACGCGTTTGGACTGAGCTCCACGACCGTTCTTGTCAGACAGCTGGTCGAAGTGTCCTTAGCGTGTGTCAGCCAACCGAATTATACATCCTTTGTTTACCCTTCCCTTTCGAAAAGGATGGGCACGACCCGTTTGTTTCACTTAACCGCCACGTGGAGGGTCTGAAGAGAGTTCTAGCACGAGGTAGTCACAGCACAAGTGAGACTCAGAGGAATCAATCTGAGAGAAGAGAACCCTCCTGTAAGCGTCTCGGTCTGGATTGGTAGATAGTGTTCAGTCCCACTTGAAATCCAGCACCACATGTTTCACCAGAGGTGCAGAACTGATTTGCAAGTTGCATGCGTCGGGAAAGCCGAGCCTCGGTCCTCGCACTGCAGACATCTGCCGTGCTTTACCATGTCGGAATTGTAGCCTTGTACTCTGCACCCTGCTTGGTAGCTGCGTGTCTTCTTCGGAGTGCCTGCTTTCGACCAGCCTTTCACAGGCCGCGGCGTCGAAGAAGGCCAGAGAGGCGGGGCTTTGTGATGTGTTTGTGTGGTAGCGTCTGGCAACGTCGCGAAGTTGGAGCTGCGCTGTATATGCTGAGCCAACCGTAAAAGAATGCCAACCTTCTGGCTCCAGCTGAGGGGAGTTGCTGTGACACATCAGCTACGGCTAGTCCCCCCCCAAAAGGTCACGGCGAAAGTGGTTGCAGCCCCTTTGGGTGTTTAAAGCCGACCCTGTCGTTGCCGCATCCTCTCCCATGGCCGCCAAAGCCCCCCAGCCGGGTGATGCCACGTTGGATGAGCGCCTCGGCTGGGCTGAGGAGCATGTCTTGTAGCTGCCACCCTGCACGTTCTCCGGACCACCTGAACCCTAGAACCCTAGAAAGCCCTCTCAACCCTATCACGAAAGCTAGCCCTTACAACCTGAAGGGTATACAGGGCCCCCGGAGGCTCCGCCACGAAACGCAGCAAACCCGGTCGGTTTCCGGGTGGCGAACACAGGTTTTGGGGAAACGGGCTGGCGTTCATTTCTGTCGTATATTGGGTGCAAATGAACGCCGTTCTCTGTGGATCCCAGGCCCTAGAAAAGCCCCCCAAGTCCCCCAAGAAAAGACTCAGAAACCTTGATGTTGATTTGAGTCTGGCATCCCTCAAAGCTGGATTGGACAGACTTCAAACTTCGCCTGGCAAGTGCAACATCTGTTGTGGTGTCATGAGCTTCAAAAAAGAGCCCTCCGGAAGATGCTAAAACACCGCAGAGCAAAGCAACACACCAACACATTGCCAGAAGGAATGCCACCTCAATATTGGCACCTGCGCCAGAAAAAAGGTGGCACGACCTGCTGCCTTTGCGTGTGCTTGTCCTTCTGCGTAGTTGATGCCATGTTGACGGAAGCTCTTCCGTGGGGGTACCTTAACTAGCTTTCGTCCCAGGCCCTCACCCCCAAGTAAGCCCTTTAAGCAACCCTAAACCTTGTGTTCGATGGCCACGAAGCGTAAGTCGCTTTGAGTGCCTTTGGTGCCACCAGGTCCGGTTACATCCAGATGACGAAGTATGCCACGCAGGAGCAGATGGCCACGCAGCTGCATGAAGCGTCGCCACGGAGCGCAGTACCTTCTTAGTATATCCTGGTATTTTGTCACATACCCCAGTATATTCTAGGATAATATTGTTCAATACCCCTTGCAGAAATACAGGAATACACCCTGAAACCCCTCTTTGAAGTATTGTCGGAGCAGAGCTGAAAGAGCTGCAATAAAAGGGATCCAAGGTTCAATTCATCGAGCGCGTCATCACCTCGTTTGGCTACCAGGCCTTGCTGGAACCCGAAACCCGACGCCGGGGGTTTTTAACATGGCATCCCTGGGGAGGCCTTGCCGTCGACAACTTTGGAGGACTTAGCCCGAAAGCACATCAAGATCCCCGACTCCTTTCAGGCGTCGCTGCGATTTTGAAAGCTACGATATTTGGGGGGTACCTTGTTGGGATCCTTACAAGTCCAGCTATTTGGCGGTCGATATTAGGGTCACCTTCCCATCGTACACCCATATTTGGGGAGGGGCGAGGCATCTGGTGCCCTTCTTGCCCACTCTTCTTCAGGCGCTCCTCCAAGACCTCGCAGCGGTGCCTTGGGCTTGAACTCTCAGCTTGGCATGGGACCCGCACTCTCACGAGTTCAAGTGCCGAGGAGACAGCACAGCCGCCGCCACCGACCGGGTCGACGGCACCCTCGGCGCCTCATGCGCCCTCCGAGGCTGCTGGTAAGCCCCCATCTTCAGCTGCATCTTCTGCTCCATGTGGGCCTGGGCCAGATGCGGGCCAAGCCTTGCGCCAGCTGGTGCGAAGAGCCGGGGGTTCACAGGTCATGGGTGTCACAACGCTTCCTCTCTTGGTAGCCTACGTGTAGTGTGGGTCCCTTCGAAGATGTCCAGGGGTGGATGGATCTCAGCTAGGGCAGCGGAGCTACTTGAAGGTTCATGGTAGTTATAAGTAGGGGAACTACTATTATCGTGGTTACACAGCCTTGTTTATAGGGTACTTATAACCCTACTTCTGACTACCCATGAACCTCCAAGATCCTCCAAGTAAGCCAAGGTCCCGGCGCAAGCTCCGCGCCAAGCTCGAGCTCAGCGCAGAGTGCCGAGATTTCCTTGGGCGGCTTGACCGCGGAAAACAGGGAGCCTTCAGGGACACTGCTGCTGGTCTCTTTGTCATAGTTGGGTACCAGTTTACATATTTTAAGGGTACTTAAACCCTATAAGGAATAAAGATCTAAGCTTTTAACATTATCCCAACCATGAACTAGGTGTCACCTCCCTGGTCTTTATTTCGC
Organism: Symbiodinium natans; assembly: GCA_905221605.1. NCBI lineage: Eukaryota > Dinophyceae > Suessiales > Symbiodiniaceae > Symbiodinium > Symbiodinium natans. Next base: position 498,017 of record CAJNDS010002734.1, on the reverse strand, counting down.
AGCCGCGACTTCCAGCTTGTTGTCCGGAATCCAGGAAATCCGGAAGTCGGCCTGCTGATCTTCACAAGCACCGATCGTTCGGAAGTGGTCGCTGTAGCGCAGGCGATCTACGCACAGCTGGGCCCAAGCGTGCAGAGCCTGGCGGAGCCCAGCTTCTACCAAGCCCTGCAAGGCAACCCCGCATTGCTACGGCGCCTGGCCACCAACGCGGCGGACGTGGCCACGGAGCTTTGCATTCCAACCGCGCCTTCTGAGGAGGTCCACCCAGAGGAGGAGCACGGGGAATGCCCGATCTGCTTCGACGAGATCCATCCAGGGGAGGCCGCCATGCGCTGTGCAGGCCAGGGCGGGGTACACCACTACTTCCACGCGCGGTGCCTCCAGTCTTGGATGGCGGCTTGCCGGGAAGGCCGCGAAGCGACCTGCCCGGTGTGCCGAGGCCAACTCCAAATCAACGGGCACCGCCTCCAGGACTTCCTGAACGGTGAGGCTTCTTCTTCCTTGTCGCAAGACGACCGAACTTATCTGCAAAACATTGCCGATGGCTTGCGTGGGAAGAACCGATGGCAGCAGATGAACAAGCTGGAGAAGGCAGCGTATGCCGGAGGCATTTTGGCTGCGGCTGGCTGGGGCTTCATGCTGGGCTACAATGAGAGCAACCATCGCGCGACCCGCTACTTGGCGCTCGACGTCCTTCCCCAAGAGCATCGCTTTGCACAAGGGATCGGGTGGCTTGTGGGAGTGCTCGCGTGGTATGTGCGGAAGAACATGCAGGAGAAGGAAGAGCGGGACAGGCAGCAGCGCAGCCAGGAGGGACGGAGGAGTTAGGGACCAGGACAGGCTGTGGCTCCCAAGTTGGGTTCACGTCAAGGAACGACGCATTGATTAGTTGGTACAGCCTGCCTAAGGCAGTCATATGCTTCCGACGAGACATGGTACAGGTCAAAGTCGCGCAGTTCTCAGAAACAAGCCGCCCCCGAACCTTACCGCATGTCCCTCATATGGCATCCTCTTAACTTTCCATCGAAGACAGCAGAGGCAGCATCCTCTCTTATCCGTAGCAACTGCTCTCGAGGATGGCGTTGTTCCAGCTGTCCAGCTTAGCATAAGAGACAGCATGGAGCTGCTGCGCACCCGAGTGTGTGAGTGGCAACCTGTCGGCATCGACTCACTGGCCATTGCACCCTCGGGGGCCGGTTCTTCACCCCGCCTCGCGGTCGGCCGAGAGAGCCCGAGACGAATTTTTAGGCCAATACTACCCCATAGCGACTGCTACGAAGAATGTGTATGGTTTAGGATTCAGGGGGGGGGGTTTAGCTTAGAAACTCAGGGTTGAACCATGATCATCGATCGATGCTTTCAGTTCCAAGGATTGTTGAGGGACGTCCGGGGCTCAAATCCCCACAGCCAAAAGATGGAGGGTCTCCCCAACATTTCTGCCAGGTGCTTAAGACCCCCCCCCCCAAAAAAAAAACAAGGCAAGTATTCTGAGGCCAATGTGGGGATCATTACCTTTGTTTTTTGCTTTTTTTGAGTTCGTACGCAAGTAGTAGATTAGTGTACCTTTTTCACAGCTCTCATGGTGCCCATCCATGGTTTTCTTGTCAAGAACGCGCCAAGTCCGCTTGCGCTTTCAGGCCATGGGGTTTAGGTTCCAGGGTTCGAGCTCATTCGAGGAACTGGCAACTTCACCTAGGCATACGGTCAACTTCAAGACGGGAGCACGCAGATGTGCAGACAGAGGCCTCAGAAAGACACATGCAGACTCTTAGCCACTTACGCAGTTTGGCTACTTGCCCCTCTACAAAGCTAAGGAACGGAGCGCTCGAGCTCTGGGACACCGAGACCTGGCACTTGCGAAGCTCCGCCCCTGGCAACTCTCGGCGGCGACCGAGAAGCCTCGTTTGGGTGCTGGACTCTGTCCCTTTGCTCTTCACTGGGCCTACCTTTGGGGTCGATGTGGGTGTTGACGCTAGGAAGGGACCCGTAATGTAGTGTAGAAACCCTCCAGATTGGTAAGGATACCAAATAAGGACCCCAATAAGGTAACCCCCTAACATCGCACACCCCCATGGTGTGTCCTGCTTTGACCATGTGCCCTCAACACCTCCGCAGGCAGAAGGCCCGCCGAAGCTGCGGCTGATATCTGCTGGGCTGCACGGCGAAGTCACGGAATGGGACGTGGATACGCTGGAGCCGATCGAAACTTGTTCTCCAGGCGGGAAAACCGCGGGAACCTGCATACAATGCTTGAAAGGAAGCTCCGGGTAGGTCAGGGTCACATATAGGGTGGCCTTGCACAGGCGGCGGCGCCATCTGGGGACTGTCGGTGCAAGGGGAACACCTCTTTGCCGCTTGCGACGATGCTCTGCACCATTGCCCTTTACACGATTTACCACGTGCGGTCAGACCTCACACCGTAGTTAGGTGAGAGGAGGCTGTGGAATGAGGGCTCTTGTTCTCTGTTCTGAGGATGGCACAGTCCGCGTTGTGTCTTTGGCGGGTGGAGCAGGGTCGCTGATGTACACCAAGCGCATCAGCGTGGCCACCTCCCGTCTCCTTAGCCTGGCAATTCAGGAGCATCACGGTTCTCCTCTTGTGCAGGGTAGTGGTGGCTCCCAATGTGGGTTTAGGGTTTAGGGTTTAGCTAGAGTCTAGACTGGCAGCCCGGCTCTTCTGGCGAGCCCTGGCAGGACAGGGCAGTCTTTGCTGGAGCTGACGGCAAGATCTCCAAATGGAGCATCGAAACTAGCGTGTGCGAAGGAAGCATGCAATTGGAGATGCTGGGCCCCACTTGTCGCGTAGATGAGGTCATGAAAGGTATGGATCTTCCCGAACAGCCCTTAGCAAACTCCACCCTCTCCGAAGCACCGAGGAAGCCTCCACAAGGGCAGACACTGCTGCTTGGCACCACTGTCGAATGCTTTGATTCCGTGAGGTACCTAGAATAGGATTACGTAAGAATAAGCATAATGATTATAGGAATACTAACAATAATAATAATCATCATCATAATATTAATAGGAAGATTGGTAATACATGTTCCCAGCGCCCTGCAGGATTTGGAGCCTGGTATCTCTCGAGGCCTTGCCAGCAGTCAGTCCGAGCATCTCTTCCAAGATCTTCGTATCTTCCCGCTGGTTCTTAGTAGGGAACTGCGGGAATGAGGGCACTATATCTATCTATCTATATATATATATATATATACCCTTAAAGGGGTTCTGCAGGGCCCTCACTCCTAAGAAGCAGCCAGTCTTGGGCACCGGCAGGACCAGATGCTGGCCAGTGGGGACAGCCTGGGATTGGTGCAGATCTGGGACACGGCTGCTCCCTCAGCTTCTGCTTCAGAGGGAAGCTGCGCCCTCTCTTACTGTAGTAGGAAGTGAGGGAGTGAGGGCCCGATATCATCCCTTTAAGGGTATAAAAGACGGCCCTCATTCCCTCAGTTTCCTACTGAGAACCAGGGGATTCCTTGTTTCACTGGAGCTTAGGTGGCCTGTGTGCTCCTCCACCGATTCGCTCAGCACCAGGCCGACGTCCTTGCGGCTTGGACCAGATTACGAGAGCTTGCCTCCATGGGGCCGATGTGGGTTATATTCTGTTATATTCTAGTATAGTATTATACTATATCATGGTATAGTATACTGTGTTATAGTCTATTATACTATGTTATATAGTATATTATACTATGTTATAGTATATTGTACTATGTTATAGTATGTGGGTTCATTTCAGCCACGGCACACGCGATGCTTTGGGAAGCGCTGAAGCAGTCGCTGTCACACGACCCTGACATGCCCGCGCATGCCGCGGCCAGTGTTTTCGTAGCTGCCCGGAGGCCTTAGCTGCGAGTGGTGATGGACGGACGCTCCTCTCTGGCGGCGTTGACGCGAAAATCTCTGAGTTCGGGCGCCAAAAGGGCAGCCAGGAGAAGCTGCTCGACATGGGGTTTAGGGTTTAGGGATTGCCGGTAGCAGGTAGAGCGTAGTTTTGTGATGATGTTGAGCCTCTGTCGTGACTGCACCTCAACCGCCCACCACGCTGCTGTTTCTGTTTGCAGCAAAGAGGCAGATAGCGAGCACATGATCGGCTCATGCCAGATCATGCTAGCCTACCTTTTCTCAAGCCCGTGTCCTCGCTTACAGCCACTCCTGGCTGCAAGGAAGGACACGCTGGCTTGTGAAAGCTAGGAAAGGAAACCTATCCCGAGAAGTCAAACTACGTGCCGGGACAGACAAGCCTGGTGCCGCACTGGATACCCGTACTACTTGCTCAACAAGTGGGCGCGATGCGTCCGAGCGCCTGGATTGGAACGTCACGCTCGCTGGGAGTTCACGCGGGCGCGACGTTGGCTACGTGCTGAACGTTGGATGAACAGGTGATTCACAGGATCGTGGCAGCGTGGACGGGGTGTTGTGCCCAGCTAAAGCACGAATCCAGCTAGGCCATCCCAGCTGAAGCAGAGAGATCATAGAGACATGCGCAAATCTCCCAATCCGGCGTCGCTTGGGCATCGAAAAGAAAGGCCAAGGAAAAAAACGCCTGCTGTGCTGCAGTTGCATGCTTTTGTGCTGTGGCTGTGGCGACTGTCTCCGTGCGCGAGGAGCGATGGGTCTTCCGCGATGCGATGCTGTGTCCGCTCCCCAGCACTCAGTCGCTCTCACCATCTCTGACCCTCAACCCCGGCCTGCCTGATTGTGAGGAAGTAAGCTTCCCAAATTTGGGGTTCCCCTTGTATGCCCCAAAGAGAACAGTATCCCCCTAAACGGGATCCCCAAAAAGGTTACGCCTACTTCTTGGAAACTTCCCAAAGTAAGCCCCGCGACGATTTTTCGAGGCCATTCGCATGACGTGCGTGCGATCGCCATCGACAACACGAAGAAAGGGCGAAACACGCAAGTCTCGGCAGGAGCCGCCGGCAGGCGATCCACTTTGCCACTCCCCCTTACGGCATCAAAGCACGGGAGTAATATTACTACTGCTATTCTTCTTCTTGTTGTTGTTATTGTTATTGATATTTTGACAAATACCCTTAGTATACTATTGCATTATATGTTGTTGTGCGATTGCACGATTGCACGGTCTTTGTTTACACTATTGCATGCGTATAAGGGATGGACATTGAGTTCGGCCTGTGTGGATGTTGCTTGCAAATGACAACACGCTCACCAAATACGATCACAATGTGTGTTGTGGAAAACGATGACGCGCTTGCCAGTTTTAAGCGTCCAGTAGCCTAAGCCAGAAATTTGAACCGTATCATATTCGTAAAGCGGCATGCCACGGGACGCTTATTATACCTTTTTATCATGTACCATGCATTCTTATCACATGTTGAGGCTATTTAAATTGGTGCTTCCTCACGTTTTCATGATTTCTGTCATAGTATGGTGCCATTTATTAGTATATTAATATATTAAATATATATATATATATATGTATATACACATGTATGAGTGGATGGCAGTGGTGTTCCCGCGACCCTTGGACAGGCTCTTTGTCTCCAAGCCCCTGGAGTCTGGTCACGACAAAGCGGCGAGACCTTTCCAGTGCAGCAACTTTTCACCTCTGTTCCAAACGGCATCGATTTCGGAAGACAGCCGCCTCGTTCTCTGCCAGAAGGGGCAGACGCTTGAGCTGTGGTATCTGCCGCTTGGGCAGCTATGGTGCCGTGCGTGTGGGTGGTTGTCAAAATTATGGACCCCTTTTTGGATCTAGGGTGCCCCAAAAGGATCATAATTTTGACAACCACCCATGTGTCTTTTTTTGTTTCAACGATGCGGACACCCCACATGAAAGCAACGTCTTGGCGACGGCCGCGCGCATCAACCAAATCCTTGTCCTTAGCACCCCTGAGAGTTGGAGACCCCCGAAGTCATGCCATAGTTGGGAGGTTCATGGGCACCTATAAGTAGGATCATACGTACAGTAGGGTATCTATGGTTATAGCAGAATCCAGGGTACTTATGACTCCACGTACTACAAGCACGCATGAACCCTCAAATAAGCCCCTAAACCCTAAACTTTCCTAAAGCCCGAGACCCTCAAGCCCTGGAACCCTAAACCCTAAACCCTAAACCCTAAACCCTAAACCCTAAACCCTAAACCCATGAACCTTCAAGTGCAGGCCTGAGCCGGACGACGCGCCGAGCCTGGGAGGTTCGGCGCGGGCCCCCGAAGGACGCGAAGGGAAGTTGGCTTACAGAGGGTTTAGGGGTCTAGGGTTTAGGGTCTAGGGTTTAGGTGTTTAGGGTTTGGGGGTTTAGGGTTTAGGGGTTTACGGGTTTAGGGTTTAGGGTTTAGGGGCCGGCTGCCGTTTGCCCCCGAGACTTGTGCATGTGGCCATGGTCACCCGAGAACCTAAACCCTAAACCCTAAACCCAAAACCCTAAACCCTAAACAGTTTCAAGCTGGAAGGACAGCTGTTGCTGACGATCTCCTTGGCCGGCAAGTCGATAGGACCTGACGGAACCAAGAGAAGCCTCTCGGACTCGGTCCTATGCCTTCTGTGATTGGGTTTTAGGGGTTAGGGGTTGAGGGGTTTAGGGGTTTTTGAGGTTTCAGGGGTTTAGGGTTTTTTGTTCAAAAAACAGGGGTTTAGGAGTTTAAGGTTTAGGCTGGATTCTTTTTTGCTGATGGGCTAGAAGGGTACCTTGAATACATGCTTCACGGGAAGAGCTTCAAGCCAATGAGCCATGCCACTACGCACACCCACCACTTGTTGCCCTCTTGCCTGTGCCTACTGCAGATGTCGTGCTTGCCACTGTTGCTTGACCAACGCGTAGGTATCGCCTTTGACGCGAAAGTCTAGTTTCAAAAAGCGCAGGCGCAGACTATCTCTGCTCCTCCGCCATCTCCCCGGACGGAAAGCGGGTGGCGGCCAGCGATATGACTGGCACTCGGCTATTCGGGCTGAGTGTGAGCGAGCTCCAGGCAGGAGCTTGAGGGGGTTGATGGAAGGTGGAGGATGCTTTGAAGTTCAAGAGCCCTTAGCCAAGGAATGCGCCCCTAATTCACACGAAGGATCTTGATTAGTGGGTTAAGGGCACATTCCTTACTTAAGCTTGTGGAGGATGCTTGAAGTTGCTGAACCCTAAACCCCAAACCCCAAACCCCAAACCCCAAACCCTAAACCCTAAACCCTTGTTGAACCTGTGTGCCTCGCCTGGCTTGTCCGAGTGTGAGCGATTAAACCCTAAACCCCAAACCCTAAACCCTAAACCCTAAACCCCAAACCCCAAACCCCAAACCCTAAACCCTAAAGCCTGAACCTGGGACCCCAGCAGCTGGCAGGTTCAGCGGGCTTCGCTGCCCATCGAAGTGGCCAGAAGCGCAGCGCGCGCTCTGAAGTTCTGCTCGCCGAAACTGCTGCTCGGTTTCACAAACAGGGTTTAGGGTTTAGGGTTTAGGGTTTAGGGTTAGGCCATGGTGAAGGTGGGTGCGGTTCACAAGTTGTTGCTCACCTTCTTTTTCTGAGGCTTGCAGTGGCGCCCTGGCACGGGCATGTGGCTGAGCAGCACAGGGCATTACCGTTTCACAGCTTGCGGCTCGATGCGGTGGCATTCACGCGGAGTTGACGCATAGGGCTGTCGACTAAGGTCATCCACCTGCTCGACTGCAAGGAGAAGAGCCTGGCAGCATCATGGAGGTTGAGGTGTTGTGGTCATGATTGCAAGAGTACTTACGCCCCTGCCAACAATATAGCCAGTCTTCAGTCTCCGGGTTCGCGGGTCCCGATGTCCTTCCTCGTGACCTTGACGAGCAGGGCCTTCAGTTGTCCGAAGTTTTATCTTTCCCATGCCATCAACCCTAAACCCTAAACCCTAAGCCAAGCTCAGGAACATTATTGCAACATTTGAAGATCACAAGGCGCCAGTTGCTTTGCTGGCTGCCGGTGGGCCAGGAGGGGAGTGGTTGGCTTCAGCAGATCTGGCCGGAGCCGTCAACGTCTTTAGCCTGGATGGTCTCTACCACCACGCCTCCGTTCCAGTTGGACATGGTGCGGCCACGGCAATGGGATTCGACAGCTCTGGGAAGCACTTGGTAGTTGTCACAACTGCGCATGTGGTAACGCTGTACGACATTGAGTCGCAAAGCCTGGCGAGCGACATCGCCCCCTTTGACATACCAAAGCGGCATCTGGCAGTTCACGCGCGCGTCTGTGGCGTTGCCACTTTTCCGGAAGCCCCAGACAAGCTGCTTCTCTGGGGCCACAACTACCTGCTGGCCGTGAATCTCAAGGCAAGACAGGCAAGAGACGACTCGTCGACAGAGCCCTACACCTGGCGCCTTTGGGCAGGAATCCGCCGCTTGTTTGGTACTGTACTCCATGGATTTGCCAGAGGGTCGAACCCTGAACCCTGAACCCTGAACCCTGAACCGGAACACGCACAAGGCCGGCAAGGTTCATAGGTCACTGAAGTCGGGTCGTAGGCACTACCCTACCATAGATGCCGCCACACGGGATCCAAGGAATGGAAACCACAGCAATAAGACCCAATGCCCCCCTCCCTCAAAGGCGGCGGCTGCATCAAATCCGCAAGACAATAATAACAATCTGGGCCATCCAGCTGCCACACAAGCAGCCAGCCCCTAGTGAGTAAAGCAAGCAGCGCACCAGAAAGGCCCCCTGCTCAACTGCTGAGTTTCAACCCTAAAACCCTAAACCCCAGTGTGTACCTCGCCTGGCTTGTCCGAGTGTGAGCGATTAAACCCTAAACCCTAAACCCTAAACCCTAAACCCTAAACCCTAAACCCTAAACCCTAAACCCTAAACCCTAAACCCTAAACCCTAAACCCTAAACCCGAAACCTACATCCCCGCAGTGCTGTGGCTAGTCGGGTGCCAAAAAATCCCGAAACCCTCTTTGCTGCCCTTGAAAAAACTGCGTGTCTGAGGCCATGTCTTAGCATTCTTCGGACTCCAGAAGCCCTGGAGCCTTGCCACAGACTCCGCTGCAGTTCGCAAGCGCAAGCGAGGAGGCGCTCTTGCAAGTGTGTGAGAGAGAGAGATCTTTTTATGTATCTGGTTATATATGTATGGTTAGGCATACACACACAGATAGATAGATAGATATATATATATATATAGAAATATATATATATATATATATATATCTGTATGTATATGTATGTATATATACATGTATATATACATGCATATTTGTACCTATGGTTGTGAGCAAGATGAGCTGCTTTTGTTGCGCGCTCATTGTATGCTTTGCTCAGATGACGATGCAGAAGCGTCCCTTCTCCCAACGGGTCTGGCAATGGAGGCAGCCTGGGTTCAAATCTAACTTATATACTGGGTTACCCTAAACCCTAAACCCTAAATCCTAAACCCTAAACCCTAAGTCAGCAAGACCGGCTTCAAAGGGGGACCCCTAAAATAGACCCCCAAGCATTAGGATTCCCTTAAGATAAGGACCCCAAAACGGTTACCTCTAATTTCGGAAACCCCCGGATGATGTTGTGTGGGCAGTTTGCATGTCCTTGAACTGATGCCTGTCGCTTGGCTTAGATCCACCGCTGCATGCGCACAGCACCCAGATGCACGCAACGATTCCTTGCAAAGACCCTAAACCCTAAACCCTAAACCCTAAACCCTTACGACGGTAGAATTTCCTCAACTGAATGCCGAAGGCGAGGTTCTCAGGGTGGTTCCATCAGGCCCGGGATCTTTTTTCCACTTTCCGAGACCGACCTACCAACCCCGCATTGCTGTGGCTAGACGGGTGCCAAAAAAAAACCTAAACCCTAAACCCTAAACCCTAAACCCTGAAGATGCTTGGCGAGGTCACCCCAGAGGCCGCTGAGGCTGGCCTGCCCACGCCTTTCGAGCGGAAGAAGTTCCAGAAGCAGGGGCGCCCAAAGCAGATCGACAGAGGCGCCAGATGCACGTTCTAACCCTAAACCCTAAACCCTAAACCCTAAACCCTAAAAGCCCCGCGCGGCCTGCCAGGACCAGAATTCTGAGGACTCGGAGCTCATGAGAACTTGGAGCTCATATGTGCTCATGTGCTCGAAACATGTAGGCAGATAACTCGTAGCCCCTGCCAAAAAATGTGTACAGCTGCAAAGTGCGACTTGACACATCCCTGTTTGGAACCAAAGGAGGTCCGCTCGGGTTCACCCCTGCACATGAGAGATCGTTTGGAGGAGGTGAACAATGTGAGCGCTTTTCCTGCAGTGCCGGGCTCTTCTTGTTTGGGACTACGTGAAGGTTCTGTGGGACTTACAAGTGGAGTTGTAAGTGCCCGAAATAAGGTTTTTACTTAAACCCTAAACCCTAAACCCTAAACCCTAAACCCTAAACCCTAAACCCTAAACCCTAAAGCCCATCTCGGCGGCCATGTGCTGCGGGCCACGCAGGATCGTAGCCATCTTTGTCGCTGCTCAGGGCACCTTGAAGTCTTGCTCAGCAAGCCCCAATACCTTGATTCATAATAAGAATAATAAGAGAAAGGATCATAATAAGTTAATAGTAAGATTAAGAGTTCACAGAATAAGAATAAGAATACTAACAACAGCAACAACAATAACAACAGCAATAACCGTAATAGCAACAATAAGAATATTAAAGATATCCCTGATGTAGTTTAGGTTTGCTTATGGGTGCTAGCTAGCCCTGAGTGGACCTCTGCGGCTGCTGCGGTGGCGGAATGTTGAGGGCACTGCCCGCGGAGCTTGCCCGGCTGGGAGCGCTGCGCTTGCGCGCAAAGCTTGCTGGTCTTTCGTCCCTGGTGCCCGGAACGGGATGTAGCAACGGCGAGGCCCGCTTGGGCGATGCACATCGGAGGATGTGCACGAGGCCGGGTGGCTGGCATATGATTCTGGACATGGACGGGGTGCTGTACAAGCATGCAGAGGTGGAGCGTGACATTGTCAAGCGCTTGGGCAAGGCCACTGAGCAGCTGGGTCTGGGGCCTGAGGGGCACCAGGATCTTTTCAGGTCACATGGATCAACCATCCAAGGACAGGTCTCACGCAGATGTAGGTTGCCTTTCGGGTCGCTTCAAGGTCCCCTTATGGAGAGCTGCCGTGATTCCTGGCGCAGGACTGCTTTCCGAGGGCCATCTTTCTGGAGATGCCGTCGAACCCTTCTACTCCGGCGTCTACGATGGTGTGAACCTCGAGGCAGGCTCTGTGCAACAGGACAGCTTATTGCTGAGCTCGGCTTTTCTGCGGGCTGTTCTAGATCAGACTTCTTTACAGATGCCCTTTATGCCAGTATCCCGAACAACCCCTGCATCATTGAGTCTTAAGCAGGGCCTACGTCTGAGCTAAGCCCACCCTACACTTGCCGAGAGGCGCTGAAGCCTGATCCACTCTTGGCCCTGCAGCTGAAGTCCCTGAGGCAAGCTGCCGGTCCTATTATTATTATTATTATTATTATTATTATTATGTAGGCTACTATGCTTCTGCTTGAAGGGGGCTTCAGGAGACGGTTGCACGTAGTGTGACATGCCCTTCCAGAATAGCAAGGCAGAACCTTGCGACGCCCAAGCCCGGCACCTGTCAGGGCGGACGACGTTTGCGTGTGGCTGGCGACCAACTCGCCACGACCGTTCGTGGACCGAGTCCTCCAGGTCTGCCATGGGCCTCGTGTGTTTGAGGTGTCTTACTGTTGGCTAGTAGGGAATGAGGGAATGAGGTACCCCATGTAAGCCCTTAAAAGGGCATATAACAGGGCCCTAGTTCCCTCATTCCCTGTCAACCAACAGTAAACAGTAAGGTGTGTGTGTGTGTGCGCACCCACCGTTTCGAAGGTGGCTTCTGTTGGCTTGAACTCCTAATTTCAGAAGTTGAGGTCCCAAACGATGGCCGGGATCATCGCATGCCTGTCCCAACCGATATTTTTGAAACAATGTCAGATTGTGTGTGTATGCCTTAACTTAGACGTAAACCTCAAAAACATCCTTAAACCCGAAACTTCAGCTGGAGGCCACAAAATGCACAAGAAAGCTGTAGGCCCTGGGACTGGAGAGCCATCTCCTTCGAATTGTCTGCCCATCTTCGGAGAATGGCTGGGTGAACAAGCCGGATGCCAGGCCCGGCGGCTAGGTGCTCTGTGCCTCGAATAGTAATACTAACGGTTCAGGGTTGAGGCTTTTGGGCTAGCAGTAATGTGTCACAAATCACAACCACAACAGTAACAGCAAAAAGTCTCAACAACAACAATAGGAACAAAGTATTTAAGCATCATATCTTCCCAGCGAGCAGTGCAGTCTGGGTTCAAAGAAGGATCACATGGAGAAGGACAGGTAGGCTTGAACCGGCACGCTCGCACCTTGCAGGTTCTTCGAGATGTTGCCACGAACGCAAGCGAAGTTCTTCGACGACTCCTTGGGCCACGTGCTCGTTCATCTCGGGTTTAGGGTTTCGGGTGTTGGGTTCAGACCGGATTCAAAATGCTTTAGGGCAGAATGTAGGGGATCGGGTCGTAGGAGCTACGATGGTTGGTCATTGCACCCACCAAGCGGAGGCCATGTTCGAGCAGCGGTAGCTGCTGGACTGCCTGCGGTGCATGTGCCGCCGGGCGAGCACCATCTAGGGCGGCCATTGCTTGGGCTTGAACTAGCAGCGAATCAGCAAGTGCTGTGCCACCAGTATCAGCGCAAGTGGCGGCAATTGCGACGTGCAGACTCCATGAAAGTGTTGGCTGCTCAAACATGTGCACGACGAAGCAATCTCAGGAGGCGGTCGGACGAC
>CAJNDS010002734.1:447807-480307 GCA_905221605.1 Symbiodinium natans | reverse complement strand
ATAGATTGCCCGCGTAGCACATACAAGTCTGCTACTTCACGAGACAAATTCTAGTTCAGATCCAGGAGGCCAGCTAGATGTAGCAATGCCTTGCCTTGGCAGGATCGTCAGATTGGGTCCTTGACTCGAAGGCTTGGGGGTTTCATGTGCATCTCGATGACTATTATACTATTATGATCACTATTATTACTACCATTATTATTAATCTGTGAGCCAAAGGCCTGCCCCGACCTGTTCAAGCAGCTCGCCTCGTTCATGGCCGTGAACGCACTGGGCCCCCTAGCGAAAAGAAGTCCTCAACTTCCCTCCGCTGACTTTTGCATGAACCCTACAACAGTTTCATGATGCCCCCCCAAAAAGATATATGTATATATATATATATAAATATAGATACAAATATAAATACAAATATAAATATGAATATAAATACAAATATATAAATAAAAATATGTAAACATAAATACATATACATGTAAATATAAATATAAATATAAATAAATAAATAAATATATATATACATACAGGACATACCTTGATAGGCATGATGGTGGGGCACATCCCTCAATTTAATTCCAAGCTTCATTCTCCCAGGAAGTGCGAGCCCTGAGCACAAAACTCCAAAGCCACCCAAAAAGGACAAAAACTCTCGACTCTATGAACAGTGACGCGCGTGCTCTGCCCTTTAAAAATTAAAAACGCACACACACGCACACATGCACACACCCCTCCCTTGGGATGTTCCCCCCTTATACTCACAGCCCTGAATCGGGATTATCATGGGGGGTACGAGAATCCCTACCAAGGAGCTAGTAGTATAAGGGGGAACAATTCCTGTATATTTATATTTATATGTATATTTATATTTATATATAATCCCTACAAAGGAGCTATTAGAAAAAGGGGGAACATCCGCCCCAGAAACCGTGAGTTCGAGGCTTCCATGGCCACGCTGCCGTCGGCGAGGCGGTGGCGGCACTCCGGAGCCCCGGTGGTCTCCTGGCCGAGGACACGGGAGTTGGGCTCCTTGCGAGTTGGGCATTAGGGTTTCGGATGTCCCCCTCTATTTAGGGGGTTCTGAAATACCTTCTTGGGGTCCTTATGATAAGTGGAATCCTACTATTTTGGGGTCTATATTAGGGTCCCTTATTTTCGGAACAGCGCCTTAGAAGGACCCCAGTGCCCGAATTCCCTGCTAAGAACTCGTACTTGTGCCCATGGCTCCGTAGTGGGATTGGCAGAATTTGCCAGAGTGGTCTACAACCTACGACCTGGCGGAATCTTGTGGAAGCATGGTAGAATCAGGCATCGGAACTAGAGTTTGCCGGAGGACGTGGTGCTGAAGGTGGAGAATGCCCCTGGCCTCATCTGGCAGTGCATCCTTGCAACGCACACATGCCTGGCAGCCAAGATGGATTACCTTGGGCGAGTTCCTGGCTCTGCCACGGCTGCCCGGCATTACCCGGCCAAGAGAGAGTCGCCGCTTCAAGAACCCAGGTGTGCTTCACGGGTTTCTCGGATTGTTTGGGTTATTTCCCGTGCAGATGGAGTTGAGGCGGCACCACGGCGTTTGGCTGTGGAGTTCTCTGCGCCGGGCGAGGTCTGCCTGGCTGCTTGGCTGTTGGCTGATGAATAATTATCATTGTTCTTATCGTGGTTGCCACTGCGATTCTACTACTTCTATTCTTGTTATCGTTCTTGTTGTTCCATTCCCTCCATGCTAAGGTTGAAGAGGCTCTTCGTGCACCTGGTGAGGCAAGGGTTGGTGAGGGCAATGCTTGCGAAATGGTAAGCTCCGGGTGCATGATGGATTCTGGTGGGGCTCCGTGGCTCATGTTTAGGGTTTAGGGTTTAGGGTTTAGGGTTTAGGGTTTAGGGTTTAGGGTTTAGGGCTCATCCTGGACCCACTCTGGATCTGGAATGCTTGGCAGGAAGAGGTTGTCGTCAAAGCGAGGTATTCGGCGAAACTTGGTGATTCCTAAACCCTAAACTGTCCCTAAACCCTAAACCCTAAGAACCTAAACCCGAAACCGCGCGGCAAAAACAAATCTGCATGAAGAATGCTCAATCGCTTTCTCGTGGCTCCCAGCACCTGGCCAAACTCAGGATTTCAGCCGGGACGGAAAGGTGCCGCGTTTTGCATCTGCCGACAGTTCACTAGGTCTCATGTCCATTCTTGGGAAGCAGCCTGTACCACGATTACTGACCGATTCTGCCCCTGGGCAGGCGAATGCTGATGCAAGGTCCGGGTACGGAGCCATTGGATACCACACATGCATTCGGTGAGACAGCTTGGCCTTTCAGGCGGGCGTGTGAAATGAAACTGTCGTAGCCTGTGGCATGTTTTGGCTGTAAGGTAGGTGCAAGCTTACCCTTGAACGCTCGCTACCTTGTTCTTCCAGGTACGGCTACTGCTTGGTTGGCTCCGTTGTCCAATCAAACTGCGGGGACCTGCTGCCGGGGACACGAGTTTTCTGCTTTCATCCGCATGCTAGCCATGCTGTCGCGCCACGCTCCGCGGTGAAGAAGATCCCGGACGAGACTCGGATGCCTGAAGCCGCGCTGCGCGGTTTTCCTTGCCCAGCTTCTTGCGCAAGTCGCTCTTGAACGTGAGTGCGCTTCTTATTTTGCACGTCTGTGCTGTCCTTTAATCACTACTGGAAAGGCAGACAAGAAACTCTGTGCCTCCTGGCACTTGCTAAGCTGCAGATGCCAGATCTTTGTTCCTATCACCTCGCTCGCCTCCTCTTCCTCCCGCCACCTCCCGCCATCTCCCGTCGGTTCCCTGCTTTTTCGGCTTTCGTTGAGGACATAAGTGATGAAGATGCGGTATTCTTGGCGAACATGGAGACGGCATGCGCTTTGAGCCAAGATGCCGCCCCTCTCGTCGGTGAGTCCGTGGCTGTTTTTGGTGCTGGCACTGTCGGTGCACTCACTGCAGCCGTATTGGCGCACCAGGGCTATTCGGTCACAGTCATCGACCCCGAAACCGACCGCGTTGCCACCCTCCTGCAGAGATTCCCTCAAATCTCTTGCAGTGCTGGCAAGGACTTCGACGTTTGTGTCGAAGTCAGTGGCTCGGCCGACGCACTGGGTTCCGCGATCAAGTCCTGCCGCCGTGGTGGGACGGTGGTGCTTGGCTACTTGTCTCTCCCTTTCAAGCCCTAAACCCTAAACCCTAAACCCTAAACCCTAAACCCTAAACCCTAAACCACCCAAAATTCTATTGTGAAGCGCTTCCCCAGGGTTCTTGGGCGCAACGTTTTCGGGTTGTTCATGTAGAGAAGACATGAGTAGGCGGGAGTCACTGGAGAACCCCAGACGGCTACAGCACTTAAATTGGGCCCTAGTCTTGGTCATAGTGCTAGTACGACCGCTACCCTACACCCAAAACCCTACACCTAGGCGGGTGGCAAAAGACCCTAAATCCTAAAGTAGGGTTTCCCAATCGTGTGCAAGAAGGAGGCACGATGTCTCGTTTGATGCTGTGTGCTATGGGGGTCGGAAGTTCAGTAATGACATCCCCTTATGGCCCCTACGTATTTATACAACCATCACCCCCAAAACCCTGTTCCAATTATTAAGGCACCTATACTACTTTGTCTCGTGCTTGCTTGTATCTTGTTTTTGAGCCGTTGTCTCCTCGGAAGCAAGTCTGACTTGAACCCATGAGCCTTACCTGCCGTGTGCCAGAGTGAGCGTCGAAACCCCAAACCCGGAACCCTAAACCCTAAACCATCTAAACCCTGAAGCCTGAACCCTGAACCCTGAACCTTGAACCCTACCCAAGAATCCACACGAAGCCGAGGCTCCCTGTACGGAGAGTCTCCGGTGAGTCTTCCCCTGGGTCTCGCCTTCCATCGCTCGGAGGTCTCCCTGAAAGCCTCTCAGGCGTGATCCTTAGGGTTTGGGGTTTAGGGTTTGGGGTTTAGGGTGTAGGGTTTACGGTGCAGGGTTTAGGGCCTCTAAACTCAAGGGTTTAGGTTGCAGTGGGGGATTGGGGGTGCAGTAGTGGATTGGCTGGGACCGGGCCACTGGACAAGGAAGGAGGCCTGTTGCAACAGGGTGTAGGTGACTGAACCTGGCAGGTGAGCCAAATACCCGCGGCACTGTCCACGCGATGGACAAAGGCTGCAAGCATGTGCTGTGCTTGTACAGAGGCAGTAGGCACCCTAGAACCCAAAACCCTGTGTCGTGGGGCTATTTTGCCTTTTTCACTGGAGGGCGTGTGTAAAGCCCTGCTGAGCAACGTCCGAGTCAGCCGGGCAAGTCCCCTGAACCCTCAACCCTAAGCTCTAGACCCTACAACTCCTACCCTAAACCCGAAATCCTAAACAAGCCCTAGACCACCTAGACCCTAAAACCCCTAAACCTGTGAATTCGAGGAGCGCCGATTTGACCTGGCCTGGTCTTTGATTCGGGCACTCAGACCCAAGGAGACTGCATTGATCTGTTGGGCAACTTTTGGTTTTCGGGCTGAGGGCATAGGGCTTACTTAGGGCTTACAACAGGTATCAACTGGCCGTTATTCGCAATGCCTGCATGCAATCTGGGGTCTACTGTTATTCTGTATGAAGAAGTTCCTACCTGCGGATTCGCAAGGCTGTTGGTTGTAGCCACGAGTGCTAGGTCCGTTTTTTTTGCTCCCTCAATCCACAGACGTGTCGGGGGTTATTGGAAGAATGACCCGGCATTGCACCTAATGCTGCAGCACCTGCATGTAGACGCATGCGTGGGTATTGTACCTGTGAAGAATTTCGACAACCGTAAGCAGGACTGATCCGGATTTCCCGTGCGAGCGCCCTCTGCCGTTTTGTTCAGGCATCCAATCACCGATTTCCCCTTCCATCCTCCCTCCCTTCCTGCTTGCTTTCTGCCACAACATCCTGTATTCGCTTCAGTTTCTTTTTGAATATCAGATAGAGGCAGGGCAAGAGCTAGAGCCGAAAATAAAGCTAGGTAGACTAGCAACGCCAACAGCAAGGCCCTACCCTGCTTTCCGCTGCAGAAGACAGGAGTGGATAGGCATGCACCTCGTGCCAATAACCGCTGCCCCGGACGTGTACCGGGATCTCATGAAGCAGGGCCAGGCCATCGGGAAGAGTTTCAGAGCGCGAGCTTTGGAAGTGCACCCTAAACCCTAAAGCCTAAACCCTAAACCCTGCATCTTGAACGTCCCGCGATGCCTTGCCCTCGCCGTTTTCCCCAGGTCCCGGGACCTGATGGCCCACCACGGCAGTGGGTCTTCTCATGCCAGCCAGACGCATGAGCAGAAGCCTCTGTCTATCAGCCGGTGGGCGCAGAGCCCGGAGTAGACCTCCAGGCTCAGGGCGCAGGGGCCTTGTCGCAGCGGTACTTCCGTCAGCTGTTGCACAGACCACCCACAAGTCCAAGCAGAAGTTCCAGGAGGTGACGCGAACTTCACCCCAAGAAGCGCGGGGGCTTTCCAGCATGGGCAGAGGCTGGGGCCGAGTCAGACGGCAGAGGCAAGCTCGGAAGCACTCGGGCCCTGGAGCAAGAAAAAAGAGCCTGCCTTGAGTAGATGGTTTAGGGTTTAGGGTTTAGGGTTTAGGGTTTAGGGAGCAATGCAAGGTGGCCGAGGCTGTTGCATGCAATCCCTGTCTCGCCCGTGCCCTCAAGAGTCTTTTGTGCAGGTGCCTGGCTCGATGGGTCGTGCAACTGCGGATCAATCGCTGTGTCCTCAGCGTGCACTTACGGCAAGGATAGCCCAGGACGCGGCAGCCCTAAACCCTAAACCCTAAACCCTACAACCACTAAAGGTCCCTGGCATGCTCTTTGATGCGTCATCGTGCTGGCTCCAGTTCGACTGCCGAGCTTAGCAAGAACTGCTCCCATGAAAAGTGCCATTGCTGCCACATCCCCCCCGTGGCCGTCATCACACCTGTCGTCATTTTCCATGATCCACTTTGATTGCCAAAAGTCTGCAGAGACATGTGTCGCAACATGTTTAGTCTGCCTAGTTGAGAAGCGTTGGAGGTAGCCCAGCAGGGCAGACCGTGCTGAGCCATGGCTTGGCTGCTGTCAAAAGCAGCCGACACCCTCAAGAAGGCCCAGGCCGGGAGCCCGTTGCGCTAGCGAGAAGCCTGCAGAGAGTGCTTGCAGAAAGCCCTCAACCTGAATCTTAGACGACTACCCCAGGCAGCTAGCTTCACGAGGAGTTCCAGAATGCCCCCCTGCGTTTCCCTAAACCCTAGGCCCTAAACCCTAAACCCTAAACCCGGAGCCCAATGGAGTCCAGGGGAACCGAGGGCGGGGGACTTCTCTGTGCCAGGAGAAGGTGGACCAGCTGCAAGACTCGGACTTTGTGCAGAAGTTTGCAGAGGCCCCGGCGTCTTCGATGTGCACTTGGGTTCGTTTCTTCTTCTGATTATTCTGATGATTCTTCTTATTATGACCCTACACCCTAAACCCTAAACCCTAAACCCTAAACCCTAAACCCTAAACCCTAAACCCATGTTTGTCCGCCTCTGCCGGCGCGAGCCAGCCGATGTCCTCGTGGGGTCTCCTTGTGCAGGTCGACTTCGTTCAGAAAGCTCGTGATGCTGCCAATCAGGCTGGGCTGCGGCTAGAATACCTTCCTTCCAAAAATGGCACCCAAGTGGTTCGACTGGGTACTCTAAACCCTAAACCCTAAACCCTCAACCCTAAACCCTAAACCCTCAACCAATTCTTGGACGGAGCCCTTTGGAGGTGGCGGAGGCGGCCAACAAGGTCTCCGAGAGCGCCGCTATGTCGAAGCAAGAACCATGCTGAGTACCATGTACGGGTTACAAGTTTAGGCTTCAGGGTTCAGGGTTTAGTAGGGGAGCCCGGAGCTCATGGAGTGTAGACCCCCAAGCGCTGAGAGACCATGTGAGCCCAGCCTTCCAACACGCGACGTCCGAAAAAACGACGAAAGCTATGCAGTTCGCGAGCCCAGAAGGCCGAAAGCGACCACAGCTTCGCAGAAGCCGAGCACACACGTCCAAAAAGAGCGGACAGTTCCGCATTTGGCGAACACAGACGCCTAAAAGCGACACATGCTTTGGGGAATTGGGCAGTGCAGACAGGTGGCACCCCGAAGGTAAATTTCGATGGAGACGTCGCGCTCCTCACATGTATTCCGCGACCCCTGAACTAGTACAAATATATAAACATGTAGAACTATTTGTAAATAGATATAGGCCAGTAAGTAAAAAATAAATACATGTACATACATATATCTATATGTATATACATATATATATATATATGTATTGTATTGCATTGTATTGTATTGCATTGTATTGTATTGTATGGTATGTATAGAATATACATGTACATCTATACTCTCTCTCTCTATATATATGTATATTTTCCCTGTATGTGTGCTTGTTTTATGTTTTGCCGAGGTTCAGGCAGAGTATCGGCGGACCTTCGAGGAGCTGGACTGCCAGATCTACACCCTGCACGCCGGCGTGAGATGGTTGACACATTGACACATGGAGGGGGTTTAGGGTTTAGGGTTTAGGGTTTAGGGGCATGTGGACCCAGGCAACCTTTGACAAGTGCCTTGGACTCCTACACCCTGGCCGTAAACGCTCCCATGGTATACGGTATGGGATACACTTGGGGTACTGGGAACCCCTAAACCCTACTTGAACCTGCTGAACTGTAAGGGCACGAGACATCTCAGTTTTCCCTTCCAGTGCGTGGCAGAAAGGAACTCTGAACCTAACCCAGCAACGAACCCCAGGCGTCCAGATCTGGTGATCATGGAGTACCCATCCGCGGAAACCATTGAGCGGCTAGTGGCTTCGATAAAATTCGCCTCGCGTGCTGACTTGGCCGGTCATTGTCAGCCTTTTTGTTGCCAGCACTTGGCGTCCCAGGCCAAGCGACTCAATGAGTCATACGCGCAGAAGATGCTGATCTTCAACTTCTCAGAGGACCCGTATGAAAGCGGCAAGTTCGATGGGGAGGCCCGGACATGCAAGACTCAGCTCCGAGGCAAGAGGACTTGCCCTAAACCCTAAACCCTAAACCCTAAACCCTAAATCCTAAACCCTAAACCCCAAACCCTAAACCCTAAACCCTAAACCCTAAACCCTAAACCCTAAACCCTAAACCCTAAACCCTAAACCCTAAACCCTGACGGAAGGTCTTGGACATCAGCATGCAGAAGATGGAGGTGCCACCTCTGACGCATGTCTGCAACCCCATCACCCCACAAGGGTCTCTTCGCCCATCCGTGCCAGTTCCTCAACCTTGAACCCTGAACCCGAAACACGAAAACCCTGAAGCCAAAACCCTAAACCCTAACAGGCGCTAACCCACGGTAATCCCTCTTCAGTTGCCCCGTGGAGCATGGCCAGACGGGTAGCAAAAACACCCCAACCCAAAGCCAGGAAGCTGGTGGTGGAGCTCTGTCTTACGGCCAGCCAGTGGCTGGCAACTGACTCTGGCAACCTCCTGGTGCTGCACTGCCGCTCAGGCCTCCGCCGTTTCTAGGGAGGTACTGGGAGGTTCATATGGGTACTTATAAGTAGGGTTATAAGTAGGGTAACTATGATTATATCCTTATTTAGGGTACTTCTAACCAGTACCCATGAGCCTTCAAGTAGGTAAGGAACGAGGCGAGCAATCTTTCTACAGATCAGGTCAGACGCCACAAACGAAGCCAAAGGAGGAGATGAGCGGCTCGAATGCCGTGCCCAACACTTCGCTTTGGCGGGAAGCGCCCCTGCCGTTTTGGAAGGGAACACCCTTTTCGTGCTCGTGCGGCGGCGACCTCAACTAAGTCCAGCCACATCGACCATTTACTCCATTAGTACTTTACGCAAACCCGTACGATGTTCATGACCCAGTACGTGTCCAAAAAATGGCTGAAGGCAGAAAACAGCTCAAATTACATTTGCTGAGGCGCTCCAACTTGGTGTCAGTCGCTGAGACTACGTCGTTCGCACTGTTTTTTTTTACATTCCGGCACACATTTCCCTGAAAGACTTGCGACTCGAGTGTTTATGTAGGTTGCGCGATGGATTCATTTCTTGTGAATTTGCGCCCGACCTGAATGAATTTGTTATGCTCCCCAACAAGCGCGCACACGCGCGCACACGCGCGCACACGCGCGCACACACACACACACCCTCCCACTTGCTGCTGGAGATCCTAGCTCTTTCTTTTCTCTCAAGACGTGCGGACGTCATGTACAAATTTAGGAATCGAATTTCTGTTGGTTTGGTGTATAGCTTCCAGTTCTGACTTGAGCAGCGCAGCTCGCTCAGCTATGCACCCAGGAATGAAACGGCATGCCAGCGCAGACTTAGACCCCAAGAAAGCTACCAGACAGCGCGCCGCTGGGCGCCACCCTAAACCCTTAACCCTAAACCCTAAACCCTAAACCCTAAACCCTAAACCCTAAACCCTAAACCCTAAACCCTAAACCCTAAACCCTAAACCCTAAACCCTAAACCCTAAACCCCAACCCTAAACCCTTTAAGCCCCTTAAACCCTGCCAGGCTATGGCCGGTCTGGCCTCTTTGGGGCTTGCTTCGAGTCCTTCCGAACACGTCGGAGCCCCAAGGACCGCTGATTGAGGTTGCAGTCACAATCATCAGGGTTTAGGGTTTAGGGTTTAGGGTTTAGGGTTTAGGGTTTAGGGTTTAGGGTTTAGGGTTTAGGGTTTAGGGTTTAGGGTTTAGGGTCAGAAGAGTTCTAAGAAGGATGATGGTAGGTAGGCAAGTGAGTGAGTATGATTGGATGACGTCATAATCTTAAGGTAAAACACCAGAATAGGAGCATTTGCTATCAACCAGGAACTCATCAGAAATGTAGAACGACAGGATGATTTAGCATCACAATGTTTGGGTAATTGACGAGCAGTGAGTGTTTCTTAGGGTAGGGTAGAGACAGTGGGTGTAGGGTTAGAGGGTGATCTTTTGGTTTTTTTTGAGGGTTGAAAGGGCTTTCTGTTGGCAGTTTGGAGTATGTTTGGCTGTTGAAGTGCTCGGTAGCTATTGCTTGATGAATGGATGCGCTTGCATGCAGGAAGCTTTGCAAACCATCACCGAGCGTTTGCCGGTGCAGCTCTTGCCGTCTCAGCAACGGTATTTGGGAATCCTGGCTCATGTGGGCAAAAGCACAGTAGCCTTCAGGAGCACGCAGGGTACTTACTGTCTTCTTTCTTATATGGGAGAATGCATGCAAAGCTAATCTGTCCACCTCATCGTCCTGGAAGTTAAGAGCGATTGCGGAAAGCCAAGGATACTTCCACCAGTTCTTGGAGGCTTGTAGACCTGCTCTGAACTTCATGGAGCTAGTTTTCCGAAGCTAACGCCAGCCTGCAGGGCGTCACGCCGCAGCCGAAACGCTTACACCTGTCCAAGGCTGGTTGTTGTCTTTTCAGTACATGTCGAAGGTATCGGCTTGCCCCAAGGGTACGAGTACCCAGGTGGTCAGCGTGCATGGCCCAAAGCGTTGTAAGAGGCTGCCAAGCGTGACTTGTGGCCACGAAGCTGTTGTGAGGTTCTGCTGAGCGGTGTGCCAAGCTTTGAAGCAGAGGGCGCCTCGGCCCAGTCAGATGCAGAGGGTCCGATCGGCCTTACTGTCGCTTTGACACGCTGCAGCATGACTGCGCATCCTCATGCGCTGAGGAAGTGTGGCTTTCCGACCCTTCATAGAAGTGTGGGTTGCTGGAGAGCTGGCATACTCCTCCTTCAAAGGCGGCAAGAGCGATGAGGCACGCGGTTCTGGACATGTACATCAGCCTGGACTTGTCATGTCGTTCGTGCACCGCGCTGAAAGCTACCGATAACGCTAGTGACTTTTCTCGCTGTTGCATTCACAAGGCGAGCTTACTGTGGCCAGGTCGTGTGGCCCAGCAGCTACGCTTCCAGTGACTCGGCGCGCGCCTCTGCACAAGCGCCTGCTTGCACCTTGCGCCATGTGCGGGATTGTGCCAATGACGCGAAGCACAGTTCCATGTGCAGGTAGTGGCCTTTCCACTCCCTTCGCAGCTGATCGTCTTCGGAGATGTCCTGATTCAGGTGGGCTCCTAACCCCTGAACCCTAAACCCTAAACCCTAAACCCTGAACCCTAAACCCTAAACCCTAAACCCTAAACCCCGTTGGTGTGGGAGGTCTTTCACCTCTATCTGGATGCCAAGCGGGAGCTGGCCATGAAGTTGGCTTTCCACACGAACTTCATCACGGAAGGCCACCCCGTTTATGGGCATTTCCCAAAATAAAGGTACCCCGAATATGCCGAAATATACTATTGCCCTTATTAAAGGAACCCCCCCAAAGGGTACCCCGCTTTCTCAGGGAATACTACTATTCTTGGGGTCTATATATTAGGGGTCCCCTATTTTTCGTAAACCCCCAAATCGGTTGCTCGGTCAGGTCTGCAGCTGAGCAAGTTTGAGCTCGATGCAGCGTGCACGGACGAGCGCTTTACGGACGACTTCTTTGTGGACCTGGTCTTCGAAGAGGCACCCTTATGGCCCTAAACCCTAAACCCTAAGCCCGAATTTTTGTCATCCACCGTGTGCCACATTCAGCAGATTGCGCCTGTGAGCCGGGGCCCACTGAGGTGCCGAAGAACGAAGACTCGACCGAGGAGGAGGAGAAGGCTCCAAGCGCTGTGAGGTAGTGCAGCATGCAACCCTAAACCCTAAACCCTAAACCCTAAACCCTAAGGGGTACCTTTTTTGGGCCCTTATGATCAGGGCAGAATGTGCAACATGCAACTTGGGGGTTCCCGACATTGGGGGGGGGTACCTGGTTTTGGGCCCTTACGATGGACTCTGAGGCAGTGCAACATGCAACTCAGCGGTGCTTCCGAAATTATGGGGGGGGGGGGTGCCTTATTGGGGTCCTTACTATACGGGGATCCGACTAGTTTGGGGATCTATCTTTGGGGGTCCCCTAATTTTCTGCGTGTGTCCACGAGGTTCAGCAGGCTGCAGCCGAGGATGCCGCGATTTTCGAGAAGGCGGGCCTTACTTGGAGGTCCGTGGGTACTTAGAAGTGGGGTTATAAGTAGGGAAACGGTTTATTTAGGGTACCTATGGTTAGAACCTTATCTAGGGTGCTTAGAAACCCCACTCATAAGTACCCTGACGCCATATGGGGGTTTACGATCATCAGGGGCCCCTATAAAGACCCCTCAAAATCGTAGGATCCGCAGTAGCGTGAAGCCTGCTGCTGCAGAGAGTGCTTGCAGAAAATCGTAGGAACCCCATATAAAGAGGGCCCCATAAGGTGCCCCCATTATACCGTTAAAAAAACCCAACATGAGACCCTTTCAGCAAAAAGGTATCAGCTTTTTTAAACCCTAAACCCCAAAAACCAAAAACCCTAAACCCTAAACCCTAAACCCTAAACCCTAAACCCTAAACCCTAAACTCTGTGCTTGGGCTTTGGGGCACCTTGGGCTCAGGCCCGCGCTGCCTCTGTGAAGCTCCGTGAAGAGGCCCGGAGCTACCAAGCTCTTGCAGAGCCTTGCTTCGGGTCTAGGGTTTAGGGTTTAGGGTTTAGGGTTTAGGGTTTAGGGTTTAGGGTTTAGGGTTTAGGGTTTAGGGTTTCGTAATTTAGGGTTTAGGGTTTAGGGCTCGTAGCATGGGCATGAGTTGGGATGTTCCCCCTGATGCGAGCAGTCCTTCGTAGGGATTTTCATCGTGGGGGGGTACCTGAAATCCCTATTGAAAATCGTCTAAAGGCGAACATCCCCCAAGGCCTGAGAGAGAGCTTGGCATGGAAAGAAGATATGGGAGGATCATACCCTAAACCCTAAACCCTAAACCCTAAACCCTAAACCCTAAACCCTAAACCCTAAACCCTAAACCCTAAACCCTAAACCCTAAACCCTAAACCTCAGAATCAGCAAATCCAGGCTGCACAGCAGGCGGCGGAGGCGGAGGATGTCCAAGGGGAGCCGGAGGGGGACGTGGAGGCCGAGCTCGAGGCCGGGAGGCACAAGGAAGTACTTGTTTGAGACTGGCTGGTTCTTAGTAGCCAATGAGGGAATGAGGAGCGCTTATATCATCCCTTAAAGGGTATATGCAGGGCCCTAATCATGAATTCCCTCATTCCCTACTAAGAACCAGGAAGTGCAAGATGCTGTGAGAGTTGGTCTGAACCCCCAAACCCCTATAAAGTGGGGTTTAGAGTGCCCTCCGCTGAGGCCATGCTGCTGCGTGGTGGCCCTGCCGAGAGCCCTAAAGAAATGACGAACGGGGGAGGAGGCCTCTTTGAGCGTTGTTTCCCCGGGTTCTGAGTCGGGAAGGAGGGAAGCAGGGGGCCCTGCATATACCCTTTGAGGGATTATCTAGGGTACCTCATTCCCGCATTTCCCTACTAAGAGCCAGTTGTGAGTGTTGGAAGGGGAAGTAGAACAGGGTGCCTAAACCCTAAACCCTAAACCCTAAACCCTAAACCCTAAACCCTAAACCCTAAACCCTAAACCCCACTGTCTTGCAGGCACAGGCGGCGACGAGGAGCGATGGCCGGGATCCGTTTCCCAGGTAGGATGAGGGGGACCCTGAAAAAGGGAACCCTCAAAAAGAGGGACCTCATTCAGAGGGGGTAGATCCCCAAGGGTCCCCCTAATCCGATCCCCTACAGTGAAGCCCCTAAACCTAAACCCTAAACCCTTAAACACTAAACCCTGAACCCTAAACCCTAAACCCTTACAGTCATTTCCGGGGATTGGTCCCTGCAATGTGGCCTGAGTGTCAGCTAGGCGGGTGGCAAAAAAAAAACCCTAAACCCTAAACCCTAAACCCCAAACCCTACACCCTAAACCCTAAACCGGGCGAGGAGCTGCGCCAGGCGCTGGCTGCGGCCGCAGAGGAGTCGGAGCAGAAGGCGGGAATGACCCAACAGAGCAGTAGCTGAGCAGTATATCTGATCGATTTTTGTATATATATATATATTTATTCTTTTCTATTCTATTCTGTTCTATTCTATTCTATTCTATTCTAGATTATTTTATATCATATCATATCATATCATATTATATTATAGTATATTATATTATATTATATTATATTGTATTATATTATATTATATTACATTATATATACATATACATTTTCGCATGCATTTGTGGAAGTTCACTGTGGAAGGCTGTAGTGAGGTGAGGCAGGAGTTCTCCTTGCTCCGAGGCTGACAAGCCAGTCGAGAAGGTCGTTGAGAGAGCGCCGGCAGCAGCACAAGCAGCTGACAAGTCCGGTGCGAAGTCTGCCGAGATTGACACGCTCTTCAGTGACCTTGGCACTCGAAATTTTTTCGAAGCAAGCATCTGCAAAGCCGTGCGTTGCCCTTTTTAGCGAGCACAAGCTGCCTGGTTACGCGCTCCGCAACCATGTGTGCTGGAGGGTTGACCATGGTTGCTTGCGTTGCCAGTCTCTGACCGGCCCACACGGACCTTTAAGATATAATGAGCTCAGGTGAGTTTGATGCTGTCCTGGCAGGGGGCACGAAAGGCCGTTCGAGTGTGAGCTTGCTGAGAGCTCGCGATTAAGAGTGATATAGAAGTTAGAGCTCACGCACTATCCGTGGGCCGTGGGTTACAGGAGTATGCAGATTGGCACGCCAGAGTCGCATCCTGCAGACAGGCGATGCGGCGAAGGGCGGTGGCTACAGCGAAGCTCCTTCAAAACCAGCAGCTTCCACAAGCAAAGCTGCTGAGAAAAAGGCCACTCCAATCCGAGAGTGCTCCATCCTTGATGAACGATTGAACTTAGCTCTCGTGTTCAATGCAGGACATGTTTGCCGAAGTGGACGACTTTCTGAAGGAACTAGATGGTGGGACGGGCAGTGGCACGAAGTAGACTGGTCACCAGGTTCACTACCGCAACATTTGAGCTCTTCAATCCTTCTGTGCACATTTTGCAAGCCTATTCGTGCCATGCAATGCACATAGTTTGTAGCGTAGTTGCAACATGCACTGTTGCTGGACGCATGTCCCGCGATCAGTTTCACCAAGCTCAGTTTGAAGAAGTACGACCCAGACGTCAACGGTCTGTCCCGACGTTGCAGACCCCCATGTTCTGCGCGGCAAATGAAAACACGTGCTCCGTACGCTTGCTCTGTCTTAGAATCGGGGGGCGGGCGCTCTGAACATGCGCAGCACTGCTAGAACATGAGAGGTGACAAGTGAGGTTGCCGCGATGTGTGTGTGTGTGTGTGTGTGTGTTTGTTTTTGTGTGCGCTTCCGAGGTCTGACGCCGGTGGTTTGGAGAGTGGAGCACACGTGTGCGGGGACAAAAAAGTAGAATCGCTTGTGCGCCATGTCTCCCATTTTGTGCACCCCCGCCACGCCACCACAACGCATCGTTACCATGCTGCGGTAATCGGTCATGGTTATGCTTTCGCCATGCAAACCTGGGGCTTTCAGCCAATTCTTAGTCCGTTTGTCCGTTTGTCTTGGGTGATCTGGATCGCATGTTTGCATGGACCCTTCGTCGCTTCTAGATTGCGGCTGCTGATCTGCTTGAGAATCGCTGTTTCCTGTAGTTTGTTGGTTCCTGCTTTGTTTTGTCCCAGGACATCCCAGTATCGAACGTCAGAACCTCCAGAACCTCCCCCTCCTCCTTCCTCATCCCTCCTCCTTTTTCCCCTCTTCCTCCTACTCCTCCTCTCCTTGTTCCCCACCCCCCCTTCCTCCGCTCCCGCTCTCACTGCCATGATCCACAGTCCTACACCCAGGAGCCAGAACGACCACCGACTCATGTCGCCCGCGTGCTGACCCCGAGACCCCATCGACGACGACTGCTACTACCAGCTGCTGCAACTGCTAAATTGCTTCTCTTGCTCCTGCTAATCGTAGGACTGCTGTTGCTACGTACTCTGTTCTTACGCGTCCTCCAATTGGCTCCGAAGTAGGAAGTAGTAAGTAGTCTTCGTCGTTGTCGTGACAGTAGCAGTTAGCAATAGCAGAGCAAGAGCATGCGCAGGTCGCTCGACGACGAGACGCGGCAGTTCTTGGAGCCTTGGCCCGCTCAAGTACTTGAAGTCCAGACGCTCCGGCCATGCAGTTCTACTATTCCTATCAGTTGCTATATCACGAACTTATAAGACATAGTACAGTTGCTATATCCCGAACTTATAAGACATAGTACTACCAATAATTAGAATAGCTTCTTCGGAGCTGCCCAGGATTGTTTTTTGATACCTGATGCTTCCCAGGAGAGCTTGCCCGGGGACCTCAAGAGTGAGGTGGGCAGAAGCAAACCCGAAACCCTAAACCCGAAACCCTAAACCCAATACCCTAAACCCTATACCCTAAACCCTAAACCGCTTTCCTCTTAGGTCTTGTATGGCTTCCACCCCAAGGATGGCAAGTGCGGGGCTCGGTGGTGGCACCGAGACGAGTAGAGTCGCGTGGTCACTTCTCTGCGGTTTAGGGTTTAAGGTTTAGGGTTTAGGGTTTAGGGGTTTAGGGTTTAGGGGTTGGGCAAAAGGGTCTAGAGTTTAGGGTTTAGGGTTTAGGCAAAAGGGTTTAGGGTGTAGGGTTTAGGGACCCTGTTGCAAAAGAGGGTCAGGGTCCCTTTTGGGGTACGGTTCCGATTGTTTAGGGTACCCAACAAGATAACCTTGAGAACTGACCTCGTAGAGGATGAGGTCAGAAAGCGTCAGCTTTGCAGATTGATGGTCACAGTCCGTGTGCTGGAGTAGAGTACGGAAACGTTTGTTGAGTGCGGCGGATTGGATTGCCACCTCGATTCTTCGCATGTTCGATGCACAAGTTCGCGACCCAATGGCAGGCAAGATCCAGGAGTGCAAATTCGAAGGTTCGCACAGAGCATTGCGGGGCGCCCGAGTGTCGTCCTGCTTGCTTTGTGCTTCAGTAGCACAGCCTTAGGAAGAGGCACTGTCGCTCGAAAGCAAAGGGTGGGGCGTTGCATCATGCAACTGCCTTACAGCACTCTTCAGCTGAGGCAGCAAGTGACAGCAAGTGCCCTGAGGCGGAGAAGTCAGGCGTCGTCCTGCCACCGGCACCTCCGCGCCGCCCTGAGCTAGGGTTTAGGGTTTAGGGTTTAGGGTTTAGGGTTTAGGGTTTAGGGTGGTGGCGAAGGGGGCTGAGAGGTCAGCAGCAGAAACTAAGGTTGAGGCTGGGTGCGATGTCAGCCACACCCAGTCCAATGCCTTTGGCACACGCGGGGGACCTCACATAGCACTACTCTTTGCCTAAGAACCCCAAAAGAATTCAAAAAAACACAATAATCCCTATATGACCCTTAGTAAGGAAGAGTATTAGATTTTTTTGGGGGTTCTTAAGGCAAATAGTAGCGTAGCATGACATCCCGGAGTGCTGTGATTGGATTTGCCTGGCTGCGAGAACTTGACCAGCTTGCACTCGTGTCCATCTTACGCACACTGGCAGTCTCTCGGAAACTCGCGTCATGCACACGTTGCCGAGAAGCCATACGTGCCGTGCGCAAGTTCAGATCTGAAGGCAGTCGCACATGTCTAGTGCAGCAAGTGGCTACTTTCTGGCGCGCATGTGCTGGTATCAGAAAGCGGCAGCATGATGCAGCACATGGTGCGAGCTCATCGTCACAACAGCCAGTGCGACCATGCGGGGCATCTACCCCAAGCTACGCTCTTTAAGGGTTTCCTGTGGATGTTCGACGCGCGGGAGACCGACCCCTTCGCGCTGGAATGCAGCCCGGCGCAAGCTGATGCTGCAGCTTTGGACTGGCGATCTGTGACAGTTGTAGTCCGCATGTACTCTTTGCCGGGAGCCCTGTGACTTATTGTAGCTTTGTGAGCTCTTGATGCTCTCTCATGTGCAGGATCTGGCGTTGGAAGTTGGCGCCGAAGTCTTTGTGCAGACTGTACAGGCTTGGACCCTCTCGCTGCTGTGCCTGGCTTGCTTCCAGATGCAGTCTCATGAGGAAGCGCGCCGAGACATGGGTTTCTGCAGGTTCATGGGTACTTGTAAGTGGGGTTAATGAGTAGGGTAACTGTAATGATAGCTGGTTGAAGCCAGCAAACGGGTACTTATCATGACATAACTACCCACCCAGACCCCTGGGAGGTTCCAAAAGATAGATCCCCTGAAGGGTTCCTAAAAGTGACCCAATACCAGTATAGGGTACTTATCAGTCTGCTCATGACTCATGACATAACTACCCATGAACCTCAAAGTAGGGCGCGGCGAAGGCACTCGTGGCCCTCGCGGCCTTCGGCCATCCGCGTGCCATCCGCTCAACACCCGCCCGCAGGATGGGTTTAGGGTTTAGGGTTCGGGGTTTAGGGTTTAGGGCTTGCCGGCATGCGTCCAAAGGCCTGGCTCAAAAAGGGTTTAGGGTTTAGGGCTTGCCGGCATACGTCCAATGCCCTTGCTCAAAAAGGGTTTAGGGTTTAGGGTTTAGGGCTTGCCGGCATACGTCCAAAGCCCTTGCTCAAAAAGGGTTTAGGGTTTAGGGTTCAGGGTTTAGTTAGGGTTAGAGGGCTTTACCGTTCCAGCATGGGCTATGGCACCCTATAGGCCCTGTACAGGGTTGATTATAGGGACTAGAGGGCCTAGTAGCCCATCCTGGTTAGAAACCCCATTCGCATGCCACAGCAAGCTGCGCTTCCTGTCTTTTGCTCGTGATCACTGTGTTCAGTTGTTGAGCTCGTTCTCGCTGTTGCTTCTCGTGACCCCTAGTAGTGAGTCTTTTCAAACGTCTTGGAGGATCACCTTGACCGCCTTAGAGAAGGTGTACAGAGAGAGACCCTAAACCTAAAACCCCAAACCCCAAACCCTAAACCCGAAATTGACGGCTCCCTGAGGAATTCCGCGCTGCGTCAGCACAAAGGTGACCCAGAGAAGGCTGCCGCCGAGGCTATCGAAGAGGACCTTAAGCCGGGCTTGTGTGTCGAATGCCCAGCATCTGGTGGTTTCCGAAATTAGGGGGGTACCTTATGGGGATCCCGATTACAAGGGGAATCCCACTCTTTGGGTTTTTTTTTAAAGGTCCCCCTATTTTCGTAAACCCTCCACATGTCATTGCAGGACGATAGCGCAGAGCTCCACGAGCGGCTGCTTCGACTGGTGCCCGTCATAGGTGCGGCTTTGCAGCGTCGCACGTCCTCTGGCACTTTGATTGCTGTGTAGGTTAGCTGGAATGTTTAGGACAGCCTTCACTACGCAGCAGTGGGTGGTAGAACTGGCATCATACGATGCCTGCGGCCATCGCCGCAGGACTGCCAGCGTCGTTGCTGTACCCGCTGTGGACACTGCTTCGCAGGCCTGCCGTTGCGGCCTTCCTTGTTGCATCACTTCCATGGCCCGCGAATTCTCAACCACGACGTAAACAGCATGTGCGACAAGCGGGTTTACGAAAATACGGGGCCCTTAGTATGAACGCCCCAAATTGTAGGATTCCTTGATGATAAGGACCCCAATAAGGTTACCCCTCATCTCGTAAACCCCCGGATGGCCTCGGGTATCCTCGGGTCATCCGTGGCAGTCTAAAAACCGGCCGACGGCGCGTGCACAGAGGACCTGCCTCGTTGCCAGCCTCTTTGGACATGACCTGCAGCAGGACGGTTCTTGAACCGATAGGGATACGCAACCGCACGAGCAAGTTGTGCAAGACGGCTTAGAAGCTCAGATCCTTCACTTCTATCCGGGGGCTTTAGATCCTCGTTTTTTTCACAAGTCAAGTACACTGGGCTGTTAAGTTGTGTTTGTTTGTATTCGTTGGATTCGTTGGTCTCTGTTGATTTTGTTATTGTCATTCTCTTGCCCTTCTCTGTCTTGTTTTTTGTTTTCTTGGGTCTTCATCCTTGGTGCAAGCGTATCTGCACTTCCTGCCATGAGCCCTGGCTTACAGCACATCACTTGTGCGAGCCACCCTGCTCGCGAACCGAACTCCATCACCAGGTACCCAGGATGCACCAACTTGGATCTGAGCGCATATAGTTGACGAGCCATGACCGATGAACAACCCCCTGCCGCAACCACAACAGTACTGGGTTCGCCTTTAAACCCCTTCAAAAATGTTAGAATGTCGGGTCCCGTATAGACCCAAGTGCTCCGACCAAAAACCCTAAACCCTAAACCCTAAACCCTAAACCCTCAGGGTAGAAGCCTCGCGGCTGCCCCTGCGGCGGAGTGCTTCTGGTTGTTCTGCGTTAATGTTCAGGGTTTAGGGTTTCGGGTTTAGGGTTAGGGTTTAGGGTTTAGGGTTTAGGGTTTAGGGTTTCGGGTTTAGGGTTTAGGGTCGGAGCCTGGGCCTGCATGCCAAACATAGCTTAGTACATGTTAGGCCCTCTCTAACTTTGCCTCCTGTGGCCGGGCCTACGACTTCGTCGTGGTCTTCTTGTGGCCTTCATTCGTCTACTTGTTGTTCCTATTGGTCTTCATATGTTTGTATAGACCCTGTGGATTTTGGATCCCAAACCGAACTCAGAAATCTCTCTGAATTCGACAACCTGTGCCATGGCCCAGGAGGCCGTGTTGGCCGAGGTCCTCGTCGCCGCTGGAGGCTTCCTGGGGCGATTGTCGCAGTCACGGTCGGTCGAGGGGATTAGGTTTTAGGGTTTAGTTTAGGGTTTAGGGTTTAGGGTTTAGGGTTTAGGGTTTAGGGTTTAGGGTTTAGGGTTTAGGGGATGCAACAATGAGCTCTTTCCCGGCACGCTCACCCAAGCCTGCAAAAAGGGTTTAGGGTTTCGGGGTGTGGGTGCCTGCAGGACTCGGAACAGTGCCCGCAGCAGAGCGGCGTCTGGCACCCTGACTGGATGAAACTCTTCCGCGCATATCCCGCCGAGTTTGCCCGCGTTTCCGGGAGAGACGGTTCCTGCAGCTGACGATCTGGCGGCACGCGAGGAGATTGCCGCCAAAGCATTCTGGCAGCGCATCGCCGGGCGCTGGGTAGCTTGGGCAGAACTGTAGACTCGGTCTGCTTCATGCAGAAGAACGCTCTCCCTGAGGCAAAGTCCTTGCCTGTGGCAACTCTCCTGTCGGAGATTCTCGACGTCCAAGGCCGGCTGTTTTTGCGACATCTTGGGTCGGGGAAATTCTTGCGTCCATGAAACGAGACTCTGAGAGGCAATGCTGCCAAGCTGGTTTTGCAGCATTTTCGCAATGGACCCGGTGTGCAGGCCGGGGGGGGGGGGGGGGGTTCTTTACGTGGGGTTGTGTCCAGATACAGGCAGTGCTAGGCTCCTGTTGCTCTCGTACGAAGTTCGGAAAAAGAAGCAAGCTGGTGGGCAGCTGACACCTGAAGTCGCATGCCTTGGACAAAGTGCTGTTGACTTGTAGAATGTACTTGAAGGCTCACGGGTGCTTATACTTATACGTGGAGTTGTAAGTACCCTTGGTTAAGGTCATATCCATAGTTGCCCTACTTATAAGCCTACTTCTAAGTACCCTAATAAGTACCCTAAACAAGGTTATAACCATAGGTACCCTACTTCTAACCCTACTTAGAAGTACCCTAATGAAACTCCAAGCCCTAAGCCCTAAGCCCTAAGCCCTAAGCCCTAAACCCTAAACCCTAAACCCTAAACCCTAAACCCTAAACCCTACTGAACGAGCAGGACTTCAGCCAAGGGCTCGATCCCGAGCCGACGATGGCCGACATCTTGCAGCTGCTCCGTGACACCGGGAGGCGCATATCTGAAAGTTGTCTACTTCTACGACTACATCGATAAACTCATGATATTGTATATGCGTGTATGATTAAGAATATACTTTAAGATTGCATTTATTGTATTGATATGTTGGTATGATATGATTGTATTACCGCATGACTATGAGTGTGTGCGCAAAACAAGCAGCGTTCCAAACGTTCACCTTGTCAGCGAAAAGGCAAACTCTGGAAGCAGCAGCCGGTATGTCCAGGAGAGACGCTGCGTGTGTAGCCGCAGCATCCATCTCGCCACATCTCGAAGTTCACGAAAACAAGGGACCCCTATAATGGACCCCCAAATTAAGGTAACCCTAATTTCGGAAACCCCCATGTAGTTGAAGAGCTTTGCACGAGCACTGCGTCCTTTGTATCGCTGGCTCCGCATGTCCTCTCCGCGTGCGGGCCAACGAGCATGACACGGGCTGCATGCGTATTCTTGCACGTCTTAAAGCAGCGACTTCAAGCCCTTCCCTTTGCCCATCAGCACGTTCAACTCGCAGGACATGGCGTCCCGAGGCATGATGAAGATGAGCTGTTGGCCATGCTGCCTTGGCCAACGAGCCATGCAGACACTTCACCTCGGCCTTGCGGAAGATGTACAGTGGCGCAGATCACAAGGCAAGAAATCGGCGAGGCAGATATTCACATATCACGAAAGCTAGCCTCTGAGGGCTAGCGGAGTATCTTGCTTAAGCGAAGCTTACAACCTGAAGGGTATACAGGGTCCCCGGAGGCTCCGCCACGAAACGCAGCAAACCCGGTCGATTTCCGGTGGCGAAACACAGGTGTTGGGGAAACAGGCTGGCGTTCATTTCTTTCGTATATTGGGTGCAAATGAACGCCGTTTTCTGTGGATCCCAGGCCACAAACAAGCCCCCCAAGAAAAGACTCAGAAGCCTTGATGTTGACTTGAGTCCGGCGTCCCTCAAAGCTGGATTGGACAGACTTCGCCTGGTGAGTGCAACATCTGTTGTGGTGTCATGCGCTTCAAAAAAGAGCCCTCCGGAAGATGCTAACAGAAAAGCCCCCCAAGAAAAGACTCAGAAGCCTTGATGTGTGACACAGCCTGCTGCCTTTGCGTGTGCTTGTCCTGCTGCGTAGTTGATGCCATGTTGACGGAAGCTCTTCCGTGGGAGTACCTTAACTGGCTTCCGTCCCAGGCCCTCACCCCCAAGTGTATAAGAATGCACATATATATATATATATAGTGCATTGGAAAAGAATATACAGTACAGACTTTATAGTAGAATATACCTACCAAAATGATATTATATATACATCACAATATTTATGCATAGTATATAACATTTATTCATGTTTGTCTGGTTCGTCACCCGTGTCAGTCCCGGGCTGTAAGCTGCCTTGAACGGCCCTTAGGCCCAAAGCGGCACTCCACAGAGCTCCACGACTGCAAGCAGACTCGGCCTCAGAAAGATTATTACTCGTACAAGATATATAATATATGTCTACACATTTAATATGTATATATATATATATATGTTTGTGTGGTGAGGATATTATGGTAGTCTAAGGTGCTCTTTCGATCTCTTGAGTCAGATTTGCCCTTGTAGTTTTGTCCACCTCGCACGCCGGAGTTTGTCTAGGCGGAACCCAGAGGTCGCCGACAGCGCTGGAGCAGCATCCCCAGGAAATTCTTATCAGATCACATGCATATGTTTATATACATATATACATGTATTTTATCAATATCTGTATAGTGTATATATATATATGTACACATGATTATCAATATCTATATGGGACATCTGTATATATATAAATATAAATATATAAGTCTTTGGCGAAGCTTTGTTGAGAATCCTCCCATCAGTGGCCTCAGTGGCTTCTGGAGGTCGAAGCAGGCGCTGCAGGAGGAGCCTGCGAGTGTGAAGTGAGGGTCATGTGGGATGTTCCCCTTATACTAACAGTAGGCTTTAGGGTTTAGGGTTTAGGGTTCAGGGTTTCGTGTCACTAACAATCCTGAACAGGGATTATAGTACCCCCTATTCTAGTCCCTACTAAGGACTGTTAGTTTAAGGGGGAACATCCCAAGAGTTAGTATTTGAGGGCAGCAAGTGAGAGACGAGGCAGCGTGATCCTAGCAGCACGCCTAGTACAGGTCAAGAGGGGTGGCTCCATGAGTGCAGGAGGGTTTAGGGTTTAGGGTTTAGGGTTTAGGGTTTAGGGTGCAGGCAGAAAACAGTACCGCCGTGTTCAGCTGGCTGGCTCAGGTGTGCGTGGCATTCGGTCACTGTGCAGCAGACGAAAAGCAGGTTCACTGTTGAAGTAGTGCAGATATCGCTATCTAAGCATTCGCATGAGGGCACAGTGTGAAGGAGGCATAAGTACCCATGAACCTCCAAGTAGCAGCAATCTCTAGGGTTTAGGGTTTAGGGTTTAATGTCACTGATGTCACCTTTGAGCCCTGCCATCTCCGCCATGGTTGCGGTGCAACTACGCTGCTCACGGTTGGGCAAGGCTTGGGGGCACGTGGTCTTGGTGATGCTTCTCCAAGCTCATGGACCTTGGGGTTTACAGGGTTTAGGGTTTAGGGTCGGGGTTGCCTTGGCAGGAGTCCCAGCAAGCTTGTCCGAGCCTGGGTTCAAGGATGTTGAAGGGTTTGGGGTGTAGGGTTTAGGGTTCAGGGTCAAAAGGGAACCTGAGTCCGCAAGTGTGATTTCAGAGGGTTTAGGGTTTAGGGTTTAGGGTTTAGGGTTTAGGGTTTAGGGTTTAGGGTTTAGGGTTTAGGGTTTAGGGTTTAGGGTTTAGGGAACCCTGAATACAGAAGCCAGGAAGCCCGTATATTCCAGAGTACGTTGCCTCTCGATTCCGCAGCAGCCTGGCTCTGAGCAAGCTCCGCCTGCCGGACACGTGCCCCGCACCAAGCTTTCTGCTGATCAGC
This sequence comes from Symbiodinium natans, assembly GCA_905221605.1. Classification (NCBI taxonomy): domain Eukaryota; class Dinophyceae; order Suessiales; family Symbiodiniaceae; genus Symbiodinium; species Symbiodinium natans. The sequence goes on along the minus strand of CAJNDS010002734.1, from coordinate 455,794 downwards.
CGGTTTCTCAGCCTTTGCTCGGCGTCTGGGCCTGTTCTTTGTGGTTGTGGGAGGTGGGGGGAGCCCAGGGAGCGCTCCCCTGCCGCATCAGGTTGTCTCCATCTGCGCGCCATGGGTGGCTACAGCAAAGCAAGCGGGACGCACGGCAGCAGAGAGAGTTGCGCTTCTTAGGGTTTAGGGTTTAGGGTTTAGGGTTTAGGGTTTAGAGTTTAGAGTTTAGAGTTTAGGGTTTAGGATGGTCCTCAGGAGGTCTTGATTTCTGCAGGGTCGTAAGCCCTCAACCTTTGTCTTGCATGCAACCAAGGAAGGGTGGAAAGGGCATGAAGGGTGGCAAAGGAAAAGGAAAGGCCGGCTCTTCGGTACGTGGATGCATATACTGTGTGTGGTGTGGGGTTGCAATGGCATGCAAGCTTGGCTCACCCACTGCTGTGACGTGGAGTCGTAGAGGATGTGTGTGTAGGCACCAATCGATGATTGGGAAGAGTATGCCCCTATGCCGATGAAGGGCAAAGGCCGTCAGTGCAGCTTTCTGCCGAGCTGTGCCTTTAGGGTTTAGGGTTTAGGTGTGGGGTTTAGGGTTTCGGTTTAGGGTTTAGGGTGGCCAGGCAAGGGGAAAGGAAAGATGGAATCCAAGGGAAAAGGCAAGGGCGGCATGAAGGGGAAGGGCCCGGGCCTCAAGCGTTCCGTTTGGCATTCCTTTCTGGAAGCTACACACCCTAAACCCCTGAACCCTAAACCCTAGGCCCTAAACCCTAAACCCTAAACCACAGCGCGCAGGGAAGGGAAAGATGTGGGATGACTATGAGACTTGGCAAGCCTTTGGCTGATGGCGCCATGCACCCCTAAACCCTAAACCCTAAACCCTAAACCCTAAACCCTAAACCCTGAACCCTAAACCCTAAACCCTAAACCCTAATCCCTGAACCACTTTGCAAGCAGATCGCAGCTCCTACAGACAAGGACCCGATGCCCATGAAGTCAAAGGGCAAGGGCAAGAGCAAGGCGCGCTTGGTTCGGCCCGACATTGCATAGGGTATAGGGTTTAGGGTTTAGGGTTTAGGGTTTAGGGTGAGGCTTGTCCACTTCCAGTTGTTGGCTCAGCACTCTACTCTAGCCAGGCCTACGAGTACGAGGAGTACTGGCCAACACCGGCCCCATCGAAGGTGGGTGGGTATACTCCTTTCGCGAGATCGTCGTAGGACGATATTTGCTTGCGTTGATTTCAAGGTATGCGGTATGCGGCTTACGTTTGTGCGAGAGAGCCTCACGGTTCTTGTTGATGCAGTTTAGGCTCCTCTGGCAGTCGTGCTGAGCGCAGGGCAAAGGCAAGGGAAAGGGAAAACCTGCCTGGTCAGACTACCCAGAGCCGAAGGGCAAGGGTAAGGGAAAGGCGCGGTCAGTTCGTTGAAGCATAGGCGCACAGGGATGGGAGCTGGCTTGCAAATGAAGTGGCTTTGGAGGCCAAGGGCAAAGACATGGACATGAAAGGAAAGGGCAAAGGAAAAGGCAAAGGCAAGGGCAAAGGCACGGATGGCGCAGTGTTACCCCGACGAGACATCTCACCCGACTGTCCATCGAGCAGTGATGCGTGTCAGAGTGCTATATAGTATAACGTTAGGGCGTGGGGCAGGAAAGTCCATGTACGACTATGAGGACGACTACCCACCCATGCCCATGAAGGGAAAGGGCAAGGCCCCCAAGGGCCTTGTGAAAGGCCCGGCCCGGATTCCGTGCTTTAGGGTTCGGCATCTCAGTCAGTAGTGCTGAGTTTGCGGGACTCTTGGCAGCATTTCGGTAGCGCCCTCAGTATTCCGGCAAGCCCTCAGTCCGGCTGCAGAAAAGGGTTTAGGGTTTAGGGTGAGACTCGGCCTCAGTCCGGCTGCAAAAAAGGGTGAGACTCGGCAGCCTCCTCAGCTTGGGCAGGAAAGGCCAAGGGCAAAGGAAAAGGCAAAGGCAAGATCATGGAGATGGAGCCTGCCAAGGGAAAGTCGAAGGGGAAGGGCAAGAAGGGCAAGGCCTTTTTGGGTTGAGGGTTGAGCCCTAAACCCTCAAAACTAAACCCTAAACCCTAATCGTCGAGGGTTGGACCATCGTCCTAGCAGCAAGTCCTGCTAAAAGCGCCTTGTGACGACTGAAGAGAGGGCCACCTTTTGATGTCAGAGGCCCCCCTGGACGAGCCCAAGAAGGGCAAAGGAAAGGCCGCCAAGGGCAAAGGAAAAGAAGGAAAAGGAAAGGGCAAGGGTAACATGGCGAGTGGCATCCTTCTGCCCCTCTTGTCTTCTGGGTTCCCTCATATAAAAGTACCCCCCCCCCCCCCCCCCCCCCCACCCCCCAAAAAAAAAGAAAAACAAGAGAGAAGTACCCTCGCCTATAATGCCCGCGACTGGGCTGCCAAGGTAAGGGTGGAAAGGGAAAGCGCGGCTTGGTTGTTAGTCAGCTCATTGTGGCTTCCTACGGAAATGACGATTTTGAGTTCTCAGTAATTGTTCTCGCGCCGTCCAGTGAGCTGAAAAAAAGTCAACTTTTTTTTTTCGGAGGGCGCTGCCGACTGTAGCGTTCCTTGGGTTTGGGAGGTCTTGACATGTTTGCTGTGCATGTGTGATGTGTTGCCATTGTTGGCTTTCGGCACTCGGCTTGCTTGTGGAACTCGCTGGCAGCTCTTCGTTTCGCGGCTTGTTGTTTGACGTTCTCCCTAAACCCTAAACCCTAAACCCTAAACCCTAAACCCTAAACCCTAAACTTGCGAGAGGTCAGCTAAGCGGGTGGCAAAAAAAACGCTAAACTTGCCTAGGTTGAAGCGCTTCCCCTACAGCGGAGATATGTGGCAGCTACGGACAGCTGCACTGCAAGTGCATACAGACTCTTGCCTTCTGGAGAATTCTTAGAGGGGCCTTAATATATCAACCCTAAACCCTAAACCCCAAACCCTAAACCCTCAACCCTAAACCCTAAACCCTTCATGCCTCTTGCGGCTGGGGAAGCTTTGCTTCTGAATGTGAGCGCATGCTCGTAGATGATGCGGCGGATGCCCTGGGCTATGCGCATTCTCATGGGCAGTGCAAGTACACGTTGCACCGGTACACGGCCACTACGCAGTAGAAAATCAGCTAAGCAGCCTAAAAACCCTAAACCCTAAACCCTAAGGTTTAGGGTTTGTGAAGCGCCCCTCAGTGCCCGCCCAGGGGTGGGCATGGCCGGGCAGCATGAGTCAACATTGGGATGTTCCCACTTATACTAACAGTCCTTTCCGAGGGTACTATAATCCCTTATTAAGGACAGTAACCCTAAACCCTAAACCCTAAACCCTAAACCCTAAACCCTAAACCCTAAATCCTAAACCCTAAACCCTGGGTGTTAGTTTAAGGGGGAACATCCCAAAGTCAACACCTCAACTGAGGAGTTCAGTGGATGTCATCTCGGTTACACACCGATGTGAAACATGTGGTGAAAGCCCTGAGCTCAAACAGCCTTCAGTCAGCTGCCTGGCAGCACATCGGGGGTCTGGGTTTAGGGTTTAGGGTTTAGGGTTAGCATTCCGGCAGCGCCCTCAGTCAGTATTCCGGCAACGCCCTCAGTCCGGCTGCAAAAAGGGTTTGGGGTTTAGGGCGTCTTGTCCAGCGCCTGGCGCGGCCCTCAGTCCTGGCATGAACTTCCAGGCTCAAAAGGGAGTCTTGTCTCAAAACCAACCTTTGACAGGTCCTCGCGTGAAGCCTCGAAGACCTAGCAAGTAGAGGTGACAACATAACCTCCCCTCTACCATGTGGTTTCTTGCTTTAGTGCATGCAGATAATAATATGATGGTCGGATTATGGTGTTATTCCTGTTCCAGGATGCAGGTGCAGCAACGTGGCATGTTTGCAGAACATAGACATAGGCCTCCACCGTGTATCCAGCTCCTTCCATGGAGAACGGGGAAAGTTTGGATGCTCTGCAGGCTGAGTTTGACCGGGACCAACAAGAGCTACTCGAACTTGTGGAGGAAACCCACTGCTCTTTGGAGCAGAAGTTGCGCGTCTCCTTCGCGCGGCTGCGCACCCTCTCAAGGCATCACGCAGTCGCCAGCGGGGTCACCCCGAGCTTGTCAGTCGTGTCTGATGCCTGCGCTCCGCTTTGCAGTGGCCGGGGCCAGGCCACTTTGCAGCCAAAGGCCCCTGAAGTCGATCCTTTTCCCGCTCTGAGAGATGATGGTGTGCCAGTGTCCGTGAGAGTGGAGGAAGCCCTTGGGTTAGAGAACGTGGAAAGGTTACCATCGGATAGTGAGTGGACGCCATCACCGGGCACCACGAGGCCGGCGGCGCTGCAGCCTTCGGGCTCGGCGGGGAACCTCCCCTCTCCGACAGCCAGGATGGATTTCCTCCGACTCACCGATGGAACCACCATGAGTGGCATCTCAACGATGCGCGAGCTCGTGCAGAGATATATTGACTATGTTGCTGGGGTCCTGGTTCTGCTAAACACCATCCTGATGTTGGTGGAGCTTGAGCTGGAAGGGAGAGCGACGGGCGCTGAAATCGGCTTGTCGTCTGATACAGTGAATTTCCATGACCTAGAGCCCGTCTTCAGACAACTGGACACGTTCTTCGTCTATGTCTACACCTTGGAGCTGTTGATCCGGATATGGGGCGCATGGCCCACGTTTCACCGATCCATTGCGAACTGGTTCGACGTGCTGCTGGTGGCCTCCGGTCTTGTTCCTGGGCTAAGAAAGGCTCCTTTGCAATATATATATATATATATATAGATTATATATATATATATATATCATTTAGTGTATATATGCAGCACAAGGGGTCCTGGTTTTGATCTGCTCCTTGCACGGTAGGACCAGGAAACCGCACACTTTGGCCAAACACCGCCGCCGAGGTGGATGTTTACGTCATCGTTCCACTCGCGCATAGTGGGAGTGGTGGCTTGAGAAACATCGCAAGCTGGATGCACGAGAAGCGAAGCTGGTTGCAGAGCGTCCATAGGCTTCCTGAATGTTGATCTTGATCCAGACGTTACGTCCCTATGACTCTGGTAGACTCCCGTCGGGTCTTCGTGGTGTATCCCTCCCCCCTTTGCAAAGAAGTCCGGGCTCCACAAAGTGGCCCATTCTAGATCCAATCCTGCAAGAGTCGTGCTTCCCGAATCGAGGCCATGCTGCGCTTGTTCCGGGCAGCCAAGTCCCTGAGATCCATGCGCATGGCGCCTTGGCTGCGAGAAGACATCAGGACCTTCCGAAGCGTCTTCTTCCCGTTTGACGGCATGTATGTGCACATCCTCCTTCAAGCCTCGAAGCTTTTTCAGGTTTGGGGTCTACAAAACGTAGAAGTCAGGAGTTGAACAGGTGAGCTAAATGTCTCCTGCACATGCCCGTGCCTTGACCTCCAAGTCTTGGCACGCATGCCCTAAGCCCTAAACCCTTAACCCTTAACCCTAAACCCTAAACCCTAAACCCTAAACCCTAAGGGGGTTGCCGGAGGACCGAACTGGAGGTTTCCGCCAAGTCTACTTTAGGCCGTAGGAATCCCTCCCTTGCTGCATCCTGCTGGCCTGCTCGCCGGCATCGGGCCACTGTCATCGTTTAGGAGGGTTTTGGGGTTTAGGGTTTAGGGTTTAGGGTTATAGGGTTTTGGGTGACAGAACTGAGCAGAGCGTCATTGCAGCTGCTTTGCTGTCGGAGCCGAGGTCAGAACCTTTCGGCTTTTCCAGGGCTTGCGCCTGCTCGTGCAAGCTTGTCGCGACCTCAGTCCCCATCCTTCTCTCTGGTCGTTGAAATGTAACCCTAAATCCTAAACCGAGCTACTTCGAGCCCAGGTATGTCGTCCCAGGTGAAGTGAACGTAATAGATGTATTTCCCGAGGAGATGAGGCTCGCGAGCAGACTCCCAGCCCCCGAGTATAAACTCCCTAAACTCTGAACCCTGACTTCTTACCTGTTCAATCGTCCCGAACTGTTACCCTGCACTGCAGTGTGGCTTGTTCTGCTTGGCGCTTGGCAAACAAGAATCCGAACCCCCACCCCCCACCAAACTTAACCCCCCCCTCCAAAGAAAAAAACAACCCCCCACCCCCCTCCCCCCCCCCCAAGCTGCTCGAACAAGCCTCTGAACCAGGCACGTCCTTTCTGCCTTCTCTTGGCTGGTCCATGGCCCCTTGGCTGATTAGAAGCAGCTGCGAATTCCGCAGCTGTTGCTTTCCGCTCCGCCCTTGCTACTGTAGTCCCCAAGCATCTTAGCAGGCGTTGCTGAGCTCCGAGACACAAGTTCGCGTTTCCAAGCGCAGCATGTTCCTGACTTGGACGTGCCTGCTCCGCAAGGTTCTGCTTGGTGTCTTCATGTTGATGGGGGCACTGATCATGGGAGCCTTGGTGAGGTTGTTTTGCAGGACATGCCGGGGGGGTTGAAGGACTGCGCGCACAGGCGCACACAGGCTCACCCCTTTAGTCGCAGGGAGACAGAGGAGTAGCTGTGCCTCAGGGTGTGCGGTTGCACGCGGAATCGCTTTCATACCCCTGCAGACGAAGAAGCAGAATAATCTAGGCAGACGGTCGTGACTGCAATAGATTCTAGGTGTTGTGTGTTGTGTCCAGCAGTGAGGGTCTTTGGAGCCCCGCAATTGAAGGGGGGTCGCAATGCAAGGAAGCACTGAGGAGAGGGAGGAATGACGAGGCTTAAGTCGGGCTGTAGGAGCTTGTATTCGGATTGCGGCACAGCCTTGAGCTTGGGCATGACGCTGCTTGGGTTTAGGGTTTAGGGTTGAGGGGTTGGGGTTTAGGGTTTAGGGTTTAGGGTTTTGGGGTTTAGGGTTTAGGGTTTAGGGTTTAGGGGATCACGTGCATGCGCCTTGTCCTGTGAACGCAACAACGGTGCCAAACATCACCCAACGGTTGAGGGAGTGGGCGTCGGACAGGGATGCTTGGCGTGTGATGTCTCGCCGAGTGTTTGAGTGGAGCCTGTTGCATCACACATTGGCGTATGAGTCGGCCTGGAGCAGTTGGCGAGAGCCCCTGATCCTGGAAGTCCCTTGGTTATTGAGCTTGTATCTTGTGCAATGTGAAACAGTGGCAGATGGAGAATGCGGTTACAAAGCCGTTTTTCTGCACAAGGAAGAGGGGTTCCTGACGTACCCTGTTCCCCACTTGAACCTTGCACATCTGCAGGCCACCATTGCGCATTGTAGAATGCTTCAGGAAGCCTTGTGTGTTCACATCTTGTTGACCGGCGATCTGTTGGAGACGCATTTGCATCTATTTCACCAAGTCCACTATTATCATCTACGCGATCTCGTGGTTGTCATGTTTGAAAGCGTTCCAGTCGAGTATGTAGCGCGTGTATGGCGTGTCAGCCAGCAGAGCTGATCCCGTTGTACCAGCAGCTGCTTTTTCTGGCATTCCCCACCCAGCCCAGATGGAGAAAAAAAGGGTTTAGGGTTTAGGGTTTAGGGTTTAGGGAGCTGAGCTAAGGAAATCTACTTCAAGACTCCATCAAGGATGATGTGATACAGCTTGAAGACAGGCACCCTGGTGCAATTCAGCTTCGATCAGCCAGGATGCAGCTCCGTGTCGCCAACTACCAAACCATTGAAGACTCCATGGTTGTGGTTGCTGTTTGTTGCCAGTACTGTGCAAGCTTTGCGTGACAACTGCTGTGCTGGCACAGGCAATGGCTATGGTTGCACTATGGGACGTCCTGGCAGTCGGCGTATACCCTTTACGAGATAACTTTTGATTCCTGGACGGCGCTAGAAACAGCTGTTGTGCATTTGCGGTTTTATTCTTCATCAAAAGCACATGTAAGATATCAAGCAGGACAATCGGTCCTGTTGCCCTGGGTTTAAAGTTTGAGTTTGGAAGGAGTCTAAGCAGCTTAAGCACAGGCTGGGAACTGGCCTACGCGGGCGCGACCTGTGCTTGAGAAGGCGCCCGCCCAAACACACACCGTGGAAGCATCATATTGTGATTCTTCTGAATATTGTCGCTGCACGTGCTGTGCTGAAAGGTGAGC